>CM019069.1:8140892-8565029 GCA_009667805.1 Leptobrachium leishanense | reverse complement strand
TGGGCCCAAACAGTTCTAATTTTGTTTCATCAGTCCACAGAACACTATCCCAAACTTCTGTGGTTTGTCCACATGACTTTTGGCATTACAGCAGTCGAATTCAGCATCTTCTTTCTGTCACGACCAGGTAGTGTTTCAACAGTGCCCTTTGCCTTGAATTTGCGAATGATGCTTCCTATGGTCTCTCTTGGTATGTTTAACATCTTTGCAATCTTCTTATAGCCATTGCCCTTCCTGTGAAGAGTAATCACCTCTTCTCTTGTCTTCCTGGACCATTCTCTTGACTTCACCATGTTTGTAACCACACCAGTAAATGTCTAGAAGGAGCTGAGTATCACAGTCATTTTAAAGCTGCCTAATTGGTGCTTATTATGCTTTATTGCTGCTCCGTGACATCCACAGGTGGTTTCAATACCTGATTGAAAACACTTGAATGAACCTCTGTTCTTCAGAGTGGTAGTCTTTAAGGGGTTGAATAATTGTGTCAATGAAGAATTCACAAAAGAAACATTTACTACTGTATTACAAAACCAATTGATGTAATTTTAGTTGCATATGGTTCTTTAAAAAGTCCTTGTAGGATTTCATTCTGAATACAATTACAAATGTCACTAAATTCCCTAAAACCCTTTACAGCATTGGGGGTTGAATAATTTTGAACACAACTGTAGATGCTGGATAGATGTATTACAGACATACAGATACAGATAGGGCCATTTCTCTTTGCTTGTATCCTATAGACGTCAGACAAAAGCCAGACCCAGAAAACACTGACTTTCTCCAATGCTCCTCTATGATTGCTGTAATGTCTCCTAAAGGTCTAAGAGACCCCTGAGGCGCTCCAATAACCTGCTGATATGCGTCACAACATGCCCTGACCGTCACATTCATTGTCAGGAGACGAATACTCAGCATCCTGATATTTACTCTCGTTTTGAGTTGATACGGCGAGAGATTAACTTGCTTTGACGCGGCATTGTTCCATGTGTTCGGCGCGTTACGACGACATGTTGATGAGATTTAGACTCTCAAGAAATGAGTATGTAATATGTAGAAGCCTTTATCCTGGGGGAGTGTCATTCAATACGCTTGAAGGGGCTTAAACAGCAAGAAAACAAATAGCAGAAATAATCAACACTCCAATAACAGAGACAAAGAGACGCAGGTTTAATGGACTCCGTGTTATTAGCGAGATGTGAGCAATGAATCAATTCCACATCAAGTAACTCCCTACATCATGAACAGGACTGTGAATAGTGTTAGATCATCCCCTGGTAACAGCGTTCGCCCCTTTGTATCTTCCTTTATTATGAACCATTAAACAAACTATAGTAGAGACCTTAAAGGGACACACACGCTGCTCATCCTGACCACTTCACAGGTACAAGGTGGCCAGGATGCGAGAAATGCCCCCCACCCCCCCAACTCTGCCGATCTGGTGAAAACACTGGATGAAGTGGTCGGGTCCCCCCCCCCAGCACCCGGCTGCCGGTCACTAGATCGGTCTCTAGTGATGTCACACACAGAGCGGCCGTCATCACCCTCTGAGACCAATCGCTGTAGCGAGCGTTCCCAGAGAGGCAGCGATGGATCAGATCTGTGCATGCGCGTGCAGCTCCGACCCATCGCTCTGCGCAGGTGCTATGGAACTTGTGTACGTAAAGTGTGTGGGTCCCGTAGCGCTGCGCAGTTTGCGGTTCCTCCACTATACAAGTTGTATAACAGCACAAACTGCACAGATAAGCTTCAGGGACTTCCGGGGCTTGGGATCCCCTGAGCTGAGGAGGAGGAGCAACGCGCGGTAAGGGAGAAAAGGTGAGTAAAACCACCGAAAAGAAAACATAAACAAATGAAAAAAATAGCTGGGCAGAGGCTGTCAGCAGGATCTATCCAATTATATAAAGGCAAAACAGGAACTCTAGTTTTTAAGAGAAAGTTCCTTTAATGGTCTAGATATGGGAGCAGGAGGTCTGTTTCCTTATCGGAGCAGAATAGCCTGATATCAAATCACGTGATGCACCACTGCCAGCGACAGAGCATTTATTTGTCTAGATATGGGGCAGGAGGTCCTTCTGGAGGCAGGAGGTCCTTCTGGGGCAGGAGGTCTTTCTGGGGGCAGGAGGTCTTTCTGGGGCAGGAGGTCTTTCCCTCTGCTGTTTCCCCAGGATTTATAAGAGAAGGATACAGGGCTCTCATTTGATGTGATGCGCCACTTCCAGAGACAGAGCATTTATTTGTCTAGATATGGGGCAGGAGGTCCTTCTGGGGGCAGGAGGTTTTTCTGAGGGCAGGAGGTCTTTCTGGGTGCAGGAGGTCTTTCTGGTGGCAGGAGGTCTTTCTGGGGCAGGAGGTCTTTCCCTCTGCTGTTTCCCCAGGATTTATAAGAGAAGGATACAGGGCTCTCATTTGATGTGATGCGCCACTTCCAGAGACAGAGCAATTATTTGTCTAGATATGGGGCAGGAGGTCCTTCTGGGGGCAGGAGGTCCTTCTGGAGGCAGGAGGTCTTTCTGTGTGCAGGAGCTCTTTCTGGGCGCAGGAGGTCTTTCCCTCTGCTGTTTCCCCAGGATTTATAAGAGAAGGATACAGGGATCTCATTTGATGTGATGCGCCGCTCCCAGAGACAGAGCAGTTATCTATTGATACAATAGCGGCGGAATCAAACAAGCTTCGCATTGTGCAATAATCTCACTCATTTCTGCTACATACAGTGTTTTTTTTTCCATCAGTGAATTTAAGGTAATTTTGCACATAAAACACATTATTTCAGCGGTCACATGAAGAGCGACGCAGGTTCACTTGAGTTCAGTACAACTCCTTGTTACTGTGAAACAGGAGAAGCTTCATCAGAAAGAAGTCCTTAGAAAAGAAAGTTTAATTGAAACGTCTCGTCTTTCATACCAAGCTCTTCCCTGGCACGAGAAACGAGGCGGATCTGCATCTGTCCTCCACGCTTTTACTTTTCTGATACTTATTTAATTTTTCCTGCTGCAAAATTAATTTGATCGTCAACAAAAGAACAAAACACTGCACAAGCATCTCGTGTTTTTCTCCTTTCTCCACCTTCACTCTGGTAACAATGTTATCATCTAGTCTTGCAGGTGATTGAAGCCTCGTTTCCGTCGGGCGTCTGAGCAGATATCAGAGGACTCGCTAGTCCACGGAGGCAAAGATCGAAGCCGTGACTCCCAGATCTCTGTGATCTACATTTTCCATCGTGACTACTTGGTCTACAAGCAGAAGAGTCCACGTTTTCATATGAGAAGTCTCAGGTGTTCTGTTTTTCCAGTTTTAGCTGGATTATATTTTCCCAGAATAACAATCTTCAATAACAAAAACAAAACAAAGAACCAAAGTCTCTGTGGCAAATAATATTCAGGCGATTTGTTTTCTTCTTCCTCAAAGAAACTACATTTATTTATTTATAAAGTATTTTACCAGGAGGGATACATTGAGATTTCTCTCGTTTTCAAGTATTTATTTACACACGGCTAACATAACGGTTTTAATCCCCCGACTCGCACAGCTCCTCCTCTATGGCTCAATGACTCCAGAATCCGGAAGTCCCTGAAGTTGTACTTCCCATTTCTCGCTCCCATGACACTTACGTAATGGGATCCATAAGATCTAAGGGACTTGAGCAAGTTCCGTAGTGCCTGCTTAGAGCGATGGATCGGAGCTGCATGTGCGTGAACAGATGATTCGATCCAATGGCTGCCTCTCTGAGAACGCTCGTTATCGCGGGTGATCTGAGAGGGTGACAGCGGCTGTTCTCTGCCTACTGGACGACCTGATGAACGACAGCCGAGAAATTCCAAATCCCAGCTGCTTTGGTGATGTTGTGCGGTGTGCAGGAAACTCTTCCACTTCACGCAAAGATTTCTGCAGAGTGGGGCAGCAGGAAAGAGGGGGGAAGGGGGCGCATGCCTGATATCCTGACCGCTTTAAAACACTAACTGGTCACTCAGGATGAGTAGTAGGTCCCTTCAACTTTAAGCTCAACTTTAAGATACAAACCAGTATAAATTTAGTCGTCTAATAATCTTCATCAAAGACTTAAAGGGTTTTCCAAAGAGCGCCAGACTTGCCACCGAATTGCACCGAATGGTGAATGTCACCATACAGAACAATTTCGGGGAAAATCACCTATTCACAAAGCTGTCATTTCACCAAATACTGGCGAATCGACAGCGAAATACAGTGCAGTTTGCCGCAGATCCCCGCAATTCGTCAAAATTGGCCAATGGAAAAGCAATCGTTAATCTGTTCAGAGACACTGAACTGCACCGAAATGTCACTGAAACGCCCTGATTTTCAGTGGTTTAAATAGACAGGTTTAACTCAAAGTGAAAATATATTGTTTTGATTTATTTTTATTCAACTGTTTATTCTTTTCAGTTTCAGCAAAAAGCCTATTTATTTTTTTAGATTTTTTTTTGATTTTTTTCAAAAACAAAATTAGATTTTTTTAGGTTTTTTTTTTATTCCCATTTTTTGTTATGGTGTTTTTTCTTATTTTGTAACAGACCTTTTTATTATTTTTTTATAGGACCTTTTTATTATTTCTATCCATTTTCATGCATTTTTAGTGTTTTAAACACCATTTAAAGACAAGCAGATTTCTGTTTTTTTAATTTTCTTCTGAAGTTCGGCGGCATTTGACAGTCAATTCGGCTAAATGTTTGACGCAATTTGGGGACCCTGTGGTGAATACTGAATTTACCGCAGGGTCGGTGAACTGGAATCACGGAAGCGCCGAAGTGCCCCGAATGCGGAAGCACCCTTTAAGGCGACACCATTGTTTCAGTGAAAAAAACTAGACTATAAGGGGTTATTCATAGACTACTGAAATGTCACTGATATTTCGGTGCTCTCTCGATCCCCGCACTTCAAGGGAATCTACTTCTCCAACCCTGCGGTGAATTCAGCATTCACCGCAGGGTACCTGAAATGCAGAGAACAGATCTGAAAATCCGCTGAAAAATCGCCGAAAATCTGTCGAAAACCCCACCGATACAAACCGAAAAATCTGATCGATCCGAAATGCCAAAGAAAAGCTGCCACAAACCCACGAACACGTCTGAAAACACCCGATGATCCGCCGAAAACAGGGCCAACCAGCCGCCCGAAAAAGCCAACAAGCCGATGACCGGGGTAATGGAAAAAAAATAAGGGACAAAAGTCCCAAAATTACCAGGCAATTAACAGGCAATGTAAAGGAATGCACTGCAGGTGTTTTCTCGCCTCACTGGATGTAGTTTACGTGTAAAAGATGCATTGTATGGTTAAACCGGTGTGCTTCGGGGAAACGTGGGAAGATGCATTGTATGGTTAAACCGGCGTGCTTCAATGAAACGTGAGAAGATGCATTGTATGGTTAAACTGGTGTGATTCAATGAAATGTAAGATGATGCATTGTATGGTTAAACTGACGTGATTCAATGAAACGTGAGATGATACATTGTATGGATAAACTGGCGCGATTCAATGAAACGTGAGAAGATACATTGTATGGATAAACTGGCGTGATTCAATGAAACGTGAGAAGATGCATTGTATGGATAAACTGGCGTGATTCAATGAAACGTGAGAAGATGCATTGTATGGATAAACTGGCGTGATTCAATGAAACATGAGATAATGCATTGTATGGTTAAACTGGCGTGATTCAATGAAACGTGAGATGATGCATTGTATGGATAAACTGGCGTGATTCAATGAAACATGAGATAATGCATTGTATGGTTAAACTGGCGTGATTCAATGAAACGTGAGATGATGCATTGTATGGATAAACTGGCGTGATTCAATGAAACGTGAGATGATGCATTGTATGGTTAAACCGGCACGCTTCGGGGAAATGTGAGAAGATGCATTGTATAGGAAAACCTGCCATGTGCGAAGCCCATAGGATTCAATGTGAAAAATATTATCATTTTTATTCAACGTTTATTTTTTTAATCCACAGCAAAAAGCCTTTTTATTTGTTGAATTTTTACAATTTATTAGGTATTTTTCTGGATTTTTCAGGCAAAATTTGGGGTTCCGATTTTTTTTTTTAAAAAAAGATGCTTTTTTGCACTGGAACGCTTTTTATTTTTAACCATACAATGCATTAGCGCTGGTTCTCAGCCCGGGTCTTAGCCTTTCCCTAACGTGCGCTACTGCATTTTGTTCACGGACTCCCATGGAAAAGGTTATCTGTTGGTGGGTTATTAGGCGCTTCCTTTTAGCGACTCACGCTAGATTTTTGATGTAGCATAGGCGTTTTAGCTCACACCAGGTAATAGAGCTCATGGCCGGTAAAGAAATGTAAACTCAAGACAAAGGGCGCATCGGTAAATGCCCAGCAGAAGACATGCCGAATTCTTTTATGTATTCTTTATTTTAGTATAAGTAACACAATACAAGCGTTGTCTTTTGGCGTTTACCATCACTTCTATCATAAAGAGAATGTGTGATGATTTTAAATGGAATACAAAGAAACGGGTGTAATAAACAGATTATTAGCTGTCATTCCAGTCCACTTCCATCAAGCGCTACATTGCCTTAACAAGTGGTTATTGCGCTAACAATAAAAAACATCCATGGAATGAAATGGATTCAGCAGAAATGATGCAAACCAATATATAAAACACCTGAATGACTCTTGATTGCACTTGTCTCATGATATAAAGGAGCAACAAACAGACAATAAGTTCCAATCATATTGGATCAATGTCACTTTCTACAAAGGGAGAAGGAAATAGAGCAAGTGTGGGCAACTCCGGCCCTCCAGATGTTTCGAAACTACATTTCCCGTGATGCTCTGCAAACCTAATGAGCAGCGGAGCATCATGGGAAATGTAGTTTCAAAACATCTGGAGGGCTGGAGCTGCCCACACCTGAAATAGAGGATGAGGTCAGGCCTGAGCACATTGTTATAACTTATCTTGAGGGTTCAATTAGGGAAAACCTGTGTAAGCTCTTCGAAGGTTTCCCAAACTTGTGTTTTTGTGCCAAAAAAAATATTTTTGATTGCTGTTTCAAATATTCAAATTTTATTCTGCACAAAGTGCAGAATTCTACAGTAAAACAGCAAACGTCTGTTTGATAAGAGTAGGTGTGGCTGAGACAGTGATAAAGGTCTTACCTCAATTTAACAGAGATGTTATGGTTATGACACTTGTTACAAAGTATCTTTTGCATAAACACTTGTGACTTCTTTCTCCTTTCGTATGCTCGGCTTTCATACCAAATCCAGGACTTAACTGAATACAGTAACAAGATATTTGTAAACCCGTCTAAATGAAGGCAATGGCTAATGAGAACCATCATTCGATCGGATTTAATTCAGCAGAAAGTAATTAAATTTCCTGCAGAACATATGAATAATTTGGTGCAAGTTTGATACTCACTGTATGTGCAACCATAGACCTCTACGCGCAACCCGATCCCCCCACTGGGGTTCCACTCGTGGGGCACGAATCGCAGAAATCTCGCTTTTATGGAGTGTTGAAATTTATGCTGCACCACGCCATCTGCATTTGTATTTCCAGAAAACAGCTGGGGAGACAGAAAATGACAACATTAATTAAAATTTTAAATACAATTACCACCGCGTGTATTTAAAACAAATACTGCCCTATTTATCCCGAGCTCGCGGTCTCACTGGCATTAAGAATTCCTGAAACACTTCCCTGCAAGCGGTCTCCAGCATGACCCCTTATTCGGGGGAGCATGAATAAATAAAAGAAGAATAATATCATATTCATGCATATGTTTTGTTACAAAAAGAAAGCTTAAATCTAAATCATAATAGAAGGTTACAGATAATAAATAATACCCTGTATACTCATATATTTATATTATACTATGTATACAGTATGTATGTATATATATATGTATATATATATTATAATGTGTATATATCTATATATCAAAAAGAAATTATGTTTAATAATACTAGAATATAAAAGCATTAGAACTGAATATATTTTTTTTAATCCAAAACATACACAGGCTGAGTATCCCTTATCTGAAATGCTCAGGACCAGAAGTTTTCTGGATTAGTTATTTTTGGGGATTTTGGTGTAATTGCATATAATAATGAGATATCTCGAGGACCCAACTCCCACCACATTCATTTCTGTTTCTCACACACCTTATACACACAACCTGAGGGGCATTCATACAGGATTTTAACCATTTTATCCCATGTGAGATCAGGGGTGGAATTTTCCCCTTTTGGTGTCATGTCATTGCTCAGAAAAAAAAAGTATTTTAGGATTTTTGACCATTTTGATTTTAGGAATTTAGTTTACGGGATACTCAATTTGTAAATCAAATGAATTGCAATCACAATATATATTTAAACGTTAATGGAATGCTGACTGTAACTCATATCACCCTGAATCAATCCTCGGGCCTGAGCACATCCATCTGCTCTTCATTCTGACTGCCCTCCCACCCTGCCCCTGCCCTTATTTTATACTCTCCACCTTCAGGTTTTTTCATTTCTTTGTGCTCATCTTATTAACTGTGTCACTGCCGTCTCGGTTGTTTATTCACTCTCTTGCCATCTATTCCACACTCCCCCTGCTCCCTTTTGTTTCACATCCTCATATGACATTTAGATTGTAAGCTTGCAGGATGCTGACAGAGCACTCGTACTGATGTTGTATTTGCCAGATTGTCCCAAGGGCGGGGCCACTTTTCCCCCTTTTATCAGAATGTCTCTTTTTGTAAAGAGCTGCAGCATCTGTTGGTGCTATATAAATGCTATATAAAGGCTTGTAATGTAATTTAATTAAAAGAAAACACTTTATATAAACCACTATTACCAGACACTTCACATATATGAATAATGATACAGTGTTGCCAAGGTTTGAATGTAGTATGTGATTATTCTTTTTGTAGTCTGGATACAGTGTTTAATGTGCTGGCATTCCTGTAGTATTGCATCGGTATAACGTTTTGTAGCTGGGAAATGTCATTAAGTCTTCTGAAGTGTTGAATAAAAAGTGCATTCTTGTATGTTTTATAAACATATTGATACATTGCGTGTATACACACACTGTGAAGAATGGTATTAACAGTGCAAGGGAGAACAAAGTACACAAGCCTTGAAGAATTCCATGTCCATTGAGAGAACAATGGAGCTACGTGAAAAGATTCAGAAGTAGAAGAACGGGAAATACAGGACAAAATAAATAAATAAAATTCCAATGAGTTATTTAACTGTAAAAATGTGAAATAAATATATTGTTTTGAAAAATGCCCTGGTAACAAGTTCAACGTTTTTATTACAGTGTTGGAATGTTTTGTAGTTGTACTTGTCAATGAAAATGTCAAACATTTCTTGTAACACACAGAATAAAAAGTGTGAAAAAACATTGAACCTTCTAAGTTCTACAGGGTTATCCAAAGAGATTCGAAAAGTCACCGCACGTTCGGTGACTTTTCGTTCTCTTCAATTCGGTTCCTTTTGCCGATTGCATTTCCGTGACCCTGCGGTGTATTCAGCAAACAGCACAGGGTCCCCGAATTGCAGGGAAAAGCTACCGCAAACCTGACGAAAACTAACCGAATGCACGCTGAAAACAAGCAAAAACATCTGGATTAACCTTCGAAGAAGCCAACAGGAGCCGAACAGGAGCCGAATCACACAGAGCCGAAGCAGCTGTGATGTAGAGGAGGCAGTGAATAAATTAGAAAAACCATTTGTATGAATCTGGGAAAATGAAACGCTGTTTGCAAAGAAACTACTAAGCGAAAATGTCTGAAATTTTCACAGGAGGTCCAGGGAATGATAATAAAGAGGGCTGTTACAGAAAAAATAAGTAAACTGAAAAAAAAAAAAAAAAATCGGACTTTTAAATTTTTTTAAAAAAATTCTGAAAAATGCTTAAAGTATCCTAAAAAATCTATAAATAAAGAGACTTTTTGCTGCAGAATTTTATAATGAACGGTTTATTAGATATTGAATTAAAACAGGAATATTTTTAACATTGAAGCCTATGGGATTCGCCTGAACAAACCTGCCGAATTAAACCACCGAATGGCAGGGCATTAGGGGAACCTTTCACTGCTGGTTTGTGTTCTCTGAATAGCCGAAGCAGTGCTTTTTCATGGGGTTTTCACTGCCCTCGAACAGGGACCGAACAGGCACTGTATGTGCAGGCAATTCGACAGGATTTGGCGAATTGCCTGCTCTCTGGATAGCCGAATGGCCAGGAAAGGTAACCGAACGCTGATTTTCAGCGTTCGGTTACCTTTCTCAAGCAATTCGAATCTCTTTGGATAACCCTGCTAGTGTTAGAAATTTGGAAAGTTTAGTATTTGTCAGTGGATAGTCTGTATCGGTGCACGGTTACAAAGCTCCAGAGCCCTGAACTGTTCCACGGTATTAATGTAGATGACACTGAATTATGAGAATAGTTGTTGAAGTAGCAGGAGGGCAGATCATGCAAACAGGGAAACGCAAAACAGTGGCAACAGTCCAAAAAGTTATTTAACTTTATAAATGGGGAGAAAATGAACTCGTGAATATTGTGATTTAAAGAGCAGTAACAGCCCTGTGCGCATTAATTAGAGAAAGTAGGTTGAGCACAGAGGCGATTGCTCTAGTACACTATTCCCTTCAGAATATTACACACCAGATGCAAAGACTTCAATGTGAATGTCTAAAACTATAACAAACTTTCCATTTCACCAACAGCCTTAGCTCCGGCTGCAGAAACCCGCTCCACAAATACATGGTGGCGCGAAGCCATAGAGACCCGTCACGCCAGATTTATTTACTTATTTGTTTTTACTAAGTTTTGACAACCTGAACTCAAATTAACATAAATAAAACAAAAAGAAAAAGAACTTCACGTACAGGCTGGCAAACATTGGTTCAGGATGGTCATTGTTTCCAAAATGCACTCGTAAACTATTACAAATATATCCTAACACGATATGATGAGCTCGTTTTCTGAAGATCAAGTTAATCTTACAAATTAATTATAAAAATGGAAACAGAACATCTGGTTTTCTTTTTATGTCAACAATACAACAACATTTCAGGTAGCTGTGACTGTTCTCTCACTCCACCTCCTAGGTTTGCCCTCATTGCTTTTATTAGCATCCATTGCTTTTAAGCCAATGTTTCTCGGCACATCTCGGTTCCTGTGGAACAGAAAGCCGCTAATGGCAAAATTCAATGCCAGCCGTGTTAGTGACTCCCTAATAGGGATGAGCTGTTCGGTTCGGATCTGTTTGGAGTTCGTTTCGAACATCGCTCGTTTGGCTGTTCGTCGAACTCCGAACATTTCCGCGTGTTCGCAGCATGTTCGCTCACAATGCACCACAATGGACCACAATGCACTTTTCCACTGGCCTGAAGCTTGTAATTGGCTACAGCCTTGCACCTGACCACAGGTCAGGTGCAAGTCAGGTGCAAGACTATGCCAATCATGGCTCAGAGTCCTGATTGGGCAAATTTTGCCCAATCATGGGCTCACAGAGCTAAGTCCCGCAGCACACTATATAAGGCTTCCCTGCCTGCAGCCCCAGCGTGTGTGTTTGCAGGAGTGAATCAGAGAGGAGAGGAGATTGTTCTGTCAGGGTGTATCAGTGGCGTTGTAGGAGATTTCTGGGAATTATAATCTGTGTTGGCACTGCCAGGCTATCAGTGAGTTCTACCAGAGTTCAGCAAATTTGAATCTGTCTTGGCACAGCCTGTTATCAGTGTGTATCAGTGAGTTATACCACAGTTCAGCAAAATATTGGACCGCAGGGTCCACCACTGCACTCTTCCACAATACCACAGAGGGGTTACTTACGGTGTGAAGGCACTTGCTGCCACCAAAGGCACAATATTTGGGTGCACTGACACCTGTACCAGATTCATATCATTTTAATATTTGACCGCAGGGTCCAACCCTGCACTCTTCCACAATACCAAAGAGGGGTTACGGTGTGACGGCACTGTTGCCGACACTAAAGGCCCAATTTTAAAGCACCTATTGTTACTTTCATCCAAAGCCTGCATAAGTTTCACCATAATTTAGCCAAAAAAAATCACTAAACTTGTTCTTCGTGTCCTAAAACATCTCCTCTTTTCATACAGGCTGCCGCCCCAAGAAGTTGTTTATGAATAGATTAAAGGAAAACCATTTACCGTCATTTGAAATGTCATTTTTTTGTTTTTAAATGTTTCTATACATCCTACAAATCCGCCACTTCACGGGCAGGTTATGGGGACCTCCTAGGCACGATATTTTAAGGAATTTTTTGTTTTTATTTTTAACCCTTATTTCATGGAAAACGCAATGTTCCTTTAAAAACGTTTTTTTTTTTACTTTTTGTCCTTGTTTCCTGTCCCCCAGGGCACTACCCGGACCCCCATATACCTTTTATGGCAAATATCTAGAATATATGCCCTCTTGGAGGGCACTCTAAAAATAGAACATTCGGGTCCCATTGACTTGCATTGAGTTCGGATCGTGTTCGCGTCCGAACTCGAACTTTTGAAATTGTTCGAGTTTGAATGCGAACCGAACACGGGGGTGTTCGGCTCATCCCTACTCCCTAATACTGGCTCCATTAATGAGTGCTCCATAATATTAGGGAGATGCTAAGCGATACTGGTTGTGTGGCTAAGGGCAGTGATGTATAAGCCTGCCACAACATCTGCGTACTCCACCACCACAAGTCTTACTCTGTGCCAACTTCATGGCTACTCTAGTGAGTACAGGATTATCTGTTATGCATAAGCCTGCCACACCATCTATATACTCCACCAAGGCAGGTCCTACTCTGTGCCAACCTAATGACTGCTCTGGCGAGGTATACTTGCTTACTTGAGACATTCATTCTCAGGTTTCCAGCAGCTCGAGGTATAAATAGGACCTACTTGAGACACCTGTACAGGGTGGTGTGCAATACCAGGGAGGTGTCCATTCCTCAAGACTTAACATTGAAAATCCGAATGGCTGCACTCAACCTGAACAAGCTCCGGGAGGTTCTAAGAACCGAGGAAGAGGGTTAATCTCATTGGGCCTGATACCCCAAAGATATTCCCATGTGGGATGACTTGAAAGACCCTGCCGTAAGCATGCAAACCTTTTCTCATGATTAGCAGACAGGCTTTAAAAGTCGTCACTCATTCTTATAGCCCACAAGTCCCCAGAAATCAACCATCGTGTTTTGTTGTAAATATTATGAAAGTATTTTTGTTGATGTTTTGAACATTTGTGTCTTTTTCTGTCGGATAGTGCTGATCTCGAAAATCGAATTTCTTGCCGTCCCGGCTAATTCAACTGATATTTTTGTTAACGAGGATAAAAACAACCGTTTGCCGGTAAAGACCATCATTACCGAAATTCTATCATACACAATGAAATGGCACAAAAAAAACAGTTTTGTTGTGGATTAACTGGAAAACAGTCACTTCTGTCATTCAGTGAGATGCAACAATACACGTGTCACGTCTTAAAAAACACTCATCAAGCCTCACGTCAACAAAATATCTGGAACAATAAGAGACATTCAGACAAGAGCCTCACACAAAGTGTCTCCTTCGCATTCGTCAGCGCTCATTGTGCAGTAACTGTTAAAATGTTATCGTGACTTTCAGATAACCTTTTTTTTTCTTTCTGAAAATGCAATTAAATTTGGAATTTATCCCTGGAACTGTAGCTTTTTATGAGATGTAGACTTTTCTGTACAAGTTATGATGAATCCTCCGACTCGGCTCGCTTCTGTCCCTGCTCTCTGGATCTAAAGTTTCTTAATATAATTAACCTATTAACCTCTTCACTACCAAGTGATTTTCCAAAAAAAATACAAAAGAAAAATAAAAGTATCCCCGTCAGGAACTAGTATTTTTTTCTTAATAATTTTTTAGTTGATTATACAGTAAGTAATATTTAGGAATATTCCCAATGTATTCCTTACTGTAATAACCTATTCAGCAAGGAGATGTCGCCATCTGCTGGCCAAAAGGAGTTACTGCAGTTCTGGTCTCCGTGCAGGCTCAGCTGGGCAGATGTCATTCAGACACATTCCCAACTGGTATTAAAAAGTGTTAGCACCTCAGGCATCAAGCCCACAGAGGTAAAACTTTAGGGGAAATTTTCTGGAGCCCAACAAACAAATTTAATTTGCAATGAGTCAGCATAGCTCCATATTGTGTTAACACGATCTCGGGCTGCTATGTCAGCATGTATACATGATCGCGGTAGTGAAGGGGTTAAATCGTAAACTCGAAACAGTAATATTCCACCTTAAAGGATTTTCACTAAGAAATACATATGCAAATGTAATATCGATAACCTTCATTCATAAACCTTAAATGGAGCAATTTGCCTTTGGCGAACACAGGACGCTCTGGGCTCCACATTGTAGGAATTTCTAGCTCAAAATCATCTCTCAGGTCATTCTGCCAATAACATGATGAATCAGTCCAATGTGGACTCATATTATTGGATTATAGGATGCTGTTTCCTGATATCACCAAGAGTCCAACAGATGAGCCTGGACCACTACGCTCTGCAGAGTAATCCGTTTTCTGAAAGTGAATATGTGTGTCAGTGTGAACAGCCTGAGCTGCTGATGATACTTTACTTGGTGATCTTGCAGCCATTCCTGAAACTATAAGACCATCGTGCTAACCATTGGACTGACCACCGAACTGATCGCCAAATTGACCACCGAACTGACAGCCGGACTGACTGCCGAACTGACTGCTGAACTGACCATCAAACTGACTCGCAAACTGACCACCGAACTGACCATCAAACTGACCATCAAACTGACCATCGAACTGACCGCCGAACTGACTACCGAACTGACCATCGAACTGACCGGCAAACTGACCGGCAAACTGTTCACTGAAGTGATCGACGAACTGACTACGAACTGACCGTCGAACTGACCGCTGAACTAACTGCCGAACTAACCTCTGAACTGATCACCATACTGACCACCGAACTGACCGCCGAACTGACCACCGAACGGCAGAAAAAAAACCTCAGAAATTACTCATAGAATGACGCATAGGCTCAGAAATTATGCACAAAAATTACAGATATTCACAGAAATGAGGCACAGAATGAGGCACAGAATGACGCACAGAATGATGCACAGGCTTCAAATGAATTTGAATAGATCCAGTAATCTTCTGATCTGGCTGATTACAATTCTGAACTGCGGATATTTCGGCCGGATTTCTCTTAAAACAGAACCAAGTAACAAATGTCTTATGTTTATTTTATGCGCTACAAACAGGGACATAATAGCTAATACGCGCTAACGGCTTGTACGGCTTTCAGGGAGAATTTTAATTGCCTCGTGAAGTCAGGAAGGCTTAATTTTTCATTTATGAGGCACATTCGGTAAGTGCTTCACTTTCTTTTAGCTCGACACCACTAACGGACGTGGCAAAGGTTAAACCCAACGTAGCCAGAGACCTCGTTTCACCCTCAGCTAATGGGTAACTACATTGTGATGACCAATAGTAATGCGCATAAATAGAGCGCTGCCTCGCATTGACACATAGTCTCTGTACCTTAACTTCAGCCGCCATTTCTCCAAACCACAGAAGTTTTGATTTTGCTCTTGCGATCCCATAAAACCATTGGAAGACTCACACAACGGATTAAACGGAGTCTAGACATCTTTATTTGTTTATCTCACTGTAGACGTATCATTGACTTCTCCATCGCCGAGCTGGTGCACGAGAAATAATTCATGATACAACTAATTAGCTTCTCCAGGAGGAAATAAAACTGAAGGGCACGGAGAATGTTTGCTTTGTCGAGAGTAAAAATTACATTGTTAAAATCCTGATAACAAAGTGCTTTAAGCCAACGCGACGTTCGACTCCGGCGATTTATGGGAAAGTCTCCGCGTTTTATCACATTCCGTTGAACATAATGAATGTTTAACATTAATTAATGACTCAGCGCGTGCTACATTTTTCTCAATATTACCAAAATTGGGTTTTCATCAAGAGATTTATGCGCGAGACGGCGAAACGCGTGGTGAGGTCATCCAGCACTCGATTTCTACGTGGGAGAGCGTGACTGAATAAACGTTTTAGCGAGGTGAATCTTAATGACTCAGAGAAAATGCCTGTTTGTTTTGTCCAAATCAGAAACGTAATCAGAGCGATTCAGATCAGAAGTTGATTCGGCGTCCTGCTGCTAAATGGATACTAACGATAACCAACTAGATTGCAGTTTTGTGTTTAAGCAGAGGCGTGCAATGCGAGGTGGGATAACCGATCCAAGAGTTTTCTTTTTTCCATGTAGTAAGAGCTCGTGGGTTTTAAAGCTTTCTCTCCTCTCCTTACACTGCTCCTTTATTTATTAGGTTTTCAAACTGTCGTTTGTGAAAATTATAACAATTTTGTAGAAGCTCCAGGTTCGGCTCCGCCATTCGCTATTTTCAAACATTGACGATAACTTATAAAGAATAAATCATGGGCAGCTTTCTAGAAGCGACATGAATGTCCGGAACGTCCCGATGAATTCAGTTTATTCCTCCATTACTTTGTATCATCTTCGCTATTTAAAAATAGTAACTCTTGTAGAGATACAATAAGAAAAACACACAATGTAATACCGAAACCAGTCGACAATCCGCCAAACGCCACCGAAAAAAGCCAGTAAGCCGTTGAACGCCTCTGAACTGGGAAAAAAAATAAAAAAAGGGAACTCTGCTATTTTTTAAAAAAAGGGTTTAAAACAATAAAAATGCACAAAAATTTGTGGAAATAATAAAAAAAGGGGCAATAAAAAATAATAAAACGGACTGTTACAAAATAATGAATAAAAACACCATTAAAAAAAAATGGGAATCATAAATGTCTCCTAAAAAATTCAGAAAAATACCTAAGAAATTCAAACAAATTAATGAATAAAAAGGCTTTTTGCTGCAAATGAAAAGATTAAACGGCTGAATAAAAAAATGATAAAACCGCAAATATTTTTAACACTGAATTCTATGGGATTCTCCTGTTTAAACCTGTCAAAAAGAATCACTGAATATCAAAGCATTTCACTGGCATTTTGGTGCAGTTTGGCGTGATAAAATAACCTATTATTGGCCAGTAGATGGCGCCATCAACTGCCGAATTGAGATAGAAGTTTAAGCAGCTGGTCTATTTTCTTCTTTTTTCTCTGCGTTGGCTGCTGACAGCCTGATATTTCAGAGCTTTCAGCAGCTGATTTTACAGTTTTAGCTCTTTGGGCATTATGCCCACAGGGCTAGAACTTTGGGGGCACCTTCTGCTGCTCAAAAGTCAAAGAAATTAATTTGCAGCAAACAAACTTCATTTGCTTTTGGGCTGTAGATCAGCAGATCGAGATATCGCTATATCGGGGCACAGATGGTGCCTTTGAAGCCCAAGATATAGCGATATCGGTAGTGAAGGGGTTAACCATTGATACAATGCACTTAGCGCACCAATCTCTGTAAAAATGTGATATCAATGTTTAAACATGAGACAGGCTGGGTTTTAAGGATGATAATTGTAACAAATATCACATTTTTGGATGACTTAAAATCACTGTTTAACCTCTTCAATACCAAGCACGTTTGTTGGAAAAAAATTTTTTTATCATAACATCTTACACCTAGATTGTAAACTCTCATGGAAATAGGAACCTCAATTCCTCCTGTAGTGAAATATTGAATTGCCCGTTTGGTGTATTGTAAAATTGTTTTGTTACCCATTGTACCTCTGTACAGCGCTGCGGAAAAAAATCATAATCATAAAATAATTTATTTGACACATGGGATGTGAAATTAACAATTAAATGTCAGATATATTTTGCACATAGGTTATTCTGAAATAGTTAAAGAAAATGAAGATAATGTAAATTTGCTCATTTTCAATCCTGCATGCCATGTATTGTTTTATCCTTTACAGGAATATCACTGGGATGAAAGGTTGTAAACTCTAGATGGCGTCCCTTATCAGGCACAGTGTCACACGGGGTCTGCATTGTCAGCATACAGGCAGATGCAGTAAATGTGCTGCAGACAGAAAATAAAATGGTGAGATCTCCTGCTTACACGGAGTCTACATTATCAGCATACAGGCAGGTGCCTTAAATGTGCTGCAGACAGTTAATAAAATGATGAGATCTCCTACTTACATGGGGTCTGCATTATCAGCATACAGGCAGATGCAGTAAATGTGCTGCAGACAGATAATAAAATGGTGAAATCTCCTACTTACATGGGGTCTGCATTACCAGAATACAGGCAGATGCAGTAAATGTGCTGCAGACAGATAATAAAATGGTGAGATCTCCTGCTTATGGGGGTTTGTAGTGATCAGACTGATATTATTAGCAATGCAATATCTGTATGTGCTGCATAATGCCTGTGTATGGCAATTACAGCAACACCTTGTATCTGTATGTGCTGCATAATGCCTGTGTATGGCAATTACAGCAACACCTTGTATCTGTAAGTGCTGCATAGTGCCTGTGTGTGGCAATTACAGCAACACCTTGTATCTGTATGTGCTGCATAATGCCTGTGTATGGCAATTACAGCAACACCTTGTATCTGTATGTGCTGCATAATGCCTGTGTATGGCAATTACAGAAACACCTTGTATCTGTATGTGCTGCATAATGCGTGTGTATGGCAATTACAGCAACACCTTGTATCGATATTAGCCGCATAATGCCTGTGTATGGTAATTACAGCAACACCTTGTATCTGTATGTGCCGCATAATGCCTGTGTATGGCAATTACAGCAACACCTTGTATCGATATTAGCCGCATAATGCCTGTGTATGGTAATTACAGCAACACCTTGTATCTGTATGTGCTGCATAATGCCTGTGTATGGCAATTACAGCAACACCTTGTATCTGTATGTGCCGCATAATGCCTGTGTATGGCAATTACAGCAACACCTTGTAAGTGTATGTGCCGCATAATGCCTGTGTATGGCAATTACAGCAACACCTTGTATCGATATTAGCCGTATAAAGCCTGTGTATGGTAATTACAGCAACACCTTGTATCTGTATGTGCTGCATAATGCCTGTGTATGGTAATTACAGCAACACCTTGTATCTGTATGTGCCGCATAATGCCTGTGTATGGCAATTACAGCAACACCTTGTATCTGTATGTGCCGCATAATGCCTGTGTATGGCAATTACAGCAACACCTTGTATCTGTATGTGCTGCATAATGTCTGTGTATGGCAATTACAGCAACACCTTGTATCGATATTAGCCGCATAATGCCTGTGTATGGCAATTACAGCAACACCTTGTATCTGTATGTGCTGCATAATGCCTGTGTATGGCAATTACAGCAACATCTTGTATCGATATTAGCCGCATAATGCCTGTGTATGGTAATTACAGCAACACCTTGTATCTGTATGTGCTGCATAATGCCTGTGTATGGCAATTACAGCAACACCTTGTATCTGTATGTGCTGCATAATGCCTGAGTATGGCAATTACAGCAACACCTTGTATCTGTATGTGCTGCATAATGCCTGTGTATGGTAATTACAGCAACACCTTGTATCTGTATGTGCCGCATAATGCCTGTGTATGGCAATTACAGCAACACCTTGTATCTGTATGTGCCGCATAATGCCTGTGTGTGGCAATTACAGCAACATCTTGTATCGATATTAGCCGCATAATGCCTGTGTATGGTAATTACAGCAACACCTTGTATCTGTATGTGCTGCACAATGCCTGTGTATGGTAATTACAGCAACACCTTGTATCTGTATGTGCTGCATAATGCCTGTGTATGGTAATTACAGCAACACCTTGTATCTGTATGTGCCGCATAATGCCTATGTATGGCAATTACAGCAACACCTTGTATCTGTATGTGCTGCATAATGCCTGTGTATGGCAATTACAGCAACACCTTGTATCTGTATGTGCCGCATAATGCCTGTGTATGGCAATTACAGCAACACCTTGTATCTGTATGTGCTGCATAATGCCTGTGTATGGCAATTACAGCAACCCCTTGTATCTGTATGTGCTGCATAATGCTGTGTATGGCAATTACAGCAACCCCTTGTATCTGTATGTGCTGCATAATGCCTGTGTATGGCAATTACAGCAACACCTTGTATCTGTATGTGCCGCATAATGCCTTTGTATGGCAATTACAGCAACACCTTGTATCTGTACTGTACAGGGATTTACACTCATTATAACCCCCTGAATATTATCCCTGTACAGCAGCGACTGACCCCACAGCCCCCCCCCTGTATTCTGACAAATCCCTGGCTGCTGGAATGCTGCAGTAAAGGTTGTACGAGTGACTATTATTGAATTGTATCCCTGTAAGGTTTTATATAAAGGTGTTGAGTTCCAGCTTCATGAAGTTTTCAAAGATCAAGAAAAAATAACATAATAAATAAACATTAAATAAGAAAAGAATTCCTCGGGGAGTAAAATGTTACCGGTCCGGTGTTTTGATCCAGTGGACAGATGGCTGGAGCGTCGCTGAGCATCACTTTGTTGCTATATGTTTGAACACAGTGCGTCCGCAACGTCATGACATTTATTTGCTTTCTGGCTTCGTTCTGTTTACTCCGCAGACTGACTGAGCGCGCTCATATTTTCAGAATCTAAATCCTTTCAGCTTTGCTGATCCAAGGAATTATGAGGCAACAGACGAGGATAATATAAACCAATCTGACATATTAAACGTGACCTTACATAGCACCACGCTGTCTCCAGGAAAACGAAATACAAGGACGTCCTCATCGCTGCCATTCTGAAAAAGTGCAAGCGTTTGGGGAAAGTGTTACACAGGGTATAAGGGGGTTATTCAGAGAGCACCGAAATGTCACCGGCATTTCAGTGCTCTTTTAATCGCCATACTTTGGAGAGATAAATCACCAACCCTGCGGCGAATTCTACATTAACCGCAGGGTCCCCGAAGTGCGGCAAATCGACCCACCGAACGCATCTGAAAAACTGCCGAAAAACCGTTGATTCAAATCAGAAAACCTCCCAAAAACTGCCAAATGCATCCGATGATCCGTCAGATAGAACGCCGAACTGATGCAAAACGATGACCTGCGGAACACAGCGCGACCAGCTACCGGAAAAACCCAGCAAGCCGCCGAACTGGAGTAAAAATAAATAAATAAGAAAAACCTGCAAATTTTATAAGGCGTTTAAAAAAAAAAAAATCAGTGCATGAAAATGCCTGAAAATAATAATATATATATAAGGTCCTATGAATGATAATAAAAAGGTATTTTACAGAATAAAAAAAACATAATGTGAAAAAAAAAATCGGAATTAAAAATTTCCCGAAAATAATTCTGAAAAATGTAAAAAGTAAATAAATAAAGAGACTTTTTGCTGCAGAATAAAATAATAAACAGTTTATTAGATATTGCATAAAAACGGGAATAAGCAATGGTTAATCTATTCACAGACACCGAACAGCAGAGAAATGTCAGTGAAATGCCCTGATGTTCAGTGGTTTCATTCGACAGGTTTAATCAGGCGAATCCCATAGGTTTCAATGTTAAAAATATTCCCGTTTTTTAATTCAATATCTAATAAACCATTTATTCTTTTATAATCTGCAGCAAAAAGTCTCTTTATTTATTGATTTTTTAGGATCTTTTTGGCATTTTTTCTGCAAAAGAACTTAAATAATTTTTTTTAAAACTTGTTTCTTTTTTCTGTAACAGCCCTCTTTATTATCATTCATAGGATTTTATATGTAAATTTCAGACATTTTCGTTCAGTAGTTTTTTTGCAAACAGCGTTTCAATTTTGACACTTTCAAGCGTATTGTTGGGTTTTTCTTTTTTACCCCGTTCGTCAGCTTGTTGGCTTTTTCCAACGTGTTTGCCGTGTTTCGTGCGGCAGTTCCAGCAGGTTTTCTTTGGGTGTTCGGTGAGTGTTCGGCGGGTTTGCGGCAGGTTTTCCCTGCACTTCGGTAACCCTGCGGTAAATGATGAATTCACCGCAGGATGGAGAACTCTGATTCTCCAAAGTGCAGGGAAGTGCGGGGAACGAGAGAGCACCGAAATGTCGCCGACATTTCCGTGCTCTCTGAATAACCCCCAATGAATAGTGGCTGATGTACAACTAAATAAAAAGGCTCTGCAGTGCGCGGCCTCACTGCGCTCCCAGACGTCCCCCTTGACTTGATCCCCGCATCTGTCTGACATATGAAAGCTGTATCTAGTCAGCGCTGCGGAATATAGGGATGTGCGTTTCGGGTTTTGGAATTACGGAATTTTCACGAAATTTCCCGATTCGTGTCTTCGGATTTGGCCGAATTTCCGAATCGGGTCGGACCCGAAAACCGATAGATCCGAAAAGTTTCCCGAGCCGAAACGAAAAAAATTCGGATTTTTCGAATGGACTTGAAATGTGTCAAATCGAAATTTATTTTTGCTCTATTCATGATTTCGGTTCCATTCGTGATTTCGGTTCCATTTCGGTAATTCTGGACATCGTATATTTAACTATTATCGGTTATATCGCTGATTCTGTAAATTTTGTATTTGTAAATGCGTATCACTTGTTTCTTGTGGCATTCGGGTCAGTTTAGCGTTTTTTAAATCGTTTTGTTCATTTTTTTTGTTCCTTGGCTTTCATACCATTTTAATATGATTAAATAAAGTTGTGAAATGTATATTCAATTATTCATAAGAAAAAAAAGATCTTTATTTAATAAAAAAAAACACGATAGAATCGCCAGAATTATCGTAGACACTTTGAAACCAGGAGAACAGACGATCCGAAAAAACAAAAATTTCCGAAAAGTCGATACAAAAAACTAGCAAAGTGACCCGAAAACACGAAAAATGGTCGATATTCCGAAAAAAAATGTACACGAAAAACGAGCCGAATCGAAACAGAAATCGGTCGAAACGAGCCGAATCGAAAATTTTAAACATCCGAACAAATCGAATCGAATCGAACCGAAAAAAAAATCTGTGCACAAGCCTAGCGGAATATGCTGGTGCTTTATAAATAAAGAATAATAATAATAATAGGAGGAGCAGAAGGTGAGGTCTCAAAGGTCTCAAAGTGTTAAGGAAAATAAAGGATGATACAGGAAACTTGAAAATAACGGGTCACGGTTCTATTAGCCGGGAAAGACGCCGGCAGGTACAATAAGGCCGGGTTCACACCTGCATGTTCTTCAAACGTGCGCAAAACATGCGTTTTGTATGCGCGTTCGCGCATACGAAAAAACACGCAAACACGCATTTCAGCGGGTTCGCGGCTATGTCTATGGCCGCGAACGCGCTGCTATGCGCACCAAAAGAAGCTCCCGGACTTATGCGTGCTTTAAAACGCCCAGGTGTTAACGGGTCCCATTGAAGAGCATGGAATTTCCCCGTCCATGCATTTTAAAGCGCGCAGGAACGCGCTTTAAAACGTATAGGTGTGAACGGGGCCTTAGGGGCAGGATCCTGATGAAAAGCAGACAGAAAGCCGTGGGAGCCATTTCCCGCCAATACGCCGCGTCCTGATGGAGTCTTTTTATTTAAATTATTATTTTTTTATTATTTTATTTTTTTATTATTTATTATTATTATTTTAAATTTTATTTAAATTATTATTTTTTTAATTATTATTATTATTTAAAATGTTATTTAAATTATTTTTATCTCACACTATTATTTCTTGGTTGTAGCATCAGGGTGTTATCTGCAAATCAAAACTCCACTTTTCATCCCGAATCAGGTTTTTCAGATTTTTTCAGCCTGTCGATATGATACAAAGTATCTGCGCCGAGCAGCGAATCGCAGGAGGCCGTTACATTCAGCAAATAATCCCTAAAAGACACACAGTGTCTCAGAGTCGACCTCTCCCCGCCCCGGCTGCTAAAGAGCAGCATTGAAGTCTGACCTTCAAAAGCTGCTGTGGAAGGAGGTTCGACTGGAGCAATTTAGAAAAAGGTAAGGATGGGACCGGGGCAGAGTAATTCCAGCTCTCTGCAGGAGCCAGAGGAGAATGCGGGAACTAGGAGGACGTTATAGCGTCCAGTTTCATGAAATTATCCACACCGTCGATATGATACAAAGTATCTGAGCAGAGAATTGCAGGTTGTTGTTTCAGGCAACAAATAATCCTTAAAAAAAGTACACAGTGTCTCAAAGGCAACTTCTTCCCGTCCCGGCTGCTAAAGTGCAGCCTTGAAGTTTGACCTTCAAAAGCTGCTGTGGAAGGAGTTTAGACGGGTGCAATTTACAGACAGTAAGGATGGGACCGGGGCAGAGTAATTCCAGCTCTCCGCAGGAGCAAAAAGGATACTGGATACCAGGAAGACTTTATGGTGTACCTTTTCATTATTTTGCAGGATGATATGACCAACGTGTCCGCCTGGAATAGCTGAGAGGACGTCAGAAGAGATTCCAACAGGGTTATTCAGAGAAAGGTGAAACTCTGGAGAACTTTTGGAGAAGTGAAAATTCTAGCTCAAAATAGCCGATTTGGAAAGTGAGATAAATTGGAGAATTTTTCTGGTTTGGCTATTTTGACCTAGAATTTTCACTTCTCCAAAATTTCTCCAGAGTTTCACCTTTCTCTGAATAACCCTGCAAGAGTTTATTTGACATAAAAAAATATTTATGCTTAGTTTTTGTCCTTTTTAGTCATTAACCCCTTCACTACCACTAATATCGAGATCTCTCGGGCATCAAAGGCTGCATCTGGCACATCGATATCGAGATATCTCGATCTGCTGATCTGCAGCCCAAAAGCTAATGACATTTGTTTGCTGCTTTTCGGCTTCAGAAGGTGCCCCCAAAGTTTATGCAGAGGAAAATAAACCATAGACCTGCTACTCACACCTCTGTAACACAATCTGACAGTATATGGCGCCATCTAGTGGCCAAATAGGTTATTTACAGTAATAGCTATTTATTAATGTATAATTAATTAAAAATGATTTTACAAAAAAACCATTGGTTTCTGACAATGTTTCTTTGGAAAATTATTTGGTAATGAAGGAGTTAATGACATGTAGGAATATAACAAGAACATCCTATATCTTCATCCACATCACTGCTTGAAGCATGGGGTTATTCAGAGAGCACTGAAATGTCGGTGCTCTCTCGTTCCATGATCTTCGGTGAGTTCAATTTGCCGATCCTGCAGTGAATTCAGCATTCACCGCAGGGTCCCCGAAGTGAACCGAATGGATCTGCCGAATGTCGACCATAAACCAGCCAAACGTAGCCAAAAACTGCTGAATGCAGCCGCTAAACCAGCCGAACGCAGCGAACGACCCGCCAGACTGCTGAACGCAGTTGCAAACTGCCGAACACAGCCGATGATCCATTGAACACCACCGAACAGATCACCGAACAGACCGCCGAAAAATGTTGACCAGCCCCTGAACAGGGGTAAAATAACAAAACAAAAAACCCACAATTTTTAAAAGGAGCGTAAAACAAAAAAAATGCATGAAAATGTCTGGAAATAATAAATAAGATCCTATGAAAAACAATAAAAAGGTCTGCTATAGAATAAATAAAAAAAAAAACGCAATTAAAAAAAAAAAAAATTGAGGTAAAAAATTTTGCCAAAAAAATACAGGAAAGGAAAGGATAAAAAAAAGACTTTTCGCTTCAAATGAAAAGAATAAACGGTTGAATAAAAATATAATGAATTTTTTTTTTTTTACATTGAAACTTATGTGATTTGCTTGTTTAAACCTGTCGAACAGAAGCACCGCAAATCAGGGCATTTCGGAAACATTTTGGTGCTGTTCGGTGTTCTCTGAATAGATTAACCCCTTAGTGACAGGGCGGTTTTATGAAGGCCTGTCTGAAAGTGCCCGCTGCAGTTTTTACATTTCTGCGCTGTTAGTGTTTAGGTCTATTTTTCCTCTTACTCGTTTATGTAACCCACACATATTATACACCGTTTATCTCGTCATTAAATGTACTTTCTAATAATACCATTATTTCCATCTTATCCTATAATTTACTATTAAAAAATATGAAATATGATGAAAAAATTGAAAAAAAAAAACCCACTTTTTCAGAATTTAATCCCAAAATCTACACCCGCCAAAAAAAACTCTGGCTTAGGCTGGGGTCAGACCAGCGCACTTTTAACGTGCGTTTAGGCGCACTTAATCACGGCCGCACTAGCAGCAAATGACGGGCAATGACGGCCAATATACGAAGTACAGTCGCACGAAAGTCCGGCTGCGCAACGCAAGTGGAAAATGAACGCATTTTTTCGAGAATGCAGAACCGCTAGTACTGACGTACAGAGTGCGCTGCGTGCACTAGCGGCGTGTTTGCGTGATTAGGAGACGTCAGACCCTGCTAATGTCCGGCCAACATAACGTCCAGACGCAAAAAGTTTCCTGGTTTGGATTCGTAAAACATCACGCACAAAAATGCGCGTCGTATGACCGGTTTCGCGTATTCCGTGAAAAAATACGTCAATGCGTTCGGATGCACTTTTTTTTACGTTCGCGTCTAAAAATGCTTTTGTTTGACCCTAGCCTTAGGCTAAAGTCAGACTAACGCAGTATTAACGTGCGTTTAGCCGCACTTAATCACGGCCGCACTAGCAGCAAATGACGTCCAATGACAGCCAATATACGAAGTACGGCCGCACAAAAGTCCGGCTGCGCAACGCAAGTGGCAAACGAACGCATTTTTTCGAGAACGTCAAACCGCTAGTACTGACGTACAGAGTGCGCTGCGTCCGCTAGCGGCGTGTGTGTGTGATTAGGAGACGTCAGACTCTGATAATGTCCGGCCAACATAACGTCCAGACACAAAAAGTGTTTTATTGATAACCGTACAAAATCACGGCCGAAAATGCGCAGCGTATGACCGCTATCGCGTATTCCGTGAAAAAATACGTCCATTCGTTCGAACGCACTTTTTAACGGACAACGCGAAAAATGCGTTCGTCTGACCCCAGGGCAGCCATCAGAAATGATGGGGCCCCTTACTAAACCTCACGATGGGGCCCCCCAGGGCCCCCCCCTCAACCTCTAACAGCTTTTCTCCCCCTTCAAAAAAAAAAAGGACGTAACATAGCACCACAGCAATAAAACTCCCAGTAATGTGCAGTGTGTATTAGCTTATCACAGTATCCACAGCAATAAAACTCACAGTAATGAGCGGTGTGTCTGAACATATCACAGAATCCACAGCAATAAATCTCACAGAAACGGGCTGTGTATGATGGCCTTTGGGTCTGGGTCTGGGCCTGGGCCCTGGGTCTGGTCCCTGGGGTCTGGTCCCTGAGGTCTGGGCCCTGGGGTCTAGCCTGGGCCCTGGTCTGGTCCCTGGGCCTTGGGGTCTGGGTCCTAGGATCTGGGCCCTGGGTCTGGGCCTTGGGGTCTGGGCCCTAGGGTCTGGGCCCTGGCTCTGGGCCTTGGGGTCTGGGCCCTGGGTATGGGGTCTGGACCCTAGGGTCTGGGCCCTGGGTCTGTATTTGGGCCTTGGTGTCTGGGCCTTGGTGTCTGGGCCCTGGGTTTGGCCTAGGGGTCTGGGCCCTGGGTTTGGGCCTAGGGGTCTGGGCCCTGGGTCTTAGGGTCTGGGCCCTGGGGTCTGGGCCCTGGGTTTGGGCCTAGGGGGTCTGGGCCCTGGGTCTGGGCCTTAGGGTCTGGGCCCTGGGTCTGGCCTTAGGGTCTGGGCCCTGGGTTTGGGCCTAGGGGGTCTGGGCCTTAGGGTCTGGGCCTAGGGGGTCTGGGCCCAGGGTCTGGGCCCTAGGGTCTGGGTCCTGGGCCTTGGGGTCTGGGCCTAGGGGTCTGGGCCTTGGGGTCTGGGCCATGGGTTTGGGCCTAGGGGTCTGGGCCCTGGGTCTGGGCCCTGGGCCTTTGCCCTGGGTCTGGGCCATAGGGTCTGGGCCCTGGGTCCGGGCCCTGTGTTTGGGTCTTGGGGTCTGGGCATTTGCCCTGGGTCTGGGCCCTGGGTCTTGGCCCTGGGCCTAGGGGTCTGGACCCTGGGTCCTAGGGTCTGGGCCCTAGGGTCTGGGCCTTGGGGTCTGGGCCCTGGGTCTGGGCCTTGGGGTCTGGGCCTAGAGGTCTGGGTCCTGGGCCTTGGGGTCTGGGCCCTGGGTTTGGGCTTAGGGGTCTGGGCCCTGGGTCTGGGCCTTGGGGTCTGGGCCCTGGGTTTGGGTCTAGGGGGTCTGAGCCCTGGGTTTGGGCCTAGGGGTCTGGGCCTTGGGGTCTGGGCCCTGGGTCTGGGCCTAAGGGTTTGGGCCCTGGGCCCTAGGGTCTGGGTCCTGGGCCTTGGGGTCTGGGCCTAGGGGTCTGGGTCCTGGGTCTGAGCCTAGAGGTCTGGGCCTAGGGGTCTGGGCCTTGGGGTCTGGGCCTAAGGGTCTGGGCCCTAGGGTCTGGGTCCTGGGCCTTGGGGTCTGGGCCATGGGTTTGGGCCTAGGGGTCTGGGCCTAGGGGTCTGGGCCCTGGGCCTTTGCCCTGGGTCTGGCCATAGGGTCTGGGCCCTGGGTCCGGGCCCTGGGTTTGGGTCTTGGGGTCTGGGCATTTGCCCTGGGTCTGGGCCCTGGGTCTTGGCCCTGGGCCTAGGGGTCTGGACCCTGGGCCCTAGGGTCTGGGCCTTGGGGTCTGGGCCTAGGGGTCTGGGTCCTGGGCCTTGGGGTCTGGGCCCTGGGTTTGGGCCTAGGGGTCTGGGCCTTGGGGTCTGGGCCCTGGGTCTGGGCCTAAGGGTCTGGGCCTAGGGGTCTGGGTCCTGGGCCTTGGGGTCTGGGTCCTGGGTCTGGGCCCTGGGTCTGAGCCTAGAGGTCTGGGCCCTGGGTTTGGGCCTAGGGGTCTGGGCCTTGGGGTCTGGGCCCTGGGTCTGGGCCTAAGGGTCTGGGCCCTAGGGTCTGGGTCCTGGGCCTTGGGGTCTGGGCCATGGGTTTGGGCCTAGGGGTCTGGGCCTTGGGGTCTGGGCCTTGGGGTCTGGGTCCTGGGTCTGGGCCCTGGGTCTGGGCCTAGAGGTCTGGGCCTAGGGGTCTGGGCCTTGGGGTCTGGGCCTTGGGGTCTGGGCCCTGGGTTTGGATCTAGGGCCTGGGGTCTGGGTCTGGGCCCTGGCTCACCACTCGCTGTCTTCTATCTTCTTTTCTTCTGTCTTCAGCTCTTCTTTTCTTCACCTTTTCTTTAATTTTCTTCTCTTCTTTTCTTCTGTCTTCTTCCTGGTCCCTCCAGCTCCGGCGCGCAGCTTCACTGAGTGGAGGGGCGGAGCCAAAGCAACGTGCTTGGGAGGCCCCTCACACGCTGCTTGGCCCCGCCCAGCCAGGAAGTGAAGCTGCCAGGAGCCGGAGGAGACACAGTGTCTCAGTCTCCTCCGGCTCCTGCAGCAGCAGCAGGGACACAGCTCCGGATTCGGACTCATCGAGTCCGATACCGGAGCTGTTAAAGGGCGACGCCGCTGCCGTCGGGGGCCCGGGATCCTCCCCCCAGGCCCCGGCGGCCCGGGCCCCCACCGGGCCCGGGCCCCTTACGGCAGTAATGGGCGTAATGCCCTGATGGCGGCCCTGTCTGACCCTAGCCTAAATAGTTTCGAAATTTTGTCCAGAGATTAGAAACACACAATGTTTTTGCTTTTTCACCCCTTCCCTGCTGAGCCATTTCACCTCTGTGCGCTGAGCTCATTCTGACCGTTTTATGCTCATCATGTTTAAACGTCAATTGAAGTCCTATCTTATTAAACCTCCAGACAATTTTTTTTTTTTTAAAAATCCCCACTTTTTTAATATCGTTACTTTTATTATTATTTTTTTTACTTTTATTTTTTACTTTTACACTAAGCCTAGTCATGTTTGGTATCATTGGAAAGGCCATTACTTCTCTATGGGAATTTCACCGCCGCTGAAGGTCGCCACCGTATTTCGCTAATATTTGGTGAATTTCCAGGCTTTTTGAATAGATGAACTGCCACAAAATTGCACCGTCCGGGGAAATTCACTGTTTAGTGCAATTTGGTGGCAAATTCGTCTCTCTTTGCATAACCCCTCAAATGTGTTTTTTTCCCCCTGTCCCCATTGTGGTTGCCGATGCATACCGCAGAATGCTCTCATGCAAGTTCCTGTAGATCCAGGCGCCTCTTGTGGAAGAGCCAGTCTGTTCATACTTATTTTCCATAAAACATATCACCTTGATTTATCCATGTTCCGCCTCGCTACCTGCGCTAATAAAACCTTTCAGGTAACAGTTAATTTCCAGCAAAGCCTGTAAAACAGATGGAGATCTATCGGAAAGCCTCGGCGTCCTCCGAAGCGGCTCCGACGCCGTCCGTAGCATTACATTTAAAGAGCTCTTTGATTGAAAGGCTGGCAGATCTGTCCGGATACTACAGGACTGCATCTGTCACACGAATTACCCGCCGAGATTGCTCCAAGAGAGTGTAAACAGCTCTCGAGATGTATTTGATGAAGCTCGGTGCAAGGTGCTTCCAGCGCGTCCTCCTCGACACAGCAGGTCATAAATATTCAAAAAAAATGCTCTAATCCCCCTAATTCGATGCAAAGCATGCCAGACCCAAAATATTTATGCACAAAAGCAGCTGGAAGCGCGCGCGAAGTCAGGCCCGGAAACAGTCGCAATCTATTGATTGTGCTTAATCTTTTCAAGGTTCTATTTATTGTGAAAATGAATTCAGATTTCAGGATGAAGGATGGAGATGTGACTCACGAAGCAGAGGAGAAGCCCGGGCGAGCGGCGAAGGAGACTGAGGCCTTAGTAATCTGGAACACCATGAGGGTTATTCACAGAGAGCCAATCTGTGAACAGTGATTTTCCCCGTACGGTGACATTTCACGGCCATTCGGCTATTCAGAAAGCAGGCAGTTTGCCAAATTTTGGTGAATTGCCAGTGAAATACAGTGCCTGTTCGACGGCAGTGAAATACAGTGCCTGTTCGGCAGCAGTGAAATACGGTGCCTGTTCGACGGCAGTGAAATACAGTACCTGTTCGGCGGCAGTGAAATACGGTGCCTGTTCGGCAGCAGTGAAATACGGTGCCTGTTCGACGGCAGTGAAATACAGTGCCTGTTCGGTGGCAGTGAAATACGGTGCCTGTTCAGCGGCAGTGAAATACAGTGCCTGTTCAGCGGCAGTGAAATACAGTGCCTGTTCGGCAGCAGTGAAATACGTTGCATGTTCGACGGCAGTGAAATACAGTGCCTGTTCGGTGGCAGTGAAATACGGTGCCTGTTCGGCGGCAGTGAAATACAGTGCCTGTTCAGCGGCAGTGAAATACGGTGTCTGTTCGACGTCCGTGAAATACAGTGCCTGTTCGGCGGCAGTGAAATACGGTGCATGTTTGGCGGCAGTGAAATACGGTGCCTGTTCGGCGGCAGTGAAATACGGTGCCTGTTCGGCGGCAGTGAAATACGGTGCCTGTTCGGCGGCAGTGAAATACGGTGCCATTTGGCGGCAGTGAAATCCCCCATAGAGAAGCAATGGTTAATCTATTCACATTGAACAGCAGAGAAATGTCAGTGAAATGGCCTGATGTTCAGTGGTTTAATTCGGCAGGTTTATTCAGACGAATCCCATAGGTTTCAATGTTAAAAATATTCCCATTTTATTCAATATCTAATAAACCGTTTATTATTTTAATCTGCAGCAAAAATTCTCTTTATTTATTGTCTTTTTTAGGCATTTCGGGATTTTTCCAGCAATTTTTTTTTTAAGATTTTTTTTTCTTTTTTCAGTAACAGACCTTTTTATTATCATTCATTGGATCTTATGAGTAAATTACAGACATTTTCGTCCAGTAGTTTTTTTGCAAATACCATTTCAGATTTGACACTTTTAATCATATTGTTTTTTTTTTTTTAACCCATCCGGCAGCTTGGTGGCTTTTTCCTGCAGCAGGTCGGCTTGTTTTCTTCAGCTCGTCGGTTGCGTTTGGTGGCTGTCCAGCAGGTTGGCGACGGTTTATAGGATGAGATACGATAATTTCGGTGGTTTTGCAGTGGATTTTCCCAGCAGTTCAGGGACCTCACTCATCAGTTAATGCTGAATTCACCGCAGGGTCAGGAAATTTGATTCCCCGAAGAGCGGGGAATGAGACAGCACCGAAATGTCACCGACGTTTCATGCTCTCTGAAAAACCTCTTATATGATCTAAAACACTATGAGGTTATTCACTAAGGTTCAAATGTGCCACCAAATTGCAACGAAAGGTGAATTTTGCCATATCTGCAATTTCGGAGTAATTTGTCTAGTTACAAAGCAATACGGTGCATTTTGACGCAATTCGGTGGCACCAAAATTCTAAGTGATTGTAAATTGTAATAAATAAATAAATTTTACTGAGCAAGGCGCCCCCTTGTGGCAAGCGCCTGTAAAGGCACATGCCTACACTGCCTAGTTATAAATCCAGCCCTGAGTGCATTCATATGACATAGAGCCCTTTATCTATCCTTACTAGCTGAGGGTGCTAAAATGCAGCTGTTAAGTTTGCCCCGCTAAGCTTGCCGTACAATAAGGTGATGCAGCGATGCACATGTATAGCAGTGATGTGCGGTGAGGTCAGTGGCTGGTGAGGCACTGGCTAGTATCAGAGCCAGATATACATAGGTTACGTAGGTTCAGGTTCAGTGCTCCCCAAGATCTGGCTGCTCTCGGTGCTCCCCAGGATCTCTGTGTCGTCCTCCAGACAGCCTAGTGTGACACTGAGGCCACACCTCGAGCTCAGCCTTGCGCCCACTGATTGTCCTGAGCCAATCAATGTATGGGAGGCCTGCCTCCCATGCAGATTTTTTTTTGAATGGCTTGAACCAATAGCGCTTTCCTATTGGTCCAAGCTATTCCATTGCTCTCCCAGTGCCTCTGAGGCACTGGGAGAGCAATGTTCAGGAAGTGGGCAGTGCTCGGACGTCTGTTCATTGAACAGATGCACCGCGCTGCACACTTCTTGGCAACCTATACGATTTGCGTAGCGTCCCACTACCCAAATTGTATAGGCTCAGGCTGCTGAAGGAAAAAAAAAGAAGAATGCACACAGGGGACAGACAGAGCTGACGGCAGGTGAACGAGGAGCAGGTGAGCTTGACTGCAGCTGCCCTTAATGGCAGGTGAGGCTCTGCCTCACCTGCCGCCCCTGACCGCACGTCCCTGATGTATAGAATGAAGCTTCAGCAGAATAACCTCTGGGGTGAAACCAGTGAGAAACGAAACAAGAAGAAACCGGTAACTTTATGGGCTGCTTTATTAAAATCACACTGTAAAGTCGCATGAGTTTCAGTCCATGGAGAATAAAGCTAGTGAAGAGTTAATAAATCCTACAATTTAAATCATTCCGACCCAAAATATGGCTAGAATTTCTCTTATCTGTGAGTGCACAGTTTTGCCCTTTTCCTCCTCCTACCTGAATGAATCTGCCATTAAATCTTCCCCTCCCCCGCATATCATTACCAGCCAGGATTCAATTACATACTATTATATATATTTTGTTCATAATCATATCCAGCCTTTCTTTCTTTCTTTCTTTTTTGATATACCTTTCGCGGCGCCCGTTTCTTTGAAACCGATGCATTCATTACCGGAGCTTAATTTTCTCGGTGCTATGTGACAGCTTGTAATGGGAATATGTCATTTAGCCTGGCTCTAGATGCAGCTGATAAGCATCTAATATGCAGATAGATTTTAGCCCTTTACAGCTCCATCGCGGTGAGTAGCATCAATCTATCAATTTCCTGATGATCTCCCATCTCTTCTCGCTTCTTAAAACGCTGCCCGTTACACAATGTCACATACAATACAACGTGGCAGCTCTTTTCTGCACCGAGACTTCACTTCCTGCAGCCCTCGACAACACCGGCCGGACCGGAGGCTTATTATCATAATTATTATCATACTTTTAGAATTGTGTTTTATTAAATTTAAAATATATACACGTATAATGCTTTGCTGTAGATCAGCGGACTGGGGTTAATGTTATTGATGCAGAGCTTTGTTCCTTGTGAAAAGCAAATGCTGTATACACGGCCTCTCAAAAAAAAAAATCCCCGCTTCCCGTCCAAGCCTGTTATGATCTGGGGTGGTGTTATGCGCCCAAAAAATGAGGTCACATGACTCCCTGAATATACTGAATGAGCAGATTTTTCCATCAATGGGTTTTTTCTCCCTGATGGCACAGCGGGCATATTCCAAGATGGCAATGCCAGGATTCATTGGGCTCAAATTGTGCAAGAGTGGTTGAGGGAGCATGAGACATCATTTTCACACATGAATTGGCCATTGAATTTTGTGTTAATTTTTTTGTTCACTTTTCTATTTTTACACATTATTTGGCATTGTTGGAAAGGCCAGACTCTCACATTTCCAATAACACCTCACTTGACCTTATGCGGCGTAAATATTAGAGACACGTGATTCCAAAGGATCACCCACGCCCCTTGCTGCATTAGAATAAAAAAAGAGGAAAAACCTTTTTTTTTATGTTTGCATAAAACCTAGCCATGCTCTGGCCTTCTAACAATGCCTCACTTGTCCCTCTGACTTCTATAGTTCTGGAGATACAGGGTGCCGAAGGACCCCTCTATTTCCTCCATAGAAAGTTCCCTGCCGGCCAGGGGAAGTCCCATTTCTGACGTCATCACGCCCATGCGCAATGGCATCAGTGGGCAGGGTTAAGTCCCACAGACAGGAATGACATCCAAGCTCGGTGCTGAGCAGTGGAGCGGGACATTGCTTTTGCAGGCTCAAGGGGCAGCTGCCTTGGGCCCCACAACAATGCCTGGGCCTGGGGCAACTGCCCCTTTTGCCCAACGTTAAAGATGGCCCTGAACAGCCCTGATAGCCAGAGTCAGGAGCCAGAAGGGATAAACGTATGCCAGAGTCAGGAGCCAGAAGGGATAAACGTATGCCAGAGTCAGGAGCCAGAAGGGATAAACGTATGCCAGATTCAAACAAGGAAGCCAGAGGTCAGAATAGTCAGAGGGATAATAGAAGGAATAGCCAATTTATCATACACTAGAAATACCATCAAACCGCGCTCTCAGGCATTGAAAACCAGGACGAGGGGAATCTCGTCATTTAAATTTAGCGGTCACTCCTCATTGGCACCTGTCATAATGCCCCTGTTGGCCGTCGCGTCACTCCTTGACCCCCGTGAGAGTCGGCAATAAAACCCAGCGACTGGCAAGTGTCCAGCGAGGGAGACGTTGCCGGGCGCAAGGAGAGCAGAGAACCCCCATCATGACACCCCCCAAATAACCGGAGATATGGTTAGGAATCATAACTGACATGTACGAAATGCACGATGGTCATAAGATATTCCAGAAAACATAAATAATATCCATTTCTGAATCAGGTTTTCTCGGGATTCAGAGAGTTACCCGCATCAGTTTTCAATGTTCTTTGGAAAGCAGAGAACGCGCGTCCTGGGCTCCGGATTCCGTTGCAGAAGCAGAGAGAGTAACGTGACTTCAGGAGCCAAGAGAGGCCGATCCGCAGAGTTCACGCGTCCTCTCAAATCTTGCATCAACAAAAAACCATCTAATCTATCTCAACATCTAATAAATTATTGATTATCTGCCAGAAAGCAGCCGCCCTCCCACCCGGTCCCTCTCAGTAATATTATATTCCGAAATCTGCAAGCTCATGGATGAACTAAAAGCGTTCGTCAATTGCTTCGGTTTGACGAAAATCGAGGAGCAAAGTGACCTTAACGCTCCCCGTGCGGCCACGTCGGTAAATTGGATGGGTTCTGGGAGGCACAAGATTAAAGCTGAGATCTGGAGCTTTCCACGATGACATCTGCTTTCCACGATGGGGACAATTGAAAGGTGTTGGTTTAATGGCTTCCAAGGTGCCATTAAACCAACACTAGGACTAGGACGTCTGATTTATCACATTTTAAAACATATTAGACAACATTAAGAAAAATAAATATCAACAAACGCTCAAGTAACTGCAACATAATGGAACAAACCCTGTACAAGGACCTACACGATCTGTAAATGCAGGTGCAATCAGCCCGTAAGCCCCGGGGACCCAGTCCAGCGATTACAGCGCACATTGACCTTTACCACCTCCAGGAAACCTATGAAATGCTCCGGCTCATGATCTATTAAGACGCATTAGTCTTTGTTGCCTGGCCGAGCCATTGACCTGCTAATATCTCCCAACAATAAGGACCTTATTCCGACAGAGCCGTAAGGTGTTAACCCTTTGCGGCTCCCTAATACAACTCTAATTTAGCAGCTCAACTCACAAACATCGGGAGCCGCTAACCGTTACCGTCATGTGCCACCACTGATAGCATCTCTGGAGTCCATAGGACACCATGAAGATCAGAAAAAGCTCTCTATAAGATCGTGTGTAAACAATCTTGCAGGACCAGTGGAAGGACACAGAGAACTATTTGCTCTTAGCGTCCTTCTGCTGGAAGTGACAGGAGGCAGGAGATCACACCGTCCTTTGCATCACAGGACCAGAGGTGAAAATATATATCTTTAATGCACTTATTTTTGAGTGTTATGTGCATTTCATTTCTAAATACCATGTAGTCTGTGCACGTACAGGACAGGAGGACAGGGGTTAATAACCTGGTTATATCACATGCTTCATTTGCCAACATCCCACCTTGTAGAAAGGTCCTCAACATTCAGGAAATCTTTATCTGAGTAGTTATAAATTAATCTGAGAGTGTGATTAATAACATTAATCACATTAAATCAGATCAGTGATTAATGACAACGTTCTTTACAGAGATATTCTTAGAACATTCAATTCTCCCATAAATACATTGTATCTACCACCAACTGCATCACGAGTCTCTTTAAAACTGTTAAATATCAGAATCATTCTAAATAATGACATGTATTACCTTTTTTAGCAGCATACCCTGCAGTTTCTGCTTGTTTTCACCACGTTCTCTCTCTGTAAGATTATCTCAATACCTCTCCATGCTTTAAAACAAAGTTAAGTGGCAGAAGGTCCCTCCCCGTGAGGTCCAGGAGGACAAAGATCACAGAGATGAACGAGGACCCGTGAAAGCTGCTGAATTAACAACATTACCTCCCTATAGGCAAACAATAATTAAATTGATTCAGCTGCTAAAATACTTCTTTTACCGGGCTGGATTTATTAAAGCCGACTATAAAAAGCACAATATTATGTGTTTAGTTACTGACCCCATGATACACATGATACATGCGCCCAGGATAGAGCAGAGAGGAAGGCAAAGCAAGTTACCATCTTAATAATCAGATGCTTCCCACGTGGAGCCCATTCCTAAATTAAACTTGCTAACATCAGCCACATCTCGCAGGCGCAGCTCTTGGCAACAGATGCGTGTTGGAAAGAAATAATGCAATGCTCAGGGTTTTGATTCTGATGTGCTGACGTCAGATGTATTCTCCTCGCTCCTGCATGAGTGGTAATTAGTGACCACGATGCAGACGAGCGCGAGCACTGTGTGTGGGGAGAAACTGCCGCAAAAGAGGGGTTTAGAGGGTAGAATGATAACGGTGCATACATTTATACATAGAAGATTGGAGCATATATCAAACAAACTCTTAAATTAATGACTGGTGATGTCATTATAGTCGTTAAGGACCAGAGACACTATTTCGACTGAGCCATAAGCTATGCACGCGGCTCTGCTTTACCGGCTCCTGGACATTGGATACTTTGTATAGGAATTGGAAACTCCATTAAAGGGACACTGTACTAAAAAAATAGATTCCCTTTATTTTTGCCTTTAAATAATTGGGCAGATCCTGCTGACAGCCTGTGCACTATTACTTTTTAATTTTATTCTGATTTTGGGTGATTTTCCTCATCTTTTCTCCCTCGCCGCGCGCTGACCCTTCTCTTCAGCTCAGCAGGGACATGCAGTCAGGGCAGGCAGGTGAGGCAGAGCCTCATATATAAAGTATACTCCCCTGCTCCGCGCTCCCCCGTTATCGGTTCCGTCCTCTGCCTTTTTACAGCCTGCGCAATTTGCGCAGTGGGACACTTCCCTGCTAAGCTAATCATGTAGGATGCCCTGGAGGTCTGCACCGCGCATCTGTTCAACTAGGAACACACGCGCTGCCTACTTCCTGAACACTGTTCGTCAGAGTCTCAGAGAGGCCCTGAAAGAGCAATGGAATGGCTTGGACCAATGGGAAAGCACCATTGGCCAAGCCAGTCAAAAATCACCTGTATTGGAGGCTGGCCTCTAATTGACAGGAAGGGGCACAGGCAGCTCCATCTGTTCCCTCTAGTGGCGGATACAGAGTATGACAGGCACAGCTGCACCCTCTGCTCCCTCTAGTGGCGGATACAGAGTATGACAGGCACAAGATGCACCCTCTAGTGGTGGATACAGAGTATGACAGGCACAAGCTGCTCCCTCTAGTGGCAGGTACAGAATATGACTGGCACAAGCTAGTCCCTCTAGTGCCGGATACAGAGTATGACAGGGACAAGCTACTCCCTCTAGTGGCGGATACACTGTATGATATGCACAGAAAAACTGTTTTGCTATCATATTTTGGTTTTTCTTTAATAAGATATGATGAAAATAATAGAAAAATGGTATATAATATGTGTGGGTACAGTAAATGAGTAAAAGATAATTTACAGCTAAACACAAACTGCAGAAAGTTAGTTAATATCTGTGTATATCTGGCTCTGATACTAACCAGTGCCTCACCAGCCACTGACCTCACCAGCCACTGACCTCACCAGCCACTGACCTCATCACACTGACCTCACCAGCCACTGACCTCACCGGACTGACCTAACCAGCCACAGACCTCATCAACCACTGACCTCACCAGCCACTGACCTAACGAGCCACAGACCTCATCAGCCACTGACCTCACCAGCCACTGACCTAACCAGCCACAGACCTAACCAGCCACAGACCTCACCAGCCACTGACCTAACCAGCCACAGACCTCATCAGCCACTGACCTCACCAGCCACTGACCTAACCAGCCACAGACCTAACCAGCCACAGACCTCACCAGCCACTGACCTAACCAGCCACAGACCTCATCAGCCACTGACCTCACCAGCCACTGACCTAACCAGCCACAGACCTCATCAGCCACTGACCTCACCAGCCACTGACCTAACCAGCCACAGACCTCATCAGCCACTGACCTCACCAGCCACTGACCTAACCAGCCACAGACCTCATCAGCCACTGACCTCACCAGACACTGACCTAACCAGCCACAGACCTCATCAGCCACTGACCTCACCAGTCACTGACCTCACCAGCCACTGACTTCATCGCACTGACCTCACCAGCAACTAACCTCACCAGCCACTGACCTCACCAGCCACTGACCTCACCAGCCACTGACCTCATCAGCCACTGACCTCATCGCACTGACCTCACCAGTCACTGACCTCACCAGCCACAGACCCCATCGCACTGACCTCATCGCACTGACCTCACCGCACGTCCCTGCTCTGAATAGAGGCCACCGGATTTTATTGAGTTTGAGAAAATCCTGAGACACGTTATTCAGGCTGAAGTCGAGTCCAGTCTTACTTAACGTTTGTTTTAAGTTTTTGAATTACAAAGTATCTCTCTAACTAACGCCCGGCCGCGCTGCGCAGCGTTCATTAAATTACTGCTTTCATTATTCAACAAAACAAACAGTGTTTATGTTTCCCGTTTCACTGAAACATCTGTTCATTTTTACCCCAAGCTTATTCCACCTCATCCAATGACTACATAACGTCCTTGAGATCGTATCTCCAGCTATTTCCCCACAATCCACAGCTACAAACACCAAGCAAGTAATGACACAATGTAATCCCCGAGGACCATCTATACCCAGGTGGCGCTTTGCCAGCACTTTATTTTACACGCCTGCATTTGCTGAGGTTTATAGTAATGAGGAAACGCTGCCGGACGGAGTCACTGAATATTCATCCTCGTTCTCCGTCCAGATCCTCATCTTACGTGAAGAGGGATTCACTGGGAATCATGGCCGTCACTTCCAGCACGAGGCTCTGGTTAAAGGATTCTGGTGATTTATTGTCTAATCCCCGTCAGTGTGGGGGAGGGGTGGTTGCTATTTTAACAATATGTTAGTAATTTTTCTGTGTATCAGCCCTCGGGTTATTAATCACACACAAACGTATCTCTACTATACCTCGTACTTAAAAAATTACAAGCTTTTCCATCAAGATGTTTGGGAAACTATAGGGGTTAATCACAGAGAGCCGAACTGGCCTCGAAATTTCATCGAACAGTGAGTTTTCCCCATACGATGACATTTCGTGGCCATTCAGCTATTCACAAAGCAGGCAGTTCGCCAAATATTGGCGAATTGCCAGCGAAATACGGTGCCTATTCGGCAGCAATGAAATCCCCCATAGACAAGCACTGGTTAATCTATGCACATTGAACAGCAGTGAAATGACAGTGAAATGCCCTGATGTTCAGTAGTTTCATTCGGCAGGTTTATTCAGGCGAATCCCATAGGTTTCAATGTTAAAAATATTCCCGTTTTAATTCAATTCCTAATAAATAGTTTATTATTTTAATCTGCAGCAAAAGTCTCTTTATTTATAGATTTTTTAGGACTTTTTAGGCATTTTTGGGGATTTTTCAGCAATTTTTTTAAAAAAAATTAAATAGCGGGATTTTGTTTCCTATAACAGACATTTTTATTATAATCCATAGGATCTTATTTATAATTTTAAGGCATTTTGGTTAAGTAGTTTTTTGTTAAACACGTTTTTAAAGTTGCCAATTTTTTACCAGTCCGGTGGCTTGGCGGCTTTTTTCTGCGCCGTTCTGATCAACGGCTGCGTTAGGCAGTCTGTTCGGCAGGTCGTCGGCTGCTTGCGGGTGCATTTGGCGGCTGTCCGGTGGGTTTGCAACAACTGTCCGGCGGGTTTGTGGCAGCTGTCCAGCGGTGTGGCAGCGGTGTTTGGCAGGTTTGTGGCGTCTCTCCGGTAGGTCGGTGATGGCTTTCGGTGGTTTGTTTCCTGCACTTCAGGGACCCTGCGGTGAACGCTGAATTCACGGTAGGGTCAGCGAATCGGTCTCACCGAAGTATGGCGAAACAGAGAGCACCGAAATGTCGGTGACATTTCTGTCTCTCTGATAGGGATGAGCCGAACACCCCCTGAGTTCGGTTCGGGCCCGAACCCGAACTTCCCATTTGTTCGGGTCCGAACCCGAACCCCCATGCAAGTCAATGGGGCTGAAAATTCGGGTTTTTAGAGTGCCCTCCAAGAGGGCATATATGCTACATATTTGCCATACAAGGTGTATGGGGGTCCGGGTAGTGCCCTGGGGGACAGGAAACAAGGACAAAAAGTAAAAAAAAAAAGTTTTTAAAGGGACAGTGAGTTTTCCATGAAATAAGGGTTAAAAATAAAAGCGAAAAATTCCTTCAAATATTGTGCCTAGGAGGTCCCCATAACCTGCCCGTGAAGTGGCGGATTTCTAGGATGTATAGAAATATGTAAAAAACAAAAAATGACATTTCAAATGACGGTAAATGCTTTTCCTATAATCTATCCATAAACAACTGCTTGGGGCGGCAGTCTGTATGAAAAGAGGAGACATTTTCGGACACGCAGAAAAAGTTTACTGATTTTTTGGCGGTGAAAAGCAGGAGAATGACTGGAGAATGGAAAATTCACCTTTCTCTGAACAACCCTGAGAGAGAGGTGAAAACCAGGAGAACTGGCAAGAGAAGAGAACAATCTAGACCAAATAGCCGATTTGGAAAGTGAGATAAATGGGAGAATTTTTCTGGTTTGGCTATTCTGACCTAGAATTTTCCCTTCAGTCATTCTCCTGAGTTTCACCTTTCTCTGAATAACCCTGTCAGGGTTATTCAGAGAGTGGTGAAGAGCAGGAGAAAGACTGGAGAATGGAAAATTCTAGGTCAAAATAGCCAAACCAGAAAAATTCTCCCATTTAGGCTAGGGTCAGACTAGCGAATTTTTAACGTGCGTTTAGGCGCACTTAATCACGGCCGCACTAGCAGCAAATGACGGCCAATGACGGCCAATATACGAAGTACGGTCGCACGAAAGTCCAGCCGCGCAACGCAAGTGGAAAATGAACGCATTTTTTCGAGAACGCAGAACCGCTAGTACGGACGTACAGAGTGCGCTGCGTCCACTAGCGGCGTGTGTGCGTGATTTGGAGACGTCAGACCCTGCTCATGTCCGGCCAACATTAGGTCCAGACACCCAAAGTTTCCTGGTTTGGATCCGTAAAAAATCACGCACAAAAATGCGCATCGTATGACAGTTTTCGCGCAATCCGTGAAAAAGTACGGTAATGCGTTCGGACGCACTTTTTGATGGTCGCTGCGAAAAATGCGTCAGTCTGACCCTAGCCTTATCTCACTTTCCAAATCGGCTATTTGGTCCAGATTGTTCTCTTTTCCTGCCATTCTCCTGGTTTTCACCTTTCTCTGAACAACCCCGAGAGAGAGGTGAAAGCCAGGAGAACTGGCAGGAGAAGAGAACAATCTAGACCAAATAGCCAATTTGGAAAGTGAGTTAAATGGGAGAATTTTTCTGGTTTGGCTATTTTGACCTAGAATTTTCACTTCTCCAGTTATTCTCCTGCTTTTCACCGCTCTCTGAATAACCCTGTGAATGTTTAATCCCGAGGTGAAAAATAACATTGCTTTATATTTTTTCAAACACCAGTTAACCACTTGGCTGCTATGGACACGCTCAGCGCGTCCAGCCAAGTGGTTCTCCTGTGCTATGGACGCGCTGAGCGCGTCCATGCACAGGAGGCAGCAATCCGCCGGATTCCGGCGGATTGCTGCGCCCCCCGGTGCGGGCTGACATCTTGGATGTCAGCCCAGCACTCCGGGACCCCGGCGGAGCAATTAGATGTCATCGCGGCGGCGCGATGACATCTAATTCAGGTACCCCCCGCATGTGCGGAGGAAGCGCCTGAAAGGGAGGGGGGAGGTCTTTCGGACCTCTCTCCCTCCCGATCGCCGGGGGGCAGAGGGTTAATCCAGGCACCGTTTGGAAGGGCACAGCCTGCCCTTCCAAACGGTGGCTGTGATTAACCCCTGGGGAGCCGGATCACGAATCGGAGCTGAAAAGCGCCGGATCGTGATCCTCTCCTGGAGCTGGCCGACATCTTGGATGTCGGCCAAGCCTCCAGGAACTCCCCCTGAGGACTGGCGTCATCATGCATAGCACGATGATGCCAGTCCTGGAGTTAAACCCTAGCTGCCACCAATGGTGGAGATAGGGGGTTCCAATGAACCCCCTATCTCCCGATCCGTGGCAGCTAGGGGTTAATGTTTGATATCGTTGGATCGGCCAGAGCATGGCCTTTCCAAGGATACTAAACATGAGCATGAAAAATGTTTTTTAAAAAATAAAAAATAAAAATAAAAAACTAAAAGATTTTAAAAAAAGAATTCTAAAAAAAAATAAACAAGTTTTTTTGTTTGTTTTTGTTTTGTTAATGCAGCAATATTGTTCCCATTTCAATTATAATGTGAACAATAATGCTGCACTAACGATTTTTGTATGCGGTGCGTTTGTTAAAAAAAGTGAAATTTTCCCCAAAAAAAACTATAACAAGACCCCATTTCTAATTTTTTAACAAGTGCACCCCATACAAAATATAACCGCAAACGATCGCATGTTAAAATGTGAAAAAAAACACTTTACACATAATAAATTATTGAAAATTCAAATTTTATTGCATTTTTTGTTATAATATACAGACATGACATAATGTATACATATAATAATGACATATTATGAATCTGCCAAGTCTGCCGGAAAGAACGATATATAATATGTCTGGGTCATATATCAAAATATGGCTACAAAACGCAGTTAAACATGATGAGCGAAAGCGGTAAAAATGACCTCAGCACAGAGGTGTGAAAAGCCTCAGCAGCGAAAGGGTTAAATGCAGCATATTAGGATGTTTTAGGGAAATTAATTCTCAAATCTCAATCAGAAGCAGACACCACCCCACCCTCAGTATGGTGTACAATGTATCAAATTGATTACCAGACTAAAAACACCTGGTGTTATGCCCGTTTGTGAACAGAGGTCATTTAGAGTTGATAATCTTTCCACGTACACATTAGTTTTTAATTCAATATCTAATAAACCGTTGCTTATAATATTCTGCAGTAAAGAGACTTATTATTTCTAGATTGTTTTGTATTTTTTTAAGCATTTTCTATACTTTTTTCAAAATTTCTTATTTTTTTTCAAACCCGAACCGAACACACCCAATAAGTTCGAAATTCGTGAACTTTCGACTGCGAAAGTTTGGGTCGAACTCCGAACCGGCGAACCAGAACAGCTCATCCCTACTCTCTGAATAACTCTGTATTATCTCCTATGATGCTCAGCTAACCAGTAGGTTGGCAGAGCCTCATGGGAGTTGTAGTTCCAGAAATATGTGCTTTAGAATGTAAGCTCTTAGGGAGCAGGGCTGTCTCCCCCCTATGTCTGTATTACTCTGTACTACCCTAATTGTGACCCCCTGTACTGTGGAATATGTTGGCGCAATACAAATAAACGATTAGTAATAGTAATACAGAATGTGATATCAGCCTCACGACATAAAAATCATTTCACCTGCGTGAAAAAGGATACTAAAGTATACTGAAACACACACTACAATGTTACCAAATATCTGTAAGTGAGCAAAAACAAAGCTTGTGAGGGTCCTGAGAATGAGCAACACCACTAGTGTCCTGCCCTGGTGGGTCCCTGCTCAGGTCTCATAGGGTTTTAGCTCAATGATGCCATTACAGACAATTCCCTTCCCTATATATATGAGACTGCTATCATCCCGAAAGGTTATCCAGGACAGAAATGCCAACGAACAACCGCTGACGATCGTTTCATCCATATATAGAGGGGTACAGCTGACACCCCACTAGGTATCTCGAGCAAGATGTCCACTTCTGGATTACCCTGTATAATTATAGAAAAAGCAAGGTCTGTGAGGGTCCTGAGAATGAGCAAAGGCATTTATTTTTGAGTTGCAAAACATGCTCCTAACGTTTTAGCAGCGCGGGCGTGATGCCGAGGAGCTAACACTTTATAAATCCATTTGGGAACGTGTCTGAACAACATCTCCGCAGCAGGTCCTGCCCAGAGCCCAGAACTGCACTAACTGCTTTTGTCCAGCAGGTGGCGACATCTCCCTGCCAGAAGGGTAAGCACAGTAAGGAATACACTGGGAATACTCAGGAATATTTCTTAATGTATATTCATTAAAAATTAATGATTTTCCAAAGAAAAACTAGTTTCTCACAGTGTTTTTTTGGAAAATCACTTGGTAGTAAAGGAGTTAAGTGTGAGTTGCTAATTGCTAATTGGGGGCAGAGAAATCTTGGTGAGTTCTCACACTAGCAGGGTTATTCAGAGAGAGGTGAAACTCAGGTGAATGACTGGAGAAGTGAAAATTCTAGGTCAAAATAGCTAAACCAGAAAAATTCTCCCATTTAACTCACTTTCCAAATCAGCTATTTGGTCTAGATTGCTCTCTCCTCCTGTCAATTCTCCTGGTTTTCACCTTTCTCTGAATAACCCTCTATGTTTTTAGGATTTCTAATCCTACTTTCTAATCCCATGTGGAAGCCCCAGTTTCAGCTAAATGCAGGCCAGCAATTACACCTTAACATCTCTCCAGCGACACATTAAATATATGTGATATAAGATAGAGATATAGCAAAGCATAAACAGAAGGCTCGCTGTGCGATCGCTCTGTGATCAGGCTTCACTTTGTGTGATCACATTAGATTTCATCTACGGCAGGAAAGAAAGTCAAAGTGGATCGACCCCTCAAAAACAGAACTGCTGCACTCGACATCTCCAAAACTAACGTTTTGGACTTGTGCCATGAAGCACGTTCTGGACCATGAAGCACGTTCCGGGCCATGAAGCACGTTCCGGGCCATGAAGCACGTTCTGGGTCATGAAGCACGTTCCGGGTACTCATGAGAACCTCGCACGGTCTGGGTATTAAGCTGCTGAATTGCCACTCATGAGTTTTACTCATTATTGATCCAGGTTCCGCATCCAACGCTACGTTTCTTTGTTCCGCAGATATCTGATTACAAGATGAGCGACTTCGTCGACTCCGTCCTGATGATATTTTACCTGTTCCCGGCGCAGCTGAATCTTTTTTATTGGCCCGAGCCACTTGAAGAGCCTTGTGGCTTTAATCTACTGAACATCCCTGACATTCGCACCGTGAAAAACATTGTGACCATGAAAAATGCCAAAGGTGCCTGGCTGAGCTCTTCACATACTGAATAAACTCAAGGCTGTCTGAGCCACCCAGACACTTTGTTCTTCTTTAAACATCCGGATACTGCGTGTTCTCTGATGTAAGAGTATTTAAATCTACACTGAGCAGCCACAGCATTAAAAACCCCTGCCTGATATTGTGTAGGTCCCCCTCATGCTCCCAGAAAAGCTCTAATGCATCGACGCATGGACTCCACAAGCCCTTTGAACATGTCCAGTGGTATCAATATCTTTATAGATTGTTTCACTCTCTCCCATTCAGTTCTCCAACTATTAATCCCTCCATTCATCTTCTCATCTATTAATCCCTCCATTCATCTCATCTATTAATCCCTCCATTCATCTCCTCATCTATTAATCCCTCCATTCATCTCCTCATCTATTAATCCCTCCATTCATCTCCTCATCTATTAATCCATCCATTCATCTCCTCATCTATTAATCCCTCCATTCATCTCCTCATCTATTAATCCCCGCATTCACCTCCTCATCTATTAATCCATCCATTCATCTCCTCATCTATTAATTCCTCCATTCATCTCCTCATCTATTAATCCCTCCATTCACCTCCTCATCTATTAATCCCTCCATTCATCTCCTCATCTATTAATCCCCGCATTCACCTCCTCATCTATTAATCCATCCATTCATCTCCTCATCTATTAATTCTCCATTCATCTCCTCATCTATTAATCCCTCCATTCACCTCCTCATCTATTAATCCCTCCATTCATCTCCTCATCTATTAATCCATCCATTCATCTCCTCATCTGTTAATCCCTCCATTGATCTATCCATCTATTAACCCCTCCATTCATCCCTACATCTATCAATCCCTCCATTCATAGAAACATAGAAACATAGAAAAATGTCGGCAGTAGACTTGTGCACCGATTTTTTTTTCGGTTCGATTCGATTCGATTTTTCGGATTTTTAAACTTTTCGATTCGGCTCGTTTCGACCGATTTCTGTTTCGATTCGGTTCGGCTCGACTCGTTTTTCGTGTACATTTTTTTTCGGAATTTCGACCATTTTTCGTATTTTCGTGTCACTTAGCTCGTTTTTTGTATCGACTTTTCGTATTTTCGAAAATTTTCGTTTTTTCGGAACGTCTGTTCTCCTCGTTTCAAAGCAATAAATTTCGATTTGACACATTTCAAGTACATTCGAAAATTCCGAAAATATTTCGTTTCGGCTCGGAAAACTTTTTGGATCTGCCGTTTTCGGATCTAAAAATTTTCAGAAAATCGTCTGCATCCGAAAACACGAATCAGGAAATTTCGTGAAAGTTCCGAGATTCCGAAACCCAAAACGCACATCCCTAGTCGGCAAATAAGAACCTTTCGGCCCATCTAGTCTGCCCAATTACATGGATACTTTACCTGGATTTATCTTTTGTTTAGGATAGCCTTATGCCTATCCCATGCCTGCTTAAATTCAATTACTGTTTTGGCCTCTACCACTTCTACTGGAAGACTGTTCCATGTATCCACCACCCTCTCAGTAAAATAATGCTTCTTGATGTTACTTTTAAACCTTTGCCCCTCTAATCTAAGACTATGTCCTCTGTTTTGCTATTTTGTTTCCTTTTAAATATACTCCCTTCCTCTACCTTCATCTTCATCTCTCCATTTAGCAACCCCTCCATTCATCCCTACATCTATCAATCCCTCCATTCATCTCCTCATATATTAATCCCTCCATTTATCTCTCCATCTATTTATCCCTCCATTCATCTTTCCATCTATTAATCCCTCTATCGATTCCTCCATCTATTAATCCCTCCATTGGTCTCTCTATTAATCTCTTCCTCCATATCTCCATCTATTGAACCCTCCATACAACTCGCCATTTATTGATTCCACCGTTCATTCCTCCATCTATTAATATCTCCATCCATCTCACCATCTATTAATCCCTCCATTCATCTCTCCATCTATTGATTCCTCTATCCATTCCTCCATATACTGATCCTTCTATCCATTCCTCCATCTATTGAGTCCTCTATCCCATCTCTCCATCTATTAATCCCTCCATCCGTTCCTTCATCTATTAATCCCCCCATCCGTTCCTTCATCTATTAATCCCTCCATCCTTTCCTCATCTATTAGTCCCTCCATTTATCTCCCATCCATTAATCCCTCCATTCAGCTCCTCATCTATTGATCCCCCATCCATCCCTACAACTATTAATCCCTCCATCTAGTAATCCCTCCATTCACCTCTCTTTCGGTTCCCCCCACTATATGTGCGCTTCTCTAGGTTTTCACATTTACAGTCTGTGAAAGATTACATACAATATTGCGACATTTAGTAAAAGGTCTCCAGGCCTCTGAGTTTTGCAGATGTTTCTGTTTCTTGCAGCCTGTGAATTTCTTTGAACCCAGAAACATTGGGAATGCAGAATATGAGCGTCCGGTGGCTACGGGGAGTGTCCGGCGAATATGGGGAGTGTCCGGCGGCTATGGGAGCATCTGGCTGCGAAGGAAGCGTCAGGTGGCTACAGGGAGCATCCGGCGGCTACGGGGAGCATCAGGCGGCTACGGGGAGCGTCAGTCAGCTATGGGGAGCATCAGGTGGCTACGGAGAGTGTCCAGCGGCTACAGGGAGCGTCTGGCGGCTACAGGGAGCCTCAGGCAGCTACGGGTAGTGTCCGGCGGCTATGGGGAGCGTGGTGCTGGAGAGCGAATAAAATAATGCAGTCCTTCAGAAATGTTCCGGAGCGCCTCACTTTCTAGAAGTAGGCCGGAGCCGACAGTTTGAACTCATTTAGAATTTTAAACATGAAACATTATTTGTTGGAAATGACTTTGGAATTTTATCTGTCTCTAAAGGCTAAAACAAGTGTATTGACCTTGCAGGAGATTAAACTCCACATAAAAGCCTGTAATCGCACCACGCAGCGCGGGAAGCGCTCGTCTCTCTGAACTTTGCCTCACGTAACGAAGAATTCCGATAATACAAATTCTATTTAAATAGAAGCGCATTGTTCTTTTATTATTACATGGACTGTCAGTAAAAAGGGAAGGTTCCCTCCCTCGCCCATAAAAAGCAGGGCTGATTCACTAAACAGTGAGATGAGAGGTCAGGCGATCCATCTCTCTCCCAGACTGAGGATTAATATACTTCAGATTCCACCCCATAGGGGTTTTTAATGTCGACGGTCCTCTATGACATAACATTCCCTGGAATCCACCAGTCGCTGTTCAATAACTGTCGCCCTCCATTAACCACTTCACTATCAAGAGGTTTTTGATGGAAAAAAAATCATCATAACATTTATTTGAATCATAGAATGCGAAGCTAACACATAAATACAAGGTAAAATAGAAATTGTTGTTCTGAGATAGTTAAAACATTTAAATAATTTGCTCATTATTTTATTTTTCATGTATTGGTTTATCCTTTACAGAAATATCACTGGAATGAAAGGTTGTGAACTCTAGATGGCGTCCCTTATCCGGCACAGGTTCTGCATTATCAGCATACATAGGCATCTCTACAGGGGGGCAACTGCCCCCCAGGTTATTCCTTGGGAGGTGCAGGCCGGATGCTCTGTGTCATTGCCTTGTCCTCTCCTGTGTGCATGAATAATGTTATCTGTCTATTGTTATGGTCCATGTGTATCTGTTTATCTTTATGCATGTTTGAGGAGTTGTTAATCTTTTGTGTCAGGCAAACACTTTTGTTTTAAACTGTAATCTGTTTGTCAATCACGAGTGCCATTGTCCTGTCACGCTAGGAATGTTATGCAATGTTTCTTCCATTATTTGTCCTAGTTAATTATGTCTCCCAACAGTTTCTATGAGAGATTTTGTGTATGTAAATAGCCCAGGTTGACCATATAAATGTGTATGTCTGTCCCTGACTAAAAGAGTTCTATTCTAATCCTGAAAGACCCCAGATATACAGCACCATTTTATTTCTGGGGGATGCTAGCAGGCTCTCTACCTGTCCCGATCTTTGAGCTTCATCTGAGGACTGGAGAAAGGCACAGATTCTGGCTGGGGGAGAACAGGAGGGTCCGGCAAGGAAGTAGCAATGGCAGATGTGACCCTGTTGAAGTTCTGAGATCTGTCACACAGAACATTTGCTTTATCTAATAATTTTTTCCTTTTTTTCCAGGTTTAAGTTGCAGCTGAGCGTAATCAACATTCTGGCCGTTTCTGAGATGGTCGAAGTCCGAGAACACAAGCTCAAAGTGTCAGAAGGATGAGATGTGACCGCGGCCAGAGGAGCGACACGGCGCGAGGACTCGGAACTCAACTTTAATGTGGTCTATTACATTATTAATTGCTTGAGTATAATTAACGGCCCGGGGCTGGAGGAGTTCATTTATTTAGACAGTAAAGAAAAGCTGCCTGGAGCAGCCGTGGAAAGTTCTGGAACCCCAATTAGGGAAGATTAGGTGACAAAGCAGGTTATAAAAATAGACTCTTGCTTCAATTCCCTTGTGCAAACTATGAAAGACAATCAAATGTATCCGCATGGAAGACGGACTTACTGTATCTACGTAGAAGACAAGGACGGTTTGAGGAACAAAGTGGACAAGACGAGTATCTTTAACTAGTTACTCCTATTTAAGAATTAAGGTTGGACGGCCTTTGACCCCGGCATTCACTGCGCCATCGTTTTGCTGTGATTGCGTCATGCATTCGCCGCGGCATCGTTTTGCTGTGGTTGCGGCACACATTCGCCGCGTCATCGTGTGGATAAGCTCATGCAATGTCACAGCATTTATTGGCGTCCAGAGTGGCATTAATTTGTGGCAAGATCTTGTATTCATGATGGGAGAGTCGCGGCGCTGTGTAAAGTCTTCTCCAACACATTATCCCAAAGATTAACCTCAATGGGGTTAAGGTCTGGACTGTGCGGTGGCCAATCCATGTGTGAAAATGATGTCTTGTGCTCCCTCAACCACTCTTGCACAATTTGAGCCCGATAAATCCTGGCATTGCCATCTTGGAATATGCCCGCTGTGCCATCAGGGGAGAAAAAACCCATTGATGGAAAAACCTGCTCATTCAGTATATTCAGGGAGTCATGTGACCTCATTTTATGCTGAAACATATTAATCACTGCAGTAATTATCCAATGGAAGACGAGCACCTATTGGCAAGGACGGTTATTCACTAACATACGAATTTGGCACCGTATGGTAAATTACATCGTATATATTCAACCAATAAAGCAGTTCAGTTTTTGATGCTGTTCTAAGAAAACTCCCAGAACTACTGCATCATCTTATTTCTGGGGGAGGCTAGCAAGGGCCCTTTACGTGTATCCGTCTTTAAGCTTTGTCTATGGACTGGAGAAAGGAACAAAAGCCTGCTGGGGAGAGAAGGAAACGGTATTAACGGATGTGACCCAGTCAGGGTAGGGAGATCTGTTAGAACGGTGAAATGAAAAGCATCGAAATTGATCTTAATTCCGGTGCTTTGTGAATAGACCCCAAAGTAACATCCAGGTGGTGACTGATTTCTTTGGCCGGGCACTTTATAAAGACTCAGGTCCCACCAGATTGAGCATCATTCGTCAGAAATGAGGAAATGCATGAATTCTTAGAATGTGATATAGACATACAATTTTTAACCATTTTTTTTTATCTAAATGTTCTTTCCTCTCTCCCCCCCCCCCACCACCACCACCTCTCCCATCCTTAGGACGTACATGCTGGAGGAACCGTCCGTCCGGGACTAATGACACCACGGCGAAGCCCGTCCTTGAGATCCAGCCTAATTTTTCTTTATGAAAGCCGCCATAAATTCCCCCAGCAGGGGCTTTGGCAGCTCAGAAATGGAAATGTTGTTAAAAAGTCCTAAATACAACGGGAGCTCTTCCCAAGGAGCCATTAGAGAAATTGATGAGGCCTGTTTTTCTTTATCAGGATCCTCCGAGGACTCATTATGGAGGAGAAGCTCAGGCAGGGATGTATCGGTGATATAGAGATGTACGATGAATATATCAGCCCCTGACCTTTCATTGTGCAAGACAAAAGAAAAGGTTACAGCTTCTCGCGCTACAATCTTACCAAATCCCACCTGCTTTCCACAAGTTACTCGCTGCACGAACCTCACGCTTTTAGCCCGAATTCATTTAAAGGGATGTACGCGGCTTTCTGCTTTTTCTCAATTAATTGGTCCTGGCGCTAGGAGTGGCGAAAATCCATTGGATGCGCATGCGCAACACGTGGAACTGCATGAAAAGTCATCAAAGCGTCCGAGGAATGTGCAGATTCTCCCGTTAATTAACGAGTCGCTCAATAGAAAAGTATAAATAATAAAATATATATACAGGGTGTCCATAAAGCCTCACAATATATATACAGGGTGTCCATAAAGTCTCACAATATATATACAGGGTGTCTATAAAGCATCACAATATATATACAGGGTGTCCATAAAGTCTCACAATATATATATACAGGGTGTCCATAAAGCCTCACAATATATATACAGGGTGTCCATAAAGCCTCACAATATATATACAGGGTGTCTATAAAGCATCACAATATATATACAGGGTGTCCATAAAGCCTCACAATATATATACAGGGTGTCTATAAAGCATCACAATATATATACAGGGTGTCTATAAAGCATCACAATATATATACAGGGTGTCTATAAAGCCTCACAATATATATACAGGGTGTCCATAAAGCCTCACTATATATATACAGGGTGTCCATAAAGACTCACAATATATATACAGGGTGTCCATAAAGTCTCACAATATATATACAGGGTGTCCATAAAACCTCACAATATATATACAGGGTGTCCATAAAGTCTCAGAATATATATACAGGGTGTCTATAAAGCCTCACAATATATATACAGGGTGTCCATAAAGCCTCACAATATATATACAGGGTGTCCATAAAGCCTCACTATATATATACAGGGTGTCTATAAAGTCTCACAATATATATACAGGGTGTCCATAAAGCCTCACAATATATATACAGGGTGTCCATAAAGCCTCACTATATATATATATACAGGGTGTGCATAAAGTCTCACAATATATATACAGGGTGTCCATAAAGCCTCACTATATATATACAGGGTGTCTATAAAGTCTCACAATATATATACAGGGTATCCATAAAGCCTCACTATATATATATACAGGGTGTCTATAAAGTCTCACAATATATATACAGGGTGTCTATAAAGTCTCACAATATATATACAGGGTGTCCATAAAGTCTCACAATATATATACAGGGTGTCTATAAAGTCTCACAATATATATACAGGGTATCCATAAAGCCTCACAATATATATACAGGGTATCCATAAAGCCTCACAATATATATACAGGGTGTCCATAAAGTCTCACAATATATACACAGGGTGTCCATAAAGTCTCACAATATATATACAGGGTGTCTATAAAGTCTCACAATATATATACAGGGTATCCATAAAGCCTCACAATATATATACAGGGTATCCATAAAGCCTCACAATATATATACAGGGTGTCCATAAAGTCTCACAATATATACACAGGGTGTCCATAAAGCCTCACTATATAATATATATACAGGGTGTGCATAAAGTCTCACAACAATATATATACAGGGTGTCCATAAAGCCTCACAATATATATACAGGGTATCCATAAAGCCTCACAATATATATATACAGGGTGTCCATAAAGTCTCACAATATATATACAGGGTATCCATAAAGCCTCACTATATATATATACAGGGTGTCTATAAAGTCTCACAATATATATACAGGGTGTCTATAAAGTCTCACATATATATACAGGGTGTCCATAAGTCTCACAATATATATACAGGGTGTCTATAAAGTCTCACAATATATATACAGGGTGTCCATAAAGACTCACAATATATATATATACAGGGTATCCATAAAGCCTCACAATATATATACAGGGTATCCATAAAGCCTCACAATATATATACAGGGTGTCCATAAAGTCTCACAATATATACACAGGGTGTCCATAAAGTCTCACAATATATATACAGGGTGTCTATAAAGTCTCACAATATATATACAGGGTATCCATAAAGCCTCACAATATATATACAGGGTATCCATAAAGCCTCACAATATATATACAGGGTGTCCATAAAGTCTCACAATATATACACAGGGTGTCCATAAAGCCTCACAATATATATACAGGGTATCCATAAAGTCTCACAATATATATACAGGGTGTCCATAAAGTCTCACAATATATATACAGGGTGTCCATAAAGCCTCACAATATATACAGTGTGTCCATAAAGCCTCACTATATATATACAGGGTATCCATAAAGCCTCACTATATATATATACAGGGTGTCTATAAAGTCTCACAATATATATACAGGGTGTCTATAAAGTCTCACAATATATATACAGGGTATCCATAAAGCCTCACAATATATATACAGGGTATCCATAAAGCCTCACAATATATATACAGGGTGTCCATAAAGTCTCACAATATATACACAGGGTGTCCATAAAGTCTCACAATATATACACAGGGTGTCCATAAAGTCTCACAATATATATACAGGTGTCTATAAAGTCTCACAATATATATACAGGGTGTGTATAAAGTCTCACAATATATATACAGGGTTCCATAAAGTCTCAAATATATATACAGGGTGTCCATAAAGTCTCACAATATATATACAGGGTGTCCATAAAGTCTCACAATATATATACAGGGTGTCCATAAAGTCTCACAATATATATACAGGGTGTCCATAAAGCCTCACAATATATATACAGGGTGTCCATAAAACCTCACAATATATATACAGGGTGTCCATAAAGCCTCACAATATATATACAGGGTGTCCATAAAACCTCACAATATATATACAGGGTGTCCATAAAGCCTCACAATATATATACAGGGTGTCCATAAAGTCTCACAATATATATACAGGGTGTCCATAAAACCTCACAATATATATACAGGGTGTCCATAAAGTCTCACAATATATACACAGGGTGTCCATAAAACCTCACAATATATATACAGGGTGTCCATAAAGCCTCACAATATATATACAGGGTGTCCATAAAACCTCACAATATATATACAGGGTGTCCATAAAGTCTCACAATATATACACAGGGTGTCCATAAAACCTCACAATATATATACAGGGTGTCCATAAAGCCTCACAATATATATACAGGGTGTCCATAAAGCCTCACAATATATATACAGGGAGTCCATAAAGACTCACAATATATATACAGGGTGTCCATAAAGCCTCACAATATATATACAGGGTATCCATAAAGTCTCACAATATATATACAGGGTGTCCATAAAGCCTCACAATATATACAGGGTATCCATAAAGTCTCACAATATATATACAGGGTGTCCATAAAGCCTCACAATATATACAGGGTGTCCATAAGGCTGGGGTCAGACGAGCGTAGTGTTCACGTCCGTGATTGCGCCTAAAAGTACGTCCGTGATAGCATGAAAGAATGTCCATTGGAGCCTGACACATGAAGTACGTCCGCACTGAATGCGGACGCACAACGGCCGCGGCAACGGACGCAGGTTAGGCAAGAACGTAATACTGCTAGAACGGACGTGCAGAGTGCGCCACGTCCACAACGTCTGCATAGCTTTGTGTGTGAGTGATGGAGCATGGTCAGACGGACTGCATTTATACGTCCAGCATTTTTGACGGACAGAATTTTTTTTCATTGTAATTTATTTTTCCTCCTACATCCGTCAAAAAAACTAACTTCAGTGAAAAACGGACTGTGTGACCACTACTGCGTCATCCGTACTGACGATGTCCGTACTGCACGGACGTACAGCCCGTAGAATCACGCTCGTCTGACCCAGCCTTAAGCCTCACAATATATACAGGGTGTCCATAAAGTCTCACAATATATATATAGGGTGTCCATAAAGTCTCACAATATATATACAGGATGTCTATAAAGCCTCACTATATATATACAGGGTGTCCATAAAGCCTCACTATATATATACAGGGTGTCTATAAAGTCTCACAATATATATACAGGGTGTCCATAAAGCCTCACAATATATATACAGGGTGTCCATAAAGTCTCACAATATATATATACAGGGTGTCCATAAAGTCTCACAATATATATACAGGGTGTCCATAAAGCCTCACAATATATATACAGGGTGTCCATAAAGCCTCACAATATATATACAGGGTGTCCATAAAGTCTCACAATATATATACAGGGTGTCCATAAAGTCTCACAATATATATACAGGGTGTCCATAAAGCCTCACAATATATACAGGGTGTCCATAAAGTCTCACAATATATATACAGGATGTCCATAAAGACTGTTTAAAATGTCAACAATTTATTCCAAAGGCAAATGAAAAGACAGATAAGTGAAAATGATTACAAAATGAGTCGTATATATTTAAGGTATTTTGCCTCATTTAATACACCTCTATATGGGCACCATTAGTTGCAGGAAGCACATCATGACGGTGCTGGATTTCTTGCCATGTTGGCTGCAGCTTCTCTTCATCAATGGTGGCCTCAGTGATCCTCTGCTTTAGATTAGTGACGTCCCTTTGTTCCTTTGTCCCAGACACCACATCTTTATCATAACCCCATAGAAAGAAGACATTTTTCTTCAGCGAGACGTCAATTACTGCAAATGTTCACCTTGACCTTTTGACTGAATACGCGGCACCACAACTACATGACCTTCAACCAACCATCATTTTCCAGCGAGATGCTGCACCACCACATCGGGGACTGCATGAAACATTTCCAGAGTGGTGGATTGGAAGGGGGGGCCCAATTCCCCGGCCACCTCATTCACCAGATATCACCCCCCTCCACTTCTTTCTATGGGGTTATGTTAAAGATATGGTGCATGGAACAAAGGGACGTCACTAATCTGAAGCAGAGGATCACTGAGGCCACCATTGATGAAGAAAAGCTGCAGTCAACATGGCAAGAAATCCAGCACCGTCTTGATGTGCTTTGTGCAACTAATGACAAAGGGTCACTTCTTCAGTGTTGTCACATGAAAAGATATACAGGGTTATTCAGAGAAAGGTGAAACTCTGGAGAACTTTTGGAGAAGTGAAAACTGTAGGTCAAAATAGCCGATTTGGAAAGTGAGATAAATGGGAGAATTTTTCTGGTTTGGCTATTTTGACCTAAAATTTTCACTTCTCCAGTCATTCTCCTGAGTTCCACCTTTCTCTGAATAACCCTGATAATAAAATATTTATAAACATGTGAAAGGTGTACTCACTTCTGTTGAGATACTGTACGTCTTAGGCTGGGGTCAGACCAGTGCATTTTTAACGTGCGTTCTGGCGCACTTAATCACGGCCGCACTAGCAGCAAATGACGGGCAATGACGGCCAATATACGAAGTACGGCCGCACAAAAGTCCGGCCGCGCAACACAAGTGGAAAGTGAACGCATTTTTTTGAGAACGCAGAACCGCTAGTACAGACGTACAGAGTGCGCTGCGTGCACTAGAGGCGTGTGTGTGTGATTTGGAGACGTCAGACCCTGCTCATGTCCGGCCAACATAACGTCCAGACGCAAAAAGTTTCCTGGTTTGGATTCGTAAAACATCACGCATGAAAATGCGCATCGTATGACCGTTTTCGCGCATTCCGGGAAAAAATACATCAATGCGTTCGGACGCACTTTTTTACGTTCGCGTCTAAAAATACTTTCGTTTAAACCCTAGCCTAAAAGAATTGCTGCTGAAAACCAAAATACCAACTACACCGGGACTTAGGCTAGGGTCAGACTAACGTATTTTTCGCGTTGTCCGTGAAAAAGTGCGTTCGAACGAATGGACGTATTTTTTCCCGGAATACGCGATAGCGGTCATACGATGCGCATTTTCGTCTGTGATTTTGTACGGATCATCAATAAAACACTTTTTGCGTCTGGACGTTATGTTGGCCGGACATTAGCAGCGTCTGACGTCTCCTAATCACACACACACGCCGCTAGCGGGCGCAGCGCACTCTGTACGTCAGTACTAGCGGTTTGACGTTCTCGAAAAAATGCGTTCGTTTACCGCTTGCGTTGCGCAGCTGCACTTTCGTGCGGCCGTTCTTCGTATGTTGCCCGGCATTGGACGTCATTTGCTGCTAGCACGGCCGTGATAAAGTGCTGCTAAACGAACGTTGATACTGCGCTCGTCTGACCCCAGCCTTAATGTTTGCAGCACGTTTGGAATTTTGGATTTTTGGTTTGGGGACGAGCGAGCGCTGCTCTTTGGTTTTCTCACAAACGTTTTTATACGTTGTGCGGGAACATCCACGTTTTCGGCTGGGGTCAGACGAGCGCAGTGTTAACGTCCGTGTTGCCGCACATAAGTACGTCCGTGATAGCATACAATTGTGTTAAATGGAGCCCCACACACGAAGTACGTCCGCACAGAAGTGCGGGGGCTGACGGACGCTGCAAACGGACGCAGGTTAGGCAAGAACGTAATACTGCTAGAACGGACGTGCGGAGTGCGCCACGTCCACAACGTCCGCATAGCTTTGTGTGTGAGTGATGGAGCGAGGTCAGACGGACTGCATTTATACGTCCAGCATTTTTGACGGACAGAATGTTTTTTCATTGTAATTTATTTTCCCTGCTACATCAGTCAAAAAATAACTTCAGTGAAAAAACGGACTGTGTGACCACTACTGCGTCATCCGTACTGACGATGTTCGTACTGCACGGACGTACAGTCCGTACAAAATGCGCTCATCTGACCCTAGCCTTCAGTGTATATAGCGACCATGTGTCGTATCCTACTTTATAAACGCACAAGAGTTTCTTTGTTATTGTACATCTGAGATTTATTACCTGGAAAATGTATCTGTGACCTCTCACATCCCTCCATCCCGCTATATATACTGTATATATAATCTATATTTTTCTTTTTCTTGTATGCGTTTGCTCTGTTTACGCTCTGTTTACGCTGCACGTGTGTCTCTCAGGCGGTGCCGCTACCGATACTCCAAGCTCTCACACACAAACGCCAATTCTATTAAAGCTAATAAGTGTCTAATATAGACATTGCAATGATTTATTTAAGCTCGGGGACTCCAGGAATTTGTTTTAAATAGAGCAGAGCTCTGCTTTTCAGCTCCAGTTAATTATTATCAATTAGCATTAATTTGATGGGGGAGATCAATTATGAAATAGTTCAGGCTCTGCAGAGAATACTAATTCTAGGTCTGTCCCTGGAATCCGTATTATTAACCTGCCGGAATTACACATCCCTACAATTACCAGCTGCCGGGACCCCGAGCGCCGGGTAACAGAGTCGTCCTAATCACACCAACCAACAACAAAGTGTCGCAAAAGCATTTAATGGTATTTTTCCTTTTAAAAACATCTCTACTTATCCGACCGGAAGCCTCAGGACGGCAACATCTACTCCATGTCTTTCTTATAAAAAAGGCTACTCTCAGGCTTATTCAGAGAGCGGTGAAAAGCAGGAGAATGACTGGAGAATGAAAAATTCTAGGTCAAAATAGCCGATTTGGAAAGTGAGATGAAAGGGAGAATTTTTCTGGTTTGGCTATTTTGACCTAGAATTTTTCATTCTCCAGTCATTCTCCTGCTTTTCACCTCTCTCTGAATAACCCTGTCTGTTTTGGGTCATACGTCATGTTTCAATGCATCTGCTTCCTTTATTCACCTGTGGGAAGTAAAGTTCTCAGGTCGGCCATGTTTCCCTGGACACATAAAATGTATGAAAAATACCACCCTGCAACATGTATAATCCATACGCTGCAGGTAAGGAATCCCAGGTGACCTGCCTTGATCTCCTTCCTTCAGCATATGAATTATACATGTTGCAGGGCAGCACTTTTCCCTGTGCGCCCCCTCTGCATGAAATGGTAATATGCGTCCAGGAAAAGATGGCCGACCTGGTAACTCTAGCGGGTAGAAATGATATGACTGATGAGCCTGGGTGTCAATCAGCATATCTAATTAGTCATGTTATATTCACTTTCTAATCGGCTGGAAACTCTAGGAATTCCATAAATCAGGATCCCAGAATCAGACAGACAGACAGACAGACAGACAGACACAGACAGACACAGACAGACAGACAGACATGTTGTTCAATGAAAGAGAAATATATTTTTCTCAAGAACCAGAATGCCCGGCTATAATGTTACCGATATGGTGCAGGTCACCAACGCTGATCCCAGGTAGACCAACACCACACACACGTAAGGAGGATGAAGGAATTCGGCTCTACGGAGGCTCAGTCAAGCAGTGACAAAGGCCAGTGACATGGCTGAAACATTGTCACAGCTTACACCGTGATAAACCTGATCGACTGAGGCTGGGGTCAGACGAGCGTAGTGTTCACGTCCGTGATTGCGCCTAAAAGTACGTCCGTGATAGCATGACAGGAAGCCCATCGGAGCCCGACACATGAAGTACGTCCGCACTGAACTGCGGACGCACAACGGCCGCGGCAAACGGACGCAAGGCAGGCAAGAACGTACAACCCCTAGAACGGCCGCACAAAGTGCGCTGCGTCCGCAACGTCTGCATAGCTTTGTGTGTGAGTGATGGAACGTGGTCAGACGGACTGCATTTATACGTCCAGCATTTTTCACGGACAAAATGGTTTTGCTTTTTAATTTATTTTTCCTCCTACATCCGTCAAAATATACGTCAGTGAATAAACGGACTGTGTGGCCACTACTGCGTCTTCCGTACTGACGTACGTCCGTAGAAATCACGCTCGTCTGACCCTAGCCTTAACCGACTTAGGAGAGCAGAGACCAACATGAACAGATAAAGAGAGAGATGATAATATGGATAGATATATCAAAGGAATATATAGATATGGATAAATACAGATAGATATATAAATACGGATAGATACAGATAGTTAGAAACATATAAATTGATACAGGTAGATATAAATACTGATAGATACAGAAAGATATGGGATAGATAGAAAGATAGATACAGATATATATATATACATAGAGATAGATAGATACAGAGAGATATGTTTATATACAGATACAGATATAGATATATATACAGATATACAGATATAGATATATATATATACAGATAGATACAGATAGATATATACATATATATATAGAGAGAGAGAGATAGATAAATAGACAGATACAGATAAATAGATACAGATACAGATAGATATATACAGATATATATATATATATATATATATACATAAAGATAAATAGATATATAGATATCTAAGAATGTATTCCAAACATTTCATAATTTTCAAAAATGAACCAAAACAAACATAATACCTTATGTTCTGGTGTTAGTAAATAAGTGCCGCAGGGTGACATGATGATACAGTAACAGGGTGACATGATGATACAGTAACAGGGTGACATGATGATACAGTAACAGGGTGACATGATGATACAGTAACAGGGTGAGCATTCTGTGATATATAGGACACAAAGCAAAATGAGTGATAACACCTTTTGGGGATTTGGGAGATTTTATTTTTATATACAGTATATATATATATGTAATTATTATCATTATCCTTTTTCAATCCCTTTGTTTGCGCAGCTCGAGCTGAACGGAGTCGCATGCAGCACTTCCATGACAGATCTGCGCGGCTGTCTCCGCCGCCTAACGGGAAATTCAATGTATGTGTCTTTAAAGGCTTAACGACTCGCCCGCTATTAGAAAATCATATAAACCTGACAGTTTTGTTGCAGAAAAAGAAAAACAAAAACAATTAAGTGCCGGAGAAATCGTGTTAAGCAAATTGCAGACAGAGACATCAATGCGGAGAAACAAAATAAAATCCTAATGCTTCTGCTGGATTTTCATACCGAATCAATTAAAATAACGGATAGGCGGACGGCGCAGCGCTGCGAGCAATAATACTGCGGGCGGCGTTCTGCGCGGGCGGCGGCTGCTCTACCAAATATAAATATTGTACTTTTCATACGGCAGGAACGGAGGACAGTGCTCAGAAAGATAAAAAGAGGGATTGACTAATGGGACGATGGCCGGAAAATGCTTCACCAACCCTCACCGGCCAGCGCTGCCGGAGGGTCAGGCAAAATGCGATGACATGACGGAAAGTGAGAATCCCGGGCCTAGAGCCTCCTTTCCGTGCCCTTTCACGGTCTTGGGGTCGTCTGCAGGCTTTGCAGAAATTGCGTTGATGTGAAAGCGTAAAGCCCTTTCTTTACCAAACCCCCGTTTTCAGTCAAGTTCACTGGCACTCGTATTAACCCCTTCACTTCCAAGATCGAGGATGCTGGGTCTTCAAAAACAAAACTCGTTTGTAAATTGGCTCCAGAAGGTGCCCCATACGTGTTAGCACCTCCTCAGGCATGACCGCCAAGAGGTTAGAACAGTTTGAGCAGCTCGGACATGTCTAAAACATGGATCCTCAGGTGATTCTGCACGGAGCCCCAGCTGCTGCAGCACTTTTTTGGCCAGAAGATGGTCTGCTTGTCAAATAGGCCACTACAGTAAAAAAAAATCCACTGTGAATATGTTAAAGCTTTTAATACATTTTTACTGCTTATTCATTGAAAGTGGCCCCAAAAAACCTCAACCATATGATCTCTGCCAGTGTCTGGGAATATGGAAGAGCCCCTAAAAATACATCATATATCTGGGGGGGGGGTGGATGTCAATTTAGTATTTTTGTCTTTTTAGGGGTTCCTCCATGTATTCAGGGTGTGCGGGTGTGTGTTTAGGGGTTCCTCTATATATTCAGCGTGTGTGGGTGTCTTTTTAGGGGTTCCTCCATATATCAGGGTGTGCGGGTGTCTTTTAGGGGCTCCTCCATGTATTCAGAGTGTGCGGGTGTCTTTTTAGGGGTTCCTCTATATATTCAGGGTGTGCGGGTGTCTTTTTAGGGGCTCCTCCATATATTCAGGGTGTGCGGGTGTCTTTTTAGGGGTTCCTCCATATATCAGGGTGTGCGGGTGTCTTTTAGGGGCTCCTCCATGTATTCAGAGTGTGCGGGTGTCTTTTTAGGGGTTCCTCTATATATTCAGGGTGTGCGGTGTCTTTTAGGGGCTCCTCCATATATTCAGGGTGTGGGTGTCTTTTAGGGGCTCCTCCATGTATTCAGAGTGTGCGGGTGTCTTTTTAGGGGTTCCTCTATATATTCAGGGTGTGCGGGTGTCTTTTAGGGCTCCTCCATATATTCAGCGTGTATGGGTGTCTTTTTAGGGGCTCCTCCAAATATTCAGGGTGTGCGGTTGTCTTTTTAGGGGTTCCTCCATATATTCAGGGTGTGTGGGTGTCTTTTTAGGGGTTCCTCCATATATTCAGGGTGTGTGGGTGTCTTTTTAGGGGCTCCTCCATATATTCAGGGTGTGTGGGTGTCTTTTTAGGGGTTCCTCCATATATTCAGGGTGTGTGGGTGTCTTTTTAGGGGTTCCTCCATATATTCAGGGTGTGTGGTGTCTTTTTAGGGGCTCCTCCATATATTCAGGGTGTGTGGTGTCTTTTTAGGGGTTCCTCCATATATTCAGGTGTGTGGGTGTGTTTTTAGGGGTTCCTCCATATAGTCAGGGTGTGCGGGTGTCTTTTTAGGGGCTTCTCCATATATTCAGGGTGTGTGGGTGTCTTTTTAGGGCCTCTTCCATATCTTGAGGGTGTGTGGGTTTCTTTTTAGGGGTTCCTCCATATATTCAGGGTGTGTGGGTGTCTTTTTACGGGCTCCTCTTTATATTGAGGGGGTGCGGTGTATAACAGAGCTGCAGATCTATAATACTCCCAGCAATGCATGTGTAAACTCTAATAATTCTTTTTTGGAATTCCTCGTCGTTAATTTGTTACTTTGTTTCTGTAAATGAATTTTTATTGATATAAATCACTTGTCCTCAACGTGTTTTTAATATCCGTCTCTCCAACATATTGATACATTTTTGATGCCGTGTCGGACAGCAGCATTGTGTGGGTGCCTTGGCAGCACTGAGGGTAAATATGCTCCTCTTGGGGTAAAGACAGTTTGCCCAAGAAACACAGAGAGGGGGAAGACATACAGACAGGGGACAGACGGACACATGGAAGGAGGTTGTGGTGGTGGTGATGGAGGAATTGTTGCAGAGAGAACGGAGAGAAATTCTGGACTTTTCATGCATAGATTTTACAAGGAAGGTGATGAGAGGATAAGACTAATACCCGCGAAATCACACACAGATACATGATGGGTAATCTTTTGATAAATGCACTAAGGAAAATGAGGTTTTAATGCTCCGCGAGCCTCTCCATGAATCACCGCTCCATGTGGAAGTTTGCTTGAAAGAACAGATTTGCTCTATTTCAAGCTCAGCAAGAAATAAAACCATAAAACGCGCTTTCCTGACCGGCGGAAAAAAGAATTACTGGATAACGTGGGGAGCTGGCAGCATACTGGGCTCAATCCCAGAGTCCTCTGCGTCTCCATGCTATGATGGGCACAGATCTCCTCACTATTAGGGAGGTGGATCGCTGTGCTGAGAGGGTTAATGATCTCTTAAGGCACAGATCTCTGATGTGACCTTATATCTCCAATGCCAAGGCACATATATAAAAGGCAGAGATCTCCACCATATAACAGGCACAGATATAAAAGGCAGAGATCTTCTCCATGTAAAACGCACAGATATAAAGGCACAGATATAAAAAGGCACAGATATAAAAGGCACAGATCTCCCCGATCTAAAAGGAGATCTTCACATTATAAAAAGCGCAGAACTACACAATATAAAATGCTCAAATGTCCACAAAATGAAAGGCACAGATCTCCACTATATAAAAGGCACAGATCTCCACTATATAAAAGGCACAAATCTCCACTATATAAAAGGCACAGATCTCCACTATATAAAAGGCACAGATCTCCACTATATAAAAGGCACAGATCTCCACTATATAAAAGGTGCAGATATATCTACTCTGTACTGGGTGCCAATCTCTGATTTCCATCTCATGTGTAAGCCAGTCCTGAGTAACCACTCACCAACCTCTATTTAACAGGTCCCAGGGGTGCCTGCATGCACTCTGGGGGTTATTCACTAACTAATAGACATGTGAAAAATTTAGGGGGTTATTCAGAGAGCACCGAAATATCGCGACATTTCGCTGCTCTCTCATTTCCCTCATTTCGAGGCATCAAACCCCCCTTGGTGAATTCAGCATTCACCGCAGGGTCCCCGAAATGCAGGGAATCGGTGACCGAATGCTGCCGCCAAACCGCCACAAACCTGCCGGCTGCTGCCACAAACCCGACACAGACCCGCCCCAAACCCACCAACCGCCGCTGCAAACCCGCCGAACATCCGCAACTGACAAGCCGCCAGACGTGTAAAAAAAAAATACGCATGAAAGTGTCAAAATTGAAACGCTGTTTGCAAAAACACTACTGAACAAAAATGCCCAAAATTTACATATATGATCCTATGAATAATAATAATAAAGAGCTTGGTTACAGGAAATTTACTGTTTGTTGACATTTCGGTGACAGATCAGCTGTCTGTGAATAACCCCTTTAGATTAGTTCGGATCGATCGTTACGTTTTTTTAGTTTGTTTCGGTGCATTCGTTATGTTACTGTGATTCGAATTTTGGATTGATTTGTTATTTCAGGAGATCGGTAATTCATATTTCGGATCGAATCATGTTTCGTTTTTTTTAGTTATTTTGTTTTTATTGGTTATTTCAGAATTTGAAATGGATGAATTAAATTACTTAGATTAGAGTAAAAAAAAAGGAATACGTAATCTTGCAGGAATAGGTTTCAGCACCAAGGACTGCAGCTATGCGGGGCGCCAGAGCAAAATATCCACCTTTCCTTGGTGCCGAAACTTATTCAGCACCAAGGACAGCAGCTCCACGAGGCCCTGGCGCTCTGTGGTTCTGATGTCATTGGTACTGAAACCTAACACCAACGACACTGTTGTTCTTGGTGCTGAAACCTATTCAGCACCAAGGACAGCAGTGTCCTTGGTGCTGAATATGTTTCAGCACCAAGGACAGCAGCTCCACAGGGCTCTGGAGCAAAAGACCCCCTTGTTCTTGGTGCTGAAACCTTTTCAGCACCAAGGACAGCAGTTCAGTGGGGTGCCAGAGCCAGACGGTTCTGCTGTCCTTGGTGCTGAATAGGTTTCAGCATCAAGGGCAGCACCCATGGAATGCAGTCAGACTGAAGGAAAGAAAAAAAAGCCTTGTTGTAAAATAATTAGGAATCCAAACATCTCACCAAAATAATCCCAAAAAATTCCTAATACATCCCCCCAAAAAAATAAAGAGAATTGAATAGTAGAAAAGGAATCAATTTGTTATTTTCTGTTTCATATTCGTTCCGTTTCGGATGTGCTTCTGAAATACGAATCGGTTAATTTCGTCCGACGTTTGATTCGGAATGAAATTAAATGCATATCTGTATTAACCACTGCAAATTACCTGTATTGAATCAACATTAAAATTTCTGTGATCCCGAGAGGGAAATTCTAACAACAGCAGGGAATGCTTAATGAATGAATCCTCTCCTGCCGCTGTTGGAAGTTCACCTTTGGGAAACACTGAAGTTTATAATCATTGCAGCAACAGTAAACCACAGTAATATGTGAGTAACCATGTATACCTTAAACATTTCTTACACAAAGTGTCTGTGAGCCTTTTCTTCATATATTTTGTATTATATGTTGGTGATTCCTTGTACATGCAGAAAATAATAAATGGCCTATTGCAATACTACACTTTAAGGATTTACAGACACAGTAAATCAGTGTTTGAGTGCAATAAATCTTTAATTTTCCTCTTAACCTCCTCTCAGTGAATGTTTTATACATTTCCCATTTAATTTCAATCTTTCTCTCCTTAACTTGACCTTGTGAATCTTCTTCTACATGTTCCTTAACAGAAGTCAATATTTTCCCAGGAATCCCACTTGATTCTACTATTGAATGTTTCATGTTATACTTTTCTTGCAATATTTTTTATTTATCCCTCACCTCCGTGTTATCTTTTATTCATTCAATGTAGAAAATCTCCATTTCTCACTTACCCTCCATCCAAGCACACTTTATCATCTTACCAATCATTTATATTTTACACGAGTACATACAGTAAAATGATTATTTTATAAAAATATACAAAATATATACGTAAATATAAATATTTTACTATTATTATTTGTTATAGTAATACATTTATTTTTTTCTAAATATATAAGAATTAATTTAAAAATATTTTAGATATATATTTAAAAGTCTCGTATATTTTTATCAGGAATAATACATATATTATATTATTATATTATTTAATATTACTATAACAAGGCATACAGATTTAAAAATATGTTTAATATCATTTTATTAACTGCAAAATATTTTTATTTAAGTAAAAATATTTTTAACTATTAATATATTATTTATCATCACAATACTTTATAAAAACTTAAATCTATTTATAAATTCTTATGAAGTTTTATAAAGAATAAATAATAAATATATATTGTATTAATTGTTGTTATAATACTTAGATTTTATATATTTTGATGGAAGTAAATAATAAATATATATTTAATTATTATTATATTAGCAATAATCATAAAACATAAGAAATTATAAAAAATTTATATATCTCAAAAATTCTTATACAATCAGGTCCAGAAATATTGGGACATCGACACAATTCTAACATCTTTGGCTCTATACACCACCACAATGGAGCTGGAATGAAACAAACACAATGTGCTTTAACCCCTTTAGAACCAAGGGTCTTTAAAGTCCATGCATTTATGACGGAACAGATCCGTCATTGGTCCTTAAGGGGTTAACTGCAGACTGTCAGCTTTAATTTGAGGGTATGTATGGATTTGAGGGTATGGATGGATCAACCCTACCCTCCTCCTCGCCTTTTTTGGACCGGGGTCTAGGCTTGCAATGAGAGCCTGTGGCAAGCCAGCACCTCGGTATAGGAGACGTCAGAGACGGATTCGTCGGGGGAAGGGGAGGCCCACGGGAAAACACATGGGGACGTCCCCCCAAGAAGAGGTAATCCCTATATACAGCTTGTCTTCAAGAACACTGACTGACTCTGAAGTGACATTTCTCTCTAAAGGTCTAAATTTTATTCCATCTAATGGCCCTGATAATTTTAGGTGGGAGGTGGAGTAGTTTCAGTTGTCAATTACGTCTATTAGATTTTTTTCAATCTTCTGATCAACAGCCCTTCAGTGGGTCTACCTCACTGAAACTTAGATCCACATTTGATCCACCCCCTACTAATCCAGCGATTCGAGCATTTTTACAATGTGTCAAAACTGATACTTCAAAAGCCGTTGCATGCAATACTGTTAGGCCAGTGTCTAATGTTTCTAATAAAGATCGTGAGATTATATCTAGTCTTGCTAATGATGAATTCATTACTATCCTCCCCGCTGATAAAGGGGGCGGTATAGTCATTATGAAGTATTGTGACTATTGTGATGAAATACTGTTACAACTCAGTGACCAATCTGTATATCGCTGTTTGTCGTATGACCCGGGGTTGGAGTTTGCACAAGGTTTAAGGAATTTTTTAAAACAAGCCTTAGAATCAACTGTCATTTCATCTCAGCTATTTGAATATATGTCTGTGACATTTCCTCGGTGTCCTATCCTGTACACCTTGCCTAAGATCCACAAAAATGCTAGACATCCACCAGGCCGTCCAATTGTTTCGGCAATTGGCGGCCTGTTGGAACCATTGTGTACCTGGTTGGATCGTATCTTGCAGGAGGCAGTGATGTCCATTGACACTATTGTCAGGGACACCCCGGACGTTATTTCTCGATTGAAGTGACTTGGGGCACCCCTCCCCGATTCCCTCCTTGTTACTATAGATGTTAATAGCCTTTATACCATCATTCCTTTGGAGGAGGGCATCGGAGCAGTACGCACAATTCTAGCTAACCACATTAATGCTGTGCCATACCCTATAGAATTTATTTTGGAAATTTTGCGTAAAACTCTCACTATGAACTATTTTAGGTTCCAGGAGAAATACTACCTACAATGTACAGGCACATCCATGGGAGCGGCAATGGCTCCCATGTATGCCAACGCCTTTATGTACATATACGAAGCTACATACACTATAGTGCCAAAAGTATTCGCTCACCCATCCAAATCAGGAGCTGGGCAGGTGAGCGAATACTTTTGGCAATATAGTGTATATTTTGCCTGCTTTCTCTCGTGGATTGCAATTTTACGTTCGTTATATTGACGATATTTTGTTGATGTGGCAGGGGACACGTGGTCAATTGCAAATCATTATGACCAATCTGAACACATTACCAACGTCGGTTAGGCTAACATTCCATTCGGATCCTGTAAGTGTTCATTTCTTAGACCTCAATGTCGCAGTTGAGGATGGTAGACTGCGATATTCACTATTTAGGAAACCGACGGATAGGAATACTTATTACACGCTTCTAGTTTCCATCCACGCAAACTCAAAGAATCATTACCTATTTCCCAGTTTTTGCGCATTATGCGCAACAACTCGGATCCTTCTACATGTACACAGCAGCTGTCAGAGATGTACTCTCGATTTATTAAGCGAGGTTATAGATCTGACATTCTTGACAAGGCCTTGAACAAAGCACATGATGGTGTGCTAACACCGGGCCCACGTGGTGGGTCGAACTCTCGAATTATATTTACTCAGAAGTTTCATACAAAATCAAGTATGTTTGCCCGTACTATTAGATGTCACTGGCGTATTCTCCAAAATGATCCTAAATTTGGCTGCGGCCACTTCTGACCCCCCAATGATTTGTTATAAACGAAATAAGAACTTACGGGACTTTTTGGTCCATACGGACCAATATAACTTTTTTTCATCTAATAATCCATTTTCAAACCCGGGCTGTTTCCGGTGTGTGGGATGTACTACATGTAATTCTTTAATCCCGAGAAAAGTGTTTTTTCATCCTTACAGTGGTACCAGGTACCGAATTCTACACCGAATTACCTGTACAACTGACTATGTTGTCTATAAGATCTCATGTCCCTGTGGTAAAATATATATAGGGAAGTCCATTAATAATTTACGAGAACGTATGGCAAATCATAGGTCGGCCATCAGGACAGCATTAAACGGGCATGATAACCCACAACCGGTGGCACGCCACTTCTGTGAGGCTGGACATAATTTGTCCAGCCTACGAGTGATGGCTATTGACCACATCCCGCCGCTTGTGAGAGGGGGTGATCGCACTAAAGAACTTCTCAAGCGAGAATCTTTTTGGATTTTTACACTGGACTCACTTGCCCCGCGTGGTCTTAATGAGAAGAACTCTTATATCCCTTTTTTGCCCCTACGTTAGTTTGTTTAAAAAGCAGCGATATATGCAGTATTGGTCTTACAAACCCTCTCTGGGAGTGAAGTCCTCCTAGGCAATTGTTTTTAACCAATAAAAAAAATATTTATTTATTTTTTCTATTTGGTCTTCCTAAATATGTGGTTTACATGGGTTTCAATAAAGGGCAGTTCATTGTATGGCTGTAGTTCTGTGCACATTTAGTATAATACTATGTTTTTGCCATATATGGATTACTATTCCTAGCTATGTTAATTACACTGCTATATCTATACTAAGATGCTAATATGTTCTCTTTAAATGTAGCTGGAATATTGTATCACTGTATCCTACATGTTGACTTTCTCCTTTTTTCTTACACTCTTTTTGAGGTGTCATTGTGATTCATGTTTCTTTTTTTTTGCATTATTACTTTGGTTAATTGGCTTGCAGAGTATGTCCACGCCTGCTCTGTGATTGCAGAGTATGTCCACGCCTGCTCTGTGATTGCAGAGTATGTCCACGCCTGCTCTGTGATTGCAGAGTATGTCCACGCCTGCTCTGTGATTGCAGAGTATGTCCACGTCTGCTCTGTGATTGCAGGGTAGACACATCTGTGGGAGCTTAATTGTTTGATGTATATATATGTCTTCCTTTTTATGTTGGCCATTCCTGAGGAAAGTCCCTCTGGGGACTGAAACGTTGAAATTTGATGCCAGAATAAAGTTTTATTTTATTTAAACTTTGAAAAGAAGTCTCCGTGTGCGTCTGGAATTTGGTCTCTTATCTACCTGCAGCTGGATTGACTGCACCGGAGCAAGAAATTTTTGGTATGTGGAGTGCGGGTCCTCTTGACCCTTTATATATATATATATGTGATGACCTGCCTCACAGGACTTATAAAAAAAAAAGTTTTATTACATAAAGAAAATCGATGTTTCAGTCCCGAAGGACTTTTATCAAGAATTTTTTTTTATAAAGGTCATTCGGGACTGAAACATCTATTTTATGCATTCTTGTATATTTTATAAAAACAAATAGTATAATGATAGTAAATAAAATTTATTCTTACTATTTATTTTTATGTCAATATATAAGAATTTTGAGATATATAATTTTTTTTATAAATTCGGATATATTTTTATGATTATATCTAATATAATAATAATTAAATGTATATTTAATATTTACTTCCATCAAAATCTATAATAGCTCAAAAATATATTAAATCTAAGTATTATAACAATAATTAACAAAATATATATTTACTATTTTCATAAAAGTTCATAAGAATTTATAAATAGATTTAATATAATATATTAAATAATATATATATATATAAATAAATGTTTAATATATTTTTTATTTTTATATACATTTACATATCCTATAATGAATCAATCTCATATTTAAGTTTTCTATTCTTTATTTATAGTTTTATTATTTTTTCGGATTTATTATAGGGATTTATACATACACAGGTCACGCATGTCACAATAAATCCAGTCTCTCTAATTTCCTCTGTTAACCTCCATTTAAAATCGTAGTTCATAACATTTTTCATATTGCACTGATGTCCTTAACCTGACGTCACGTTATTGTGTAATGTGTAAATCATTGATACATTCTACGAGGATATGTCAGATTTGTGTCCCCAGATCTGGCAAACTCTGTGGAATATTGTGTATTTTTCATATTTCTGCGTGAGGCGCACAGGCCCAGGAAGCTCCTCTTTCCGTGCGGAGAGTTTTCCGGCCGGCGCACAGCTGTTTACAAACTGATTATCATGGTGAAATAAGTTGGCTAATCTTTGTAAACTGTTTGCCGAGGGCAAATTAATGATGCATTTGTTTAGCAAAACGCTTTAAATTCTCCTGCAGCCCCAGCAGATAAATACACTTTTCAGTCTATTTAGAATAGTTTATTTGCACTGGAGCTGCCAAGTTTGAAAATTGCATGTGTAATTGGTGCTGGGTATGTGGCGGCAGCTGGTAATATGCTCACAGTCCGCGTAAGAAGGCCCCTACGATGGTTTACTTATAGCTTATGGACATTGAAGGCACGCAGCCTGCTGCAGAATGATGCTGAACACGTCTCTGCGAGGCCCAACACGGAGAGAGGAAAGAGTCTGAAAAAAGGATGCTAAAGCCATACACACCGCACATTAATGTAGGGTTTATTGCTGTGGAGCTCTGATACGCTCATACACACTGCACATTACTGTAAGGTTTATTGCTGTGGAGCTCTGATACGCTCATACACACCGCACATTACTGTAAGGTTTATTGCTGTGGAGCTCTGTGATATGCTCATACACACTGCATATTACTGCAAGGTTTATTGCTGTGGAGCGCTGTGATCCGGTCATACACACTGCATATTACTGTAAGGTTTATTGCTGTGGAGCTCTGTGATACGCTCATACACACTGCACATTACTGTAAGGTTTATTGCTGTGGAGCTCTGATACGCTCATACACACCGCACATTACTGTAAGGTTTATTGCTGTGGAGCTCTGTGATACGCTCAAACACACAACACATTACTGTGAGTTTTATTGCTGTGGAGCTCTGTGATACGCTCATACACACTGCACATTTTTTTTTGTGAAAGGATTTTCCCAGGAAGGATACATTGAGATTTCTCTGGTTTTCAGTATGTCCTGGGTGGTGAGTATGTACGGGTGTCTTGCCCAAGGACACTTACTGGAGCTTGCTGGGATTGAACCCATGACTCCACAGGCTCTTTCCATGCAGAGCAGTGATGTTACCTCTACTCCACACAGCCGGCACAACACTGCTGTAAGGTTTATTGCTGTGGAGCTCTGTGATCCGGTCATACACACAACATATTACTGTAAGGTTTATTGCTGTGGATCTCTGTGATACGCTCAAACACACTGCACATTACTGTAAGGTTTATTGCTGTGGAGCTCTGTGATACGCTCATACACACCGCATATTACTGTAAGGTTTATTGCTGTGGAGCTCTGTGATACGCTCATACACACCGCATATTACTGTAAGGTTTATTGCTGTGGAGCGCTGTGATCCGGTCATACACACTGCATATTACTGTAAGGTTTATTGCTGTGGATCTCTGTGATACGCTCAAACACACTGCACATTACTGTAAGGTTTATTGCTGTGGAGCTCTGTGATACGCTCATACACACCGCATATTACTGTAAGGTTTATTGCTGTGGAGCTCTGTGATACGCTCATACACACCGCATATTACTGTAAGGTTTATTGCTGTGGAGCTCTGTGATACGCTCATACACACCGCATATTACTGTAATGTTTATTGCCGTGGAGCTCTGTGATACGCTCATACACACTGCATATTACTGTGAGTTTTATTGCTGTGGAGCTCTGTGATACGCTCATACAGACCGCATATTACTGAGTTTTATTGCTGTGGAGCTCTGTGATACGCTCATACACACCACATATTACTGTGAGTTGTATTGCTGTGGAGTTCTGTGATATGATCATACACATTGCACATTACTGTGAGTTTTATTGCTGTGGAGCTCTGTGATATGCTCATACACTTCCCATTACTGTTAGTTTTATAGTGGCGGAGCTCTGTGATATGCTCATACATACCGCACATTACTATGAGCTTTATAGTTGTGGAGCTCTTGAGAGTTGCAGACTGTGCAGATCAGGTAGAAGAAAAGTAACATGTATTTCATGAAAGGTGGAGGATAACAGGTAACACGCTCTCCATGTCATCACATCTTTATACCCGTGCGGCTCCTGGCCACGAGCAGAGATTATGCAGCATTGTGAGTCACGCGCTCTCCCTGTGAAGCTCATTACAATCTCGTCCCTCCATTAATTGCTGACTCACATTGTTAAGTTTGCAGGACATTTCGGGCAGATGGTTTGAGACTAAAAGGTGCAAACCAAATAAACGTAGCATTTTGTTAACCGGGTGCTTCATGCTGACTTGGTTTTGAGCAAATATGCTCCAGTTCTGTTCTCTTTACCCCAGGAGACTCTTCTGTCTTGGCTGTATTTAGTGCGTCAGATAACGCGCAGAAAGGTTACCGCGCCGCGTACTTCTGGATATTAATTAAATGGATGAAAGATTAAAAGATTATCTGTATTTTATCTGGCGGCTTCGCAGACTGTCCATCCTCCCGTTTAAACAAATTATTCTGTGAAACAGACAATTATAAAATAACAAAGACAAAAACACACACACACACACACACACACAACTCAACAGAGCCCAGCAACGAAGACACAGACATAAAACACACACACAACTCAACAGAGCCCAGCAACGAAGACACAAAGACATAAAACACACACACAACTCAACAGAGCCCAGCAACGAAGACAAAGACATAAAACACACACACAACTCAACAGAGCCCACCAACGAAGACACAGACATAAAACACACACACAACTCAACAGAGCCCAGCAACGAAGACAAAGACATAAAACACACAACTCAACAGAGCCCAGCAACGAAGACACAAAGACATAAAACACACACACAACTCAACAGAGCCCAGCAACAAAGACAATTATAAAATAACAAAGACACAAAACACACACACAACTCAACAGAGCCCAGCAACGAAGACACAGACAATTATAAAATAAAGACACAAAACACACATACACAACTCAACAGAACCCAGCAATGAAGACACAAAGACACAAAACACACACACACAACTCAACAGAGCCCAGCAACGAAGACAGACAATTATTAAATAACAAAGACACAAAACAACAGACTACACACACAAAAACACACACACACCTCACAGAGCACAGCATCGAAGACACAGACAATTTCAAACACACAAACACACATTAATCTGAAATGTAATAAAATTAATATCTCCAGGCACAGAAAAACACAATATCAACACTCAGAGACTGTAGAGACACAATAACACAAATGGAAAAACAAAACACACAACAGTAATACATAGTAAGCAGACACTCTTAAGCAACACACAAACTACATAAACACAAACTAGTGAAATACATAGAAAGGAAACACACTTGTGGAATACACGAAAAAACTACACAAAACACACTAGAGGAATACTTAAAGGGACGCTGTACTCATCCTGACCACAATATAGAATTAAAGTGGTCAGGAAAGGATGTGAGGATTCCCTCCTCCCAGCTCCCCCCATAGGGTGAAGGGGAGGAGTTTCCTCCACTCCACCCAGTATCACCAGTAGCCGCGCCAGGACTTTTTAATTTCCGTCTGCCGGTCTGCTGTTCTCATAGAGGCACTGATGGATCAGATCTGTGCATGCGATTAAAAACAAAAACATGGAAAGGGACTGCAGCAAAAATTACCTGGCATGGGGATACAAAAAAAATATACCTACATACGTAAAAAACAGTGTCTCTTAACTGTAAACCAGCATGAGCATATGTGGTTGCTTAGAAAAGCAGCTCACCTGACCAGAGGTGCCGTGACGTGGCAGGTGAGCTTACACTTTAATGGCCATTCAAGTAAACCTAAACCCGATTGTGCTGTTTCGCATGGAACTATAGGGATAAGCCCAGATGACACTTTTTTTTTCTTGTTATGTTTTATACATGAGCTGGGCTGGATACTGCTGCCCCGGTAGGGGATAGGTGCAACACTGTTTTTTTCTGTATGTACAGACACAGTCACACCGACCTGTCTACCAACATATACAAATAAACTCACCTAGTGTAACTGGTACACGGCTCCCTGCATTTATTAAATACATTCCTAATATTCATAAACAAAGATGTAACAATGTAACGCAGCAAAGTCAGGCCCATGCGCAGCTCAACGCAATGAGACGCTCGCTTTGCAAATTTATCACAGACCTGAAGAAAGGCCGTATAAGCTCAGAGGAAACAGAAATACATAGAGAATGTATCGCCGCACGTCAGCGCCGATCCCCAGAAGTACTTAGTGAGAAACGTTTGAGTTTTGGCTTTCTATGCAGTTACTGGTTGTCAGTCGCCGCTTCCCTTGTGTTTCTCTGTGTGTTTCTGCAAAGACTAATTGGAAATCCTCAGCTGGATAAAAGAGACGCGAGCCGAAAGGATTAAGGCGAGTTGGATCCGAATTAGCCACTGAATCAGAATTCCGTGCGCGTGTGATGTATTGTTTTTAAGAATGATGTTATTGTTGCCGTTTCTTAAACACAACAAAGGTGATCGCATTGTAAGGGGATTGCATGCTTTCTGACTGAAGCATCTCATCAAAGTCATTGTATTAAAACCCTTACGGCCATTATGGATATTGCAGCACATTAAGGGCCCTATTACAATCTGGGCGTTAAAACGCGGGCGCAAGGGAGGAAAAACTGCGCCCGCAGTTTTCCCCCTTGCGCCTGCTTTTTAACGCCAAATTACAATGCGGGCACAAAAAAATGCTGCCTGCATTGTAGCGCCCGTTAAAAATCAGGATGCTCGCAGCAGCGATGAGTGCAGCCATGAGCATCCACTCGCTGGAGTCCATAGGACTCCATTGAGGTCCTCTCTGCCGGTCAAGTGACCGGACAGATTTCGCATTGCGAGATCCGGCCGGTCAGCGTAGGGATACGCAGGGAGAGACAGGGGGGACTTTTTCCCCCTGTCTTTCCCTGCTCCCGCCGGCCAGAGGAGGCAACCGGAGCCGCGGTCCTCGCCGCGGGACAGAGGGTGAGTATCTGGTTGTTTTTTTTATTTTTAAAAGATGGTGTTAACACCAGGTCCTGTCTCTGGTTAACTTTTCGTTGACCAGTGCCAGGCGTTAATCAGCGCTGAGACATTGTAATCCAGCGCTGATTAACACTTTGCACTCCCCATGTTAAGTATAGGGAGCGCAAAGTGCAGTGACCTCGCGCTGAGAAGCGCAAGGTATCAAACGCAAACTGTTTTTTTAACCCGTTTGTGTTTGGATCATAATAGCCTGCTAATACCGCAGCTAACGGTAGTGCTCATGCAGGTAAGCGCTATCGTTAGCGTTAGGTATGTAATAGGGGCCTAAATGTGAAGTTAATAAAGCTGTCCCTTAAAGGAATTAAATTATAAAATACAGTTTCCTTCTTTTGTCCTTAACCCCTTCACTCCCAAAGTTGACTTATCTCGATTTTGCATGGTAATGCATTGAAAAACACTCCTTGCATATCAAAATACCACTTACACACCTTTTTAAAGCAGGATTAGTGTGTCCTCTGTGGAGAAATTAAATCCTTTGTTTTATGTATCTCCAAGCACCCTGGTGAGACATAAAACCAGCTGCAAATAGCAGTCCTAAACCTCAGTGTAACAAAAAGTTCAAATAGATTACTGCAGCATTCCAGTAGCCAGGGGTTTGTCAGAATACAGGGAGAGCTGTGGGGTCAGTCGCTGCTGTACAGGGATACGATTCAGGGGGTTTTAATGAGTGTAAATCCCTGTACATTACAGATACAAGGTGTTGCTGTAATTGCCATACACAGGCATTATGCAGCACATACAGATATTGCATTGCTAATAATCTCATTCTGATCACAACACATCCCCATAAACAGGAGATCTCACCATGTTAGTATCCGTCTGCAGCACATTTACTGCATCTGCCTGTATGCTGATAAAGCAGACCCTGTGTAAGCAGATCTCACCATTTTATTATCTGTCTGCAGCACATTTACTGACACAAAGGCCATTTCTGCCTGTATGCTGATAATACAGACCCCATGTAAGCAGGAGATCTGAATTTTTTATTTATCACAGTTACTGTATCTAACACAAAAGGTCTTTTCTGCCTGTATGATAGTAATGCAGACCTCATTTGAAATTGTGTAAGATAGGGATGCCATCTAGAGCCCAGCATCTTATATTTCAACAATATGTCTGTAAAGTATAAACGAACTCATGAGAAAATAAAAATGCACAAATTAACATTGTTTTAATTTTTTAACGATCTCAGAACAGAAATTTCTGTGCGAAACCTCCATTTTACTCTATATTAATTGCCAGCTTCACATCCCATGTTTCAAATAAATGTTTTGATAGAAAAAAAATTCAACCGAAATCTCTTGGTAGTGAAGGAGTTAAATAATTGGGCAGATCATGCTGACAGCCTCCTACCAATTATTTTTTATTTATTTTTTATTATTTTAGGTGATTTTACTCACCTTTTGCCCCTTGCTGCCATTGTTTCTCTGAGGCTCAGGGACTCTTGGACATCTCTAAAGCTTTTCTGCACAATTTGTGCTCCTATACAACTTGTGTAGTGCAGGAACTGCAAATTGCGCAACGCTGCGGGACTTATGCACTTTGGGCCATATTACATAGTTGGTGCTAACTTAACCAGAGCTGTTGTAAACTTCCCAGAGCCATTATAGTCTATGGAGGTTTTAAGTTTACAACAGCTCTGGTTAAGTTAGCACCAACTAAGTAATATGGCCCTTTATGTCTGTACGTTCTGTAGCGTCTTCTCAGAATGATGGATCAGAGCCACACGCATGAACAGAACAGATCCATCAGCTGTCCCTCACAGCGGTCGGCTATCACAAGTGGTCTCTGAAGGTGACATCGGCCGCTGTCTGTGTGTGACATCACTAGTGACCGATGATGGCGGCTGCTGTTATGCTTCGATTTTCAGAATAGTCTGCAGAAAAAAATTATGTAACGCAACAATGTACATATAGGAGGTGCTTGTATGTGGGTGTGGCTTGCATGTGGGCAGTGAGCATGGGGGGGTCCCTTGTTCATCTATGGCCCTGGGGCTCCAAGAGTTGTCAGTCCACCCCTTCCACTCCTCTTGATCTCTCAAAGCATGTCCTACTGGATTTCATAGATACTAGGGGTTATTCAGAGAGAGACGATCTGGTCCCGAAATGTCACTGAACAGTGATTTCCCCCGCACGGTGACATTTCAGAGTCATTCGGCTGTTCAGAGAGCAGGCAGTTCACCAAATTTTGGCAAATTGGCAGCAAATACGGTGCCTGTTCGGCGGCAGTGAAATCCCCCATAGAGAAACAATGGTTAATCTATTCACATTGAACAGCAGAGAAATGTCAGTGAAATGCCCTGATGTTCAGTGGTTTCATTCGGCAGGTTTATTAAGGCGAATCCCATAGGTTTCAATGTTAAAAATATTCCCGTTTTGATCCAATATGTAATAAACCGTTTATTATTTTAATCTGCAGCAAAAAGTCTCTTTATTTATTGATTTTTTTATAATCTTTTAGGCATTTTTCTGCAAAAATAGTTTCCTTGTTGTTTAAATCGTTTCTTTTTTCTGTAACAGACATAGAAACATAGAAACATAGAAAAATGTCGGCAGATAACCTTTCGGCCCATCTAGTCTGCGCAATTACATGGATACTTTACCTGGATTTATCTTTTGTTTAGGATAGCCTTATGCCTATCCCATGCCTGCTTAAATTCAATTACTGTTTTGGCATCTACTAGACATGTGCATTCGTTTTAGTACTAAAACGATTTAGTCAGAATTTTGGGATAATTTAGTTTTAGTATGACTCAAGAGAAACGAAACTGCTCAGTACAAAAAACGAAAGAAACTAAAATAAAATGCACTACATTTTAGTTTCAGTCCTTTTTGTGATATTACATTGATGAGTGAAGGAGACCAGCAATGAAGAGCGCAACATCCGAAGATCTGCACCCTCCACATGCCAATACAGTAGGATGTTCTATACAGAGAGGGGCATTAATTAATGCAGGAGGATGTTCTATACATTATACAGAGAGGGGTATTAATGCAGGAGGATGTTATATACATTATACAGACAAAGGTATAAATTGAGGAGGATGTTCTATACAGAGAGGGGCATTAATTAATTCAGGAGGATGTTCTATATATTATACAGAGAGGGGTATTAATTAATGCAGGTGGATGTTGTATACATTATACAGAGAGGGGTATTAATTAATGCAGGAGGATGTTCTAAACATTATACCGAGAGGATCCTTTTTTTTCAGCCCTTTAAATCCAGTGGCTGTGAGCGCTGAGATCGGCTGCTTGTTACATTATCTCTCAGTACAATGTATCAGGCTCAGTTGTTACAGTAACTGACTGTAACAGTGCTCAGAGTTTCAGTAAAACAAGGAAATAATATTGTTCTAACCTCTTACATATAAAAATATTATTTACTAGTTTTACTGAAACTCTGAGCGCTGTGATGAGCAGCAGTCAGTTACTGTAACAGCTTTGCCTGACACGGGGCAGTATTACAATGTTGGTGATAATTTAACCAGAACTGTTGTAATCTGAAAACCTCCATAGGCTATAATGGCTCTGGGAAGTTTATAACAGCTCTGGTTAAATTAGCTCCAACTATGTAATCTGGCCCACATTGTGCTGAGAGTGAGAGATACTGTAACAAGCAGCGATCTCAGCCCTCTGAGGAGCCACTACAATAGTAATTGTATCCATTGGTTTTCGGATGAATGAAATTAGTTTTCATACTAAAGAACTGAAAACGAATTTCTTTAGTAACTAAATAAATTGCATTTTAGGACTAATCCATTAGTTCAAAACGAAATTTTGTGCTGTGCACATGTCTAGCATCTACCACTTCAACTGGAAGACTGTTCCATGTATCCACCACCCGCTCAGTAAAATAATGCTTCCTGATGTTACTTTTAAACCTTTGCCCCTCTAATCTAAGACTATGTCCTCTTCTTTTGCTACTTTGTTTCCTTTTAAATATACTCCCTTCCTCTACCTTGTGGATTCCCTTTACGTATTTAAATGTTTCTATCATATCTCCTCTGTCTCGTCTTTTTTCCAAGCTGTACATGTTAAGATCATTAAGCCTTTCCTGGTAACTTTTCTCCTTCAAGCTGTACACCATTTTAGTAGCCCTTCTCTGAACTCTCTCTAAGATGTCTATATCCTTCTGGAGATACGGTCTCCAGTACTGCACACAGTACTCCAAGTGAGGTCTCACCAGTGCTCTGTACAGTGGCATGAGCACTTCCCTTTTCCTACTGCTAATACCTCTCCCTACACAACCAAGCATTCTGCCAGCATTTCCAAGCATTCTGCCAGCATTTCCTGCTGCTCTATTACATTGACTACTTACCCTTAGATCCTCTGAAATAATAACCCCTTAAATCCCTTTCCTCAGATGTTGAGGTTAGGACTGTATCAAATATTCTATATTCAGCCCTTGGGTTTTTACGTCCCAGGTGCATTATCTTGCACTTATCCACATTAAAACTCAATTGCCACAGCTCCGACCATTTTTTTAGTTTACCTAAATCATTCGTCATTTGGCTGATCCCTCCAGGAACGTCAACCGTGTTGCAAATCTTTGTGTCATCAGCAAAAAGACATACTTTTCCATTAATACCTTCTGCAATATCACTAATAAAAATATTAAATAGAATGGGTCCAAGTACTGACCCCTGATTTACCTCACTGGTAACAAGACCTTGCGCCAAATAAACTCCATTTACCACAACCCTCTGTTGTCTGTCACTCAGCCACTGCCTAATCCATTCAACAATATTGGAATCCAAGCTCAAAGATTGCAATTTAATGATAAGCCTTCTATGCGGAACAGTATCAAAAGCCTTACTGAAATCTAAATAAGCAATGTCTACTGCACCACCTGTGTCTATTATTTTTGTTACCCAATCAAAAAAATCAGTAAGATTAGTTTGGCATGATCTCCCTGAGGTAAACCCATGTGGTTTCTGATCCTGTAATCTATCAGGGTTATCCAAAGAGATTCGAATTGCTTGAGAAAGGTAACCGAACGCTGAAAATCAGCGTTCGGTTACCTTTCCTGGCCATTCGGCTATCCAGAGAGCAGGCAATTCGCCAAATCCTGGCGAATTGCCTGCACATACGGTGACTGTTCGGTCCCTGTTCGAGGGCAGTAAAATCCCCATGAAAAAGCACTGCTTCGGCTATTCAGAGAACACAAACCAGCAGTGAAAGGTTCCCGAATTGCCCTGCCATTCGGTGGTTTAATTTGGCAAATTTATTCAGGAGAATCCCATAGGCTTCAATGTTAAAAATATTCCTGTTTTAATTCAATATCTAATAAACCGTTCATTATAAAATTCTGCAGCAAAAAGTCTCTTTATTTATAGATTTTTTAGGATACTTTAAGCATTTTTCTGAATTTTTAAAAAAAAAAATAAAAGTCCGATTTTTTTTTTTTTTTTTTTTCAGTTTGCTTATTTTTTTTGTAACAGCCCTCTTTATTATCATTCCCTGGACCTCCTGTGAAAATTTCAGACATTTTCGCTCAGTAGTTTCTTTGCAAACAGCGTTTCATTTTCCCAGATTCATACAAATGGTTTTTCTAATTTATTCACTGCCTCCTCTACGTCACAGCTGCTTCGGCTCTGTGTGATTCGGCTCCTGTTCGGCTCCTGTTCGGCTTTTTCGAAGGTCAATCCAGATGTTTTTGCTTGTTTTCAGCGTGCATTCGGTTAGTTTTCGTCAGGTTTGCGGCAGCTTTTCCCTGCAATTCGGGGACCCTGTGGTGCTTGCTGAATACACCGCAGGGTCACCGAAATGCAATCGGCAAAAGGAACCGAATTGAAGAGAACGAAAAGTCACCGAACGTGCGGTGACTTTTCGAATCTCTTTGGATAACCCTGTATGTGTTTTTAGATGTTCAACAATCCTTTCCTTTAACATGGTTTCCATTAATTTCCCCACTACTGACGTAAGACTAACTGGCCTATAGTTCCCGGATTCCTCCCTACTACCCTTCTTGTGAATGGGCACAACATTTGCTAATTTCCAGTCTTCTGGGACGACTCCCGTTAGCAAGGATTGGTTAAATAAATCTGTTAACGGTTTTGCTATTACATCACTGAGCTCTTTTAATAATTTAGGGTGGATCCCATCAGGCCCCATTGACTTATTTGTCTTTACTTTAGACAGCTGCTGTAGAACCTCCTCCTCTGTAAACTGATGTGTAATTGTCTCGTTAGTGTTTCCTCCTAACTGAGGTCCCTTTCCTTCCTTTTCTTCTGCAAAGACTGAACAAAAATATTCATTGAGTCAGTCAGCGAGACTTTTATCCTCTTCTACATACCTTCCTTCCTTTGTTTTTAATCTAACTAATCCATGTTTTACTTTTCTTTTCTCGTTTATGTATCTAAAAAATGTTTTTTCCCCCTTTTTTACTGACTGAGCTATTTTCTCTTCTGCGTGTGCTTTGGAAGCCCTTATAAATTGCTTTGCCTCTTTCTGCCTAATCTTACAGGTTTGCCTATCTTCTTCACTCTGAGTTGTTTTATAATTATTGAATGCTGTCTTTTTGTTCTTCACTATTTTGGCCACTTCTGCAGAGTACCACAGTGGTTTCTTCCCTTTTTTGTTTTTGCTAACAAGCCGAATGCAATTGCCTGTGGCCTTCAATAATGCTTCCTTTAAATAATCCCATTTCTCCTGGACTCCCTTTAAACTCCTCCAGTCTGATAATGACTCCTTCAGACCTTTTTATTATCATTCATTAGATTTTATATGTAAATTCCAGACATTTTCCTTCAGTAGTTTTTCTGCAAACAGCGTTTCAATTTTGACGCTTTCAATCGTACTGTTTATTTTTTATTTTTACCCTGCTCTTCAGCTTGTCGGCTTTTTCTGGCGGCTGCTCTGCACTGCTCGTCGGCTTTTTCCGGCAGCTGCTCTTCGCCGTGTTTGGTGGCTCGTCAGCAACATATTAGATGTGTTTTTTTGCGGCGGATCTGTCAGGTTTTCGGTAGGATTGCGGCGGGTTTTCCCTGCACTCCGGGGACCCTGCGGTGAATACTGAATTCGCTGCAGGGTGGGGAACTTTGATTCCCCGAAATGTAGGAAAATGCGGGGAACGAGAGAGCCTTGAAATGTTGGCGTCATTTCGGTGCTCTCTTAATAACCCCCTTGGTAAACGCATTTCAGAAAACAAGTCTAGAAGAATAGAAATTTAACTCCGCGTCGCTCTGTTTATTACACGGATATAATTCAGGCTCCCGCGAAGGAGAAGAAAAAGCAGCGTCAGGTCAGTCCATGCATGAGACACGCACGCGGCCGGAGCTTTCAGATATCATTAGCACGGGGGAAGCGAGTCTTTATGTCTCGAATGTTGCATAATTGATGTGAACTTTCCTTCTCAGTCCATTTAAATGTAAAGTGTTACAAGTTACAAGGCTCTCCAGAGCGCGCGCACGATACACGTTTAGTTCCGGGAGCGGAACATGTCTCGCTGCTCCCTATTAGTATCTCGCGCAGTGTTCAAACAATGGCCGCTCTATTTAATGGAGCACAAAATTATTTAACCATGGGAGCCACATATTGATAGAAGCCTTAAAAGCTTATATTGTCTAATATCCTCCTCGGAGATGTCTTGTCGAGATGCTTTCAGCTCATCCACTGAATTGCTGATAAAATATGTCACTGCACTTCATTTCTCCAGGACCACTGTGGGAATAAACGAAGAGCAGACAAACATGTCTCAACTTAACACGTACTGTCTATATATGTATTTAGCCGTCATCTGTCTGTCTATCACTCACAGACACACACAGATAAATATAACGCAGCCTCCACAAACACACACACACACAAAGATGCATGCATAGACCCTGCCCACGCTGAGACGGTGAAACATGCATAGACACCGAAACACACAGACACAGACACAACTACATTGAAAGAGAAAACCAGACATTGGCAGGATTACAAAGAGACACAGACACTTAAACAATGACACACAAAGACACTGACAGAAGCACATGCACTAACAAACACGCACAGACACACTGACAAGGACACACATAGACACTGGCAGACACATACAGAAAAGACACTGACAGACACAAAGGCACCCTGACAGATACACACAAAGACATTATAAGAGACGCTGAAATAGACACAGAAACTAAAACAATGACATACAAAGACACTGAAAGTAGCACATGCACTAACAAACATGCACAGACACACACACAGATAAATGTTACGCAGCCTCCACAAACACACACAGACAGATGCATGCATAGACCCTGCCAGAGGCAAGCTGAGACGGCGAAACCTACATAGACAGTGACAAAGACACTGAAAGACAAACACTGACACAACTGCATTGAAAGACAAAAACAGACATTTGAACATAGAGACACAGAGACACAGACGCTCAAACAATGGCACACAAAGACACTGACAGAAGCACATGCTCTAACACACATGCACAGACACACTGACAAGGACACGCAGACACACTGGCAGACACACAAAGACAAGAAGACACTAACAGACACAAAAGCACATTGACAGATACACACAAAGACATTATAAGGGACACTGAAATAGACACGGACACTGACAAACACTGACAAACACGCATAGAGGTATTGAATGCAATACTGACACTAGCTCTCAGTCCTCCTTCACAGTGGATGAAGGCTGTGTCGGCCCTCTTCTGTTCTGCCACTGCGTGCCCTATGCGGCGCATCACATGACGGGGCGGTGCCAATGCGGCGTGTTGTGGGAGTCACTAAAGCACACTGCAGCGCCGCCGCCACCGCAGCAGTTTGAGAGTGTGCCGCTGGCCCCCTGGCTTGACTGATCAGAGTTCCGGATACCGGAGATAGGTGGGGCCCACTGAGCTAGCCAAAACCGGGCCCCTACAAGCCGTCAATCTGCCCCTGGACAAACTGGCACCCCCTATTAGCTGCTCCCTCTTGTACCCGGGGCGGACCCAACAGGGACGTGCAGTCAGGGGTGGCAGGGGAGGCAGGGTCTCCCCTGCCATTCCAGTAAATTAATGTGCTCATTGTGCTGCAATGACATGTATGTATATTTAAACTGTAAATAAAATGTTATTCATTGAAAAAAAAGGTTTTCCTACTCACCTCTCCACGCTCTCTCGCCGTGCTTCTCTGTCCTCCGCTTTTTTTTCCCCTGTACTTTCAGTTTGCCGGTTGCTGTGTGTATGTGTGATTCACTACACAGACAGCAGGGGCAGCACTGAGCCAGCATGGCCTACGCAATTTGCGCAGCTGAACGCTACGCTAATTGCGTAGCTCAAGCTGACTTCCTGGTTCTATGCTTTTCAGTACCTCCAGAGGCACTGAGAGCAATTGAAAGCTTGAGCCAATGGGAAAGCTCCATTGGTCTCAAGCAATTCTTTTTTAACCCTTTCGCTGCTGAGGCTTTTCACACCTCTGTGCTGAGGTCATTTTTACTGGTTTTGCTCATCATGTTTAAACGTGTTTTGAAGGCTTATTTTAGTATATGACCCAGACATATTATATATCGTTCTTTCCGTCAGACTCGGTAGATTCATAATATGTCATTATTATATGTATACGTCATGACCTGTCTGTATATTATAACAAAAAATGCAATAAAATATGTATTTTCAATAATTTACAACGTGTAAAGTGTTTTTTTTTTTCACATTTTAACATGCGAGCAATTGCGGTTATATTTTAGTGCAGCATCATTGTTCACATTATAATTGAAATGGGAACAATATTGCTGCATTAACGAACCAAAAAAAGAAAAAAAAAATGTTTATTTTTTAAAAAAAAAATATATATTTTTTTTTTTAATTTTTTTTTTAAAAAACTTTTTTCACAGTAGTGTTTGGTATCATTGGAACGGCCATGCTCTGACTTTAACCCCTAGCTGCCACGGATCGGGAGATAGGGAGTTCATTGGAACTCCCTATCTCCACCATTGGTGGCAGTTAGGGGTTAACTCCAGGACTGACGTCATCGTGCTATGCACGATGACGCCAGTCCTCAGGGGGAGTTCCCGGAGGCTTGGCCGACATCCAAGATGTCGGCCAGCTCCGGGAAAGGATCACGAACCGGCGCTTTTCAGCGCCGATTCGTGATCCGGCTCCCCAGGGGTTAATGCCAGGTACCATTTGGAAGGGCAGGCTGTGCCCTTCCAAACGGTGCCTGGGTTAACCCCCGCAACACCGCCGATCGGGAGGGAGAGAGGTCCGAAGGACCTCCCCCCTCCTTTTCAGGCGCCTCCTCCGCACATGCAGGGGGGCGCCTGAATTAGGTGTCATCGCGCTGCCGCGATGACACCTAATTTCACCAGCAGCGGTTCCGGATGCTGTGCTGACATCGAGGATGTCAGCCCGCACCGGGGGGGCCAGCGATCGGCCAGAACCCGGCCGAACGCTGACCCCAAAGGGAGGACGCGCTCAGCGCGTCCTCCGCACAGCAGGAGCCATGTGGAGGACGCGATGAGTATGGAAGTGGTTAAAAAAAATAAAAAATACATGGGAGGCAGAGCTCCCCATGGATTGATTGACGCAGGACAGTCATGTGACCGTCCTCGGCAGTCATGGGGGTGGGGCGGGCACGCAGAGCTCAGCAGTCTGCATGTGTGTAATAGCGCCCTCTATTAGTCAGTATTGTAAATGCAAGCTCTTAGAACTGTAAAAAAAATATGCGAACTTAACTTTATAGTGAAACTCTATTCTCCTATATAACGATAATCAAATGCGTAAATTGCGACTGCGTAACCCTGTGTATATCTGGCTCTGATACTAGCCAGTGCCTCACCAGCCACCAGAAACCACCAGAAAAACTAGCAGAGACACTGATAAAGATACTGAACGCATAAAGACACTGCAAAGAAAAATACACTGATAGCTTCATCAGAGTGCAGCATGTTTTCTTTACGTATTTACGTATTAATTTCTGATTCCTGTACAGTATAAACGTACTCAGACGCGCGCATTAATATCCGATTCCTGTATAGTATAAACGTACTCAGACGCGCGCATTAATATCCGATTCCTGTATAGTATAAACGTACACTCAGACGCGCGCATTAATATCCGATACCAGTACAGTATAAACGTACACTCAGACGCGCGTATTAATACCCGATTCCTGTACAGTATAAACGTACAGACGCGCGCATTAATATCCGATTCCTGTACAGTATAAACGTACACACGCGCGCATTAATATCCGATTCCTGTACAGTATAAACGTACACTCAGACGCGCGTATTAATATCCGATTCCTGTACAGTATAAACGTACAGACGCGCGCATTAATATCCGATTCCTGTACAGTATAAACGTACACTCAGACGCGTATTAATATCTGATACCTGTACAGTATAAATGTACACTCAGACGCGCGCATTAATACCCGATTCCTGTACAGTATAAACGTACACTCAGACGCGCGCATTAATACCCGATTCTATACAGTATAAACGTACACAGACGCGCGCATTAATATCCGATTCCTATACAGTATAAACGTACAGACGCGCGTATTAATATCCGATTCCTGTATAGTATAAACGTACACAGACGCGCGTATTAATATCCGATTCCTGTATAGTATAAACGTACACTCAGACGCGCGTATTAATATCCGATCCTGTACAGTATAACGTACACTCAGACGCGTATTAATATCCGATTCCTGTACAGTATAAACGTACAGACGCGCGCATTAATATCCGATACCTGTACAGTATAAACGTACAGACGCGCGTATTAATATCCGATACCTGTACAGTATAAACGTACACACGCGCGCATTAATACCCGATTCCTGTACAGTATAAACGTACAGACGCGCGTATTAATATCCGATTCCTGTACAGTATAAACGTACACTCAGACGCGCGTATTAATATCCGATCCTGTACAGTATAAACGTACAGACGCGCGTATTAATATCCGATTCCTGTACAGTATAACGTACACTCAGACGCGCGTATTAATATCGATACCTGTACAGTATAAACGTACACTCAGACGCGCGTATTAATATCCGATTCCTGTACAGTATAACGTACACTCAGACGCGCGCATTAATATCCGATACCTGTACAGTATAAATGTACACTCAGACGCGTATTAATATCCGATTCTGTACAGTATAAACGTTACACTCAGACGCGCGCATTAATATCCGATTCCTGTACAGTATAAACGTACACCAGACGCGCGCATTAATATCCGATTCCTGTACAGTATAAACGTACACTCAGACGCACGTATTAATATCCGATTCTATACAGTATAAACGTACAGACGCGCGCATTAATACCCGATTCCTGTACAGTATAACGTACAGACGCGCGCATTAATATCCGATACCTGTACAGTATAAACGTACACTCAGACGCGCGCATTAATACCCGATTCCTGTACAGTATAAATGTACACTCAGACGCGCGATTAATATCCGATTCCTGTACAGTATAAACGTACACTCAGACGCGTATTAATATCCGATTCTGTACAGTATAAACGTACAGAGCGCGCATTAATATCCGATACCTGTACAGTATAAACGTACAGACGCGCGTATTATATCCGATTCCTATACAGTATAAACGTACACTCAGACGCGCGTATTAATATCCGATTCCTGTACAGTATAACGTACACTCAGACGCGCGTATTAATATCCGATCCTGTACAGTATAAACGTACAGACGCGCGTATTAATATCCGATCCTGTACAGTATAAACGTACACTCAGACGCGCGCATTAATATCCGATTCCTATACAGTATAAACGTACACTCAGACGCACGTATTAATATCCGATACCTGTACAGTATAAATGTACAGACGCGCGTATTAATATCCGATTCCTATACAGTATTAACGTACACTCAGACGCGCGCATTAATATCCGATTCCTGTACAGTATAAACGTACACTCAGACGGCGCGCATTAATACCCGATTCCTGTACAGTATAAACGTACACTCAGACGCGCGCATTAATATCCGATTCCTATACAGTATAAACGTACACACGCGCGCATTAATATCCGATACCTGTACAGTATAAACGTACACTCAGACGCGCGCATTAATATCCGATTCCTGAACAGTATAAACGTACAGACGCGCGCATTAATATCCGATTCCTGTACAGTATAAACGTACACTCAGACGCGCGCATTAATATCCGATTCCTGTACAGTAAACGTACACCCAGACGCGCGCATTAATATCCGATACCTGTACAGTATAAACGTACACCCAGACGCGCGCATTAATATCCGATTCCTGTACAGTATAAACGTACAGACGCGCGCATTAATATCCGATTCCTGTACAGTATAAACGTACACCCAGACGCGTGCATTAATATCCGATTCCTGTACAGTATAAACGTACAGACGCGCGCATTAATATCCGATTCCTGTACAGTATAAACGTACACCCAGACGCGCGTATTAATATCCGATACCTGTACAGTATAAACGTACACTCAGACGCGCGCATTAATATCCGATTCCTGTACAGTATAAACGTACACTCAGACGCGCGTATTAATATCCGATTCCTGTACAGTATAAACGTACACTCAGACGCGCGCATTAATATCCGATTCCTGTATAGTATAAACGTACACTCAGACGCACGTATTAATATCCGATTCCTGTACAGTATAAACGTACAGACGCGCGTATTAATATCCGATTCCTGTACAGTATAAACGTACACTCAGACGCGCGCATTAATATCCGATTCCTGTACAGTATAAACGTACACTCAGACGCAGTATTAATATCCGATTCCTGTACAGTATAAACGTACAGACGCGCGTATTAATATCCGATTCCATACAGTATAAACGTACACTCAGACGCGCGCATTAATATCCGATACCTGTACAGTATAACGTACAGACGCGCGTATTAATATCCGATTCCTATACAGTATAAACGTACAGACGCGCGTATTAATATCCGATTCCTATACAGTATAAACGTACACTCAGACGCGCGCATTAATATCCGATACCTGTACAGTATAAACGTACACTCAGACGCGCGTATTAATATCCGATTCCTGTACAGTAAAACGTACAGACGCGCGCATTAATATCCGATTCCTGTACAGTATAAACGTACAGACGCGCGCATTAATATCCGATACCTGTACAGTATAAACGTACACTCAGACGCACGTATTAATATCCGATTCCTGTACAGTATAAACGTACACTCAGACGCGCGCATTAATATCCGATACCTGTACAGTATAAACGTACACTCAGACGCGCGCATTAATATCCGATTCCTGTACAGTATAAACGTACAGACGCGCCATTAATATCCGATTCCTGTACAGTATAACGTACACTCAGACGCGCGCATTAATATCCGATTCCTGTACAGTAACGTACACCCAGACGCGCGCATTAATATCCGATTCCTGTACAGTATAAACGTACAGACGCGCGTATTAATATCCGATTCCTGTACAGTATAAACGTCACTCAGACGCGCGTATTAATATCCGATTCCTGTACAGTAAACGTAACACACCAGACGCGCGCATTAATATCCGATTCCTGTACAGTATAAACGTACAGACGCGCGCATTAATATCCGATTCTGTACAGTATAAACGTACACTCAGACGCGCGTATTAATATCCGATACCTGTACAGTATAAACGTACAGAGACGCGCGTATTAATATCCGATTCCTATACAGTATAAACGTACACCCAGACGCGCGTATTAATATCCGATTCCTATACAGTATAAACGTACAGACGCGCGCATTAATATCCGATTCCTATACAGTATAAACGTACACTCAGACGCACGTATTAATATCCGATACCTGTACAGTATAAACGTACAGACGCGCGCATTAATATCCGATTCCTGTACAGTATAAACGTACAGACGCGCGTATTAATATCCGATTCCTGTACAGTATAAACGTACAGACGCGCGTATTAATATCCGATTCCTATACAGTATAAACGTACAGACGCGCGTATTAATATCCGATTCCTGTACAGTATAAACGTACACACGCGCGTATTAATATCCGATTCCTGTACAGTATAAACGTACACTCAGACGCACGTATTAATATCCGATACCTGTACAGTATAAACGTACAGACGCGCGCATTAATATCCGATACCTGTACAGTATAAACGTACAGACGCGCGTATTAATATCCGATTCCTGTACAGTATAAACGTACACTCAGACGCGTATTAATATCCGATTCCTGTATAGTATAAACGTACACTCAGACGCACGTATAATATCCGATTCCTGTACAGTATAAACGTACAGACGCGCGTATTAATATCCGATTCCTATACAGTATAAACGTACACTCAGACGCGCGCATTAATATCCGATACCTGTACAGTATAAACGTACAGACGCGCGTATTAATATCCGATTCCTATACAGTATAAACGTACAGACGCGCGTATTAATATCCGATTCCTATACAGTATAAACGTACACTCAGACGCGCGCATTAATATCCGATACCTGTACAGTATAAACGTACACTCAGACGCGCGTATTAATATCCGATTCCTGTACAGTATAAACGTACAGACGCGCGCATTAATATCCGATTCCTGTACAGTATAAACGTACAGACGCGCGCATTAATATCCGATACCTGTACAGTATAAACGTACACTCAGACGCGCGCATTAATATCCGATTCCTGTACAGTATAAACGTACAGACGCGCGCATTAATATCCGATTCCTGTACAGTATAAACGTACACTCAGACGCGCGCATTAATATCCGATTCCTGTACAGTATAAACGTACAGACGCGCGCATTAATATCCGATTCCTGTACAGTATAAACGTACACCCAGACGCGCGCATTAATATCCGATTCCTGTACAGTATAAACGTACACTCAGACGCACGTATTAATATCCGATACCTGTACAGTATAAATGTACAGACGCGCGTATTAATATCCGATTCCTATACAGTATAAACGTACAGACGCGCGTATTAATATCCGATTCCTATACAGTATAAACGTACACTCAGACGCACGTATTAATATCCGATACCTGTACAGTATAAACGTACACTCAGACGCACGTATTAATATCCGATACCTGTACAGTATAAATGTACAGACGCGCGTATTAATATCCGATTCCTATACAGTATAAACGTACAGACGCGCGTATTAATATCCGATTCCTATACAGTATAAACGTACACTCAGACGCGCGCATTAATATCCGATACCTGTACAGTATAAACGTACACTCAGACGCGCGTATTAATATCCGATTCCTGTACAATATAAACGTACAGACGCGCGCATTAATATCCGATTCCTGTACAGTATAAACGTACAGACGCGCGTATTAATATCCGATTCCTATACAGTATAAACGTACACTCAGACGCACGTATTAATATCCGATACCTGTACAGTATAAATGTACAGACGCGCGTATTAATATCCGATTCCTATACAGTATTAACGTACACTCAGACGCGCGTATTAATATCCGATACCTGTACAGTATAAACGTACACTCAGACGCGCGCATTAATATCCGATTCCTGTACAGTATAAACGTACACTCAGACGCGCGCATTAATATCCGATTCCTGTATAGTATAAACGTACACTCAGACGCACGTATTAATATCCGATTCCTGTACAGTATAAACGTACAGACGCGCGTATTAATATCCGATTCCTATACAGTATAAACGTACACTCAGACGCACGTATTAATATCCGATTCCTGTACAGTATAAACGTACACTCAGACGCGCGTATTAATATCCGATTCCTGTACAGTATAAACGTACACTCAGACGCGCGTATTAATATCCGATTCCTGTATAGTATAAACGTACACTCAGACGCACGTATTAATATCCGATTCCTGTACAGTATAAACGTACAGACGCGCGTATTAATATCCGATTCCTATACAGTATAAACGTACAGACGCGCGTATTAATATCCGATTCCTATACAGTATAAACGTACAGACGCGCGTATTAATATCCGATTCCTATACAGTATAAACGTACACTCAGACGCGCGCATTAATATCCGATACCTGTACAGTATAAACGTACACTCAGACGCGCGTATTAATATCCGATTCCTGTACAGTATAAACGTACAGACGCGCGCATTAATATCCGATTCCTGTACAGTATAAACGTACACTCAGACGCGCGCATTAATATCCGATTCCTGTACAGTATAAACGTACACTCAGACGCGCGCATTAATATCCGATTCCTGTACAGTATAAACGTACAGACGCGCGCATTAATATCCGATTCCTGTACAGTATAAACGTACACTCAGACGCGCGCATTAATATCCGATTCCTGTACAGTATAAACGTACACTCAGACGCGCGCATTAATATCCGATTCCTGTACAGTATAAACGTACACTCAGACGCGCGCATTAATATCCGATACCTGTACAGTATAAACGTACACTCAGACGCGCGCATTAATATCCGATTCCTATACAGTATAAACGTACACTCAGACGCGCGCATTAATATCCGATTCCTATACAGTATAAACGTACAGCGCGCGCATGCAATATCCGATTCATATATCCGATTCCTGTACAGTATAAACGTACACTCAGACGCGCGTATTAATATCCGATACCTGTACAGTATAAACGTACAGACGCGCGCATTAATATCCGATACCTGTACAGTATAAACGTACAGACGCGCGTATTAATATCCGATTCCTATACAGTATAAACGTACAGACGCGCGTATTAATATCCGATTCCTGTACAGTATAAACGTACACACGCGCGTATTAATATCTGATTCCTGTACAGTATAAACGTACACACGCGCGTATTAATATCCGATTCCTGTACAGTATAAACGTACACTCAGACGCGCGTATTAATATCCGATACCTGTACAGTATAAACGTACAGACGCGCGCATTAATATCCGATACCTGTACAGTATAAACGTACAGACGCGCGTATTAATATCCGATTCCTATACAGTATAAACGTACAGACGCGCGTATTAATATCCGATTCCTATACAGTATAAGCGTACACTCAGACGCGCGCATTAATATCTGATTCCTGTACAGTATAAACGTACACACGCGCGTATTAATATCCGATTCCTGTACAGTATAAATGTACACTCAGACGCGCGTATTAATATCCGATACCTGTACAGTATAAACGTACACTCAGACGCACGTATTAATATCCGATTCCTGTACAGTATAAACGTACACTCAGACGCACGTATTAATATCCGATACCTGTACAGTATAAACGTGCAGACGCGCGTATTAATATCCGATTCCTATACAGTATAAACGTACACTCAGACGCGCGCATTAATATCCGATACCAGTACAGTATAAACGTACACACGCGCGTATTAATATCCGATTCCTGTACAGTATAAATGTACACTCAGACGCGCGTATTAATATCCGATACCTGTACAGTATAAACGTACACTCAGACGCACGTATTAATATCCGATTCCTGTACAGTATAAACGTACACTCAGACGCACGTATTAATATCCGATACCTGTACAGTATAAACGTGCAGACGCGCGTATTAATATCCGATTCCTATACAGTATAAACGTACACTCAGACGCGCGCATTAATATCCGATACCAGTACAGTATAAACGTACACTCAGACGCGCGCATTAATATCCGATTCCTGTACAGTATAAACGTACACTCAGACGCGCGCATTAATATCCGATTCCTGTACAGTATAAACGTACACTCAGACGCGCGCATTAATATCCGATTCCTGTACAGTATAAACGTACAGACGCGCGCATTAATATCCGATTCCTGTACAGTATAAACGTACACCCAGACGCGCGCATTAATATCTGATTCCTGTACAGTATAAACGTACACTCAGACGCACGTATTAATATCCGATACCTGTACAGTATAAATGTACAGACGCGCGTATTAATATCCGATTCCTATACAGTATAAACGTACAGACGCACGTATTAATATCCGATTCCTATACAGTATAAACGTACAGACGCGCGTATTAATATCCGATTCCTATACAGTATAAACGTACACTCAGACGCGCGCATTAATATCCGATACCTGTACAGTATAAACGTACACTCAGACGCGCGTATTAATATCCGATTCCTGTACAATATAAACGTACAGACGCGCGCATTAATATCCGATTCCTGTACAGTATAAACGTACAGACGCGCGTATTAATATCCGATTCCTATACAGTATAAACGTACACTCAGACGCACGTATTAATATCCGATACCTGTACAGTATAAATGTACAGACGCGCGTATTAATATCCGATTCCTATACAGTATTAACGTACACTCAGACGCGCGCATTAATATCCGATTCCTGTACAGTATAAACGTACACTCAGACGCGCGTATTAATATCCGATTCCTGTACAGTATAAACGTACACTCAGACGCGCGTATTAATATCCGATTCCTGTACAGTATAAACGTACAGACGCGCGCATTAATATCCGATTCCTATACAGTATAAACGTACAGACGCGCGCATTAATACCCGATTCCTGTACAGTATAAACGTACACTCAGACATACAACTATAACTGTGATATACATGAAATGTTGCCAGTTTCCTACCATGATGCTGTTGTCATGGTGATATGGTTTCCAGTTGCATCCTGTATCACTGAACATGATGTTGTAGCGTGTCACCCAGTCAGAGCTGCCATGCCTGCCTTGTGTAGCGACACCGGTGATGTCATATCGCTCCCCGAGGTCAACCTGCAGCCACTGCTTGGTACTGGATTCCAGCGGAGACCAACCACCTCCTGGGGTAAAGAATGACCATGTTCAACGCTGATTTAAAAAATATACATATATTAAAGTGACATCGGCAGATACTAATTCCCAAAGTCTTATGTTTAGTGTATGTTGGTGTAATTGATGGATCATTTGGGGGTGCGGCGAATGACTAATATGCCCCAAAAAGTTGATTTTACTGAATAATGCACATTAAGTTGAGCCGTGTTTGACTCTTCCTTTGAATTTGACACCAAAGGCCTCGTGGTTTGACATTTACCATTAGTTTCCTTTCCAAAACCTCAGCATTTCAGATTATATACACATTTTCGCCAATAAATCACCACCGAGAGTAGAAGAAACGCTACTTCAATGTTTTGTGCATCTAAGGAAACATAAATTCCAGTCGTCCGCTCCATGAATAGTTTGCTTTTTACGCCGTGCACTTCACCATTTATTTTATTATCTGCTACTTTTTAACCCCTGGCTAAGGTTTGATGTTTGTTGTGGGAATTTATGGTGTGTACTATTTATACATATAATTGTGTTTCGCAGAAAATAAAGCACACAGCAACATGTAACAAAGCAAGGGGGCGCTTAGACATAAAAGCAAGGGCTACATCCTCAGTGTCGTCTTATTCAGAAACCAGAGAGCACTTTAGTTGGGCAGTGTGCTTGCTTATATGTCTACATATTATAATTTTGATATTTATTATCATTAGTATTATTACTATTAATTTATAATTAATTTTCATTCTTTACATTGTGCAAGAAAAAAATCAAACTCCCAGATCCCAGATGTAAAAAATATGTTATAATTTTATAATTTTTTATTACTATTAATTAATTTTTATTTTTTTTATTCTTCATATTGTAAGAAAAAATAAAATTCTTAGCACTACCATAGAGTCACCAGAAAACATTCAGCGTATATGACATTTGTACACCGATATTTGTAAATAATATTAATAATAATATTACAAAATTATACTATTATCGTCAGTTATAAATTTTATTATTTGCATTTTTTAGAACAAAACAGTTTCCAGCTCCCATATTTACACCAGAAAACATTCATTATAAGTGATACGCCTACTTATATATTTGTAAAAAATATTTTTGTGATATTTAATCATTTGTATTATTATTATTATTAATTTATAATCCGTTTTTCTTCACTTTGTGCAAGAAAAAAATAGAATCCTTAGCTCTTCCATAGAATCACCAGAAAACATTCAGCGTATATGACATTTGTAAACTGATATTTGTAAATGATATCATTTTGTAATATTATTATTAATAATTTTATTTACTCATTTAATTTTTACATTGTGCAAGAATAAAATGGAATTTGTAACTTCCAATGTTACACCAGGAAACACTCAGTGTATATGTAATTTGCCTACTGATATTTGAGAATATTATCATTTTAAATGATTACTGTCATTCATAAATTTTATTTATTATTTACATTGTGCTAGAAAAAACTTTGAATTCCAAGATCCCATAGTTACACCAGAAAACATGCAGTGTAAATGACACATCTACTTATATTTGTATAAAATATTTTGTTATAATTTAATATTTTTTATTACTATTATTAATACTATTACTATTAATTTATAATTATATTTTATTCTTCACTTTGTGAAAGAAAAAAAATAGAATTCTTAGCTTCCATAGAATCACCAGAAAACATTCAGTGTATATGATATTTGTACACTGATATTTGTAAATAATAATAATATTACAAAATGATAAAATTACCAATAATAATAATAGTATTTACTTTTTTTTTACGTTGTGCAAGAATATGGAATTGATGGATATAATGGAATTTGCTACTCCCACAGTTACACCAGAAATCACTCAGTGTACATATATGTCATCTGCCTACTGATATTATTATAAAATAATAATATTCTCAAATATTATTATTATTGTCATTCATAATTATATTTATTATTGACATTGTGCTAGAAAAAAATTGAATTCTCAGATCCCATAGTTTCACCAGAATACATGCAGTGTAAATGACGCATCTATATTTGTAAAAAAAATATTTTTCATATAATTTAATTTTTTTATTACTATTAATTAAAAATATGTTTTTATTCTTCACATTGTGTAAGAATAAAATGGAATTCTTAGCACTACCATACAGTCACCAGAAAACATTCAGCGTATATGACTTTGTACCCTGACATTTGTAAATAGTATACTTTTGTAATATTATTATTGTCATTTATAATTGTATTTATTATATACATTGTGCTATAACAAAATAAAATTCCCAGCTCCCATAGTTACACCAGAAAACATTCAGTGTATATGACACTTTTCCGGATATCTGCAAAAAATATTTTTGATTATAATAATTTATTATTATCGTTTTGTTATTATTCATAACTAAATTTACTTTTTACATTTTTAAGTCAAATTTTGAACTGCAGCATTACCTGAGTTTTTTTCTATAAATATAAATATTTATTAAAATCATCATGTTTTTTTTTATATTATTATTATTATTATGGTGGATACATGGAACAGTCTTCCAGTTGAAGTGGTGGAGGCCAAAACAGTAATTGAATTTAAGCAAGCATGGGATAGGCATAAGGCTATCCTAAACAAAAGATAAATCCAGGTAAAGTATCCATGTAATTGGGCAGACTAGATGGGCCGAAAGGTTCTTATCTGCCGACATTTTTCTATGTTTCTATTATTATTATTTAAAAACATGTTATAATGCGGTTCAATGTGCATTTTGGTGTAAGACGGAGTACCCTTGTGAGTAGGGATGTGCACCGATTTTTTTTTCGATTCGATTCGATTCGATTTTTCGATTTTTCAAACTTTTCGATTCGGCTCGTTTCGACTGCTTTCTGTTTCGATTCGGTTCGGTTCGATTCGGTTTTCGGGAACATTTATTTTTCGGAATTTCGACCATTTTTCGTATTTTCGGGTAACCTCACTAGGTTTCTGTATCGACTTTTCGTTATTTCGGAAAATTTTCGTTTTTCGGAATTGTACATGGCTTTCGGCATATCGCCAATTTTTCGTTTTTCGGAACTTTTCGTATTTCTGAACTTTTCGTTTTTTCGGAATTGTACATGTTTCGGCATATCGCCAATTTTTCGTTTTTCGGAACTTTTCGTATTTCTGAACTTTTCGTTTTTCGGAATTGTACATGTTTCGGCATATCGCCAATTTTTCGTTTTTCGGAACGTCTGTTCTCGTTTCAAAGCTGTCTAACTCTATTCGTTTTGATGAAAACTACTATGGTTTACTTTTTTAATACTACTTTATATTTTTTTATAATACATTTTTGGTTTGTTTTTCGGATCCAATAATTCATTATGTCGATACGATAATTCTGGCGATTCTATCGTGTTTTTTTAATTAACCCTTTCGCTGCTGAGGCTTTTCCCGCCTCTGTGCTGAGCTCATTTTTAGCGGTTTCGCTCATCATGTTTAAACGCGTTTTGAAGGCTTATTTTAATATATGACCCAGACATATTATATATCGTTCTTTCCGTCAGACTCGGCAGATTCATAATATGTCATTATTATATGTATACGTCATGACCTGTCTGTATATTATAACAAAAAATGCAATAAAATATGAATTTTCAATAATTTACAACGTGTAAAGTGTTTTTTTCCACATTTTAACATGCGAGCAATTGCGGTTATATTTTGTATGGGGTGCGCTTGTTAAAAAAATTAGAGATGGGGTCTCGTTACATTTTCTTTTGGGGAAAATTACGCGATTTTTAACAAACGCACCGCATACAAAAATCGTTAGTGCAGCATCATTGTTCACATTATAATTGAAATGGGAACAATATTGCTGCATTAACAAACCAAAAAAAAGAAAAAAAAAATTGTTTATTATTTTTTTATAAATGTTTTTAAATATTTTTTTAATTTTTTTACAAACGTTTTTCACATTCGTGTTTGGTATCGTTGGAACAGCCATGCTCTGGCTGATCCAACAATACCAAACTTTAACCCCTAGCTGCCATGGATCGGGAGTTCATTTTGGAACCCCCTATCTCCACCATTGGTGGCAGCTTGGGGTTAACTCCAGGACTGGCGTCATCGTGCTATGCACGATGACGCCAGTCCTCAGGGGGAGTTACCGGAAGCTTGGCCGACATCCGACATCCTCATGGATATGCCCCAGCTCCTCATGGATATTGCCCCAGCTCCTCGTGGACATGCCCCAGCTCCTCATGGATATTGCCCCAGCTCCTCGTGGACATGCCCCAGCTCCTCGTGGACATGCCCCAGCTCCTCGTGGACATGCCCCAGCTCCTCGTGGATATGCCCCAGCTCAACATGGATTTGCCCCAGCTCCTCGTGGATATGCCCCAGTTCACACATGGATTTGCCCCAGCTCCTCGTGGATATGCCCCAGCTCACACATGGATTTGCCCCAGCTCCTCGTGGATATGCCCCAGTTCACACATGGATTTGCCCCAGCTCCTCGTGGATATGCCCCAGCTCCTCGTGGATATGCCCCAGCACATGGAATGCCCCAGCTCCTCGTGGATATGCCCCAGCACATGGAATGCCCCAGCTCCTCATGGATATGCCCCAGCTCCTCATGGATTTGCCCCAGCACATGGAATGCCCCAGCACCTCATGAAAATGGCCCCAGCTCACCTCCGCTGCCTTTTTCGCTCCCTCAGAGCGTCCGGCGGCGCAGAGCTTGGGCGCTCGCCAGGGGGAGCCACGTGACCAGCTGCGATTGGCTGGTGACGTGTTTCCTCCAGGCGAGCGTCGAAGCTGCATGCTTCGGACGCTCGCAGGGAGTGAAAAACGCGGCGGAGGGTGAGACACCCGCCCTTAGGGTGACGGTGTCACCCTAAAGGCGGGTGTCACCTGGTGCGGGCCGCACCCCCGCCCCCATGTTACGACGCCACTGGTATATACATTTAACGGCCGCACGCCCACGGACTTACTCTATCCAAACAAAGTTCAGAATGATGTGAAACATTGGGACTTTTTGGATAGATTTCGATTTTCGACTATCCAGAAGTTAAAAAAATAAAAAAGGTCGAAATCTAATGCAAAAGTCCCGATGTTTCACATCGGGATGTCAGATATTAATAGGCTTGTGCACTGATTTTTTTTTCGGTTCGATTAGATTTGTTCTGATGTTTAAAATTTTTGATTCGGCTCGTTTCAACCGATTTCTGTTTCGATTCGGTTTGGTTTGGCTCGTTTATCGTGTAAATTTTTTTTTTGAATATCGACCATTTTTCGTATTTTCGGGTCAGTTTGCTGGTTTTTTGTATCAACTTTTCGTGATTTCGGAATTTTTCATTTTTTTCGGAACGTCTGTTCTCCTCGTTTCAAAGCTGTCTAACTCTATTCGTTTTGACGCGTAAACTACTATGGTTTACTTTTTTATACTTTATATATTTTTTTATAATAAATTTTTGGTTTGTTTTTCGGATCCGATAATTCATTCTGTCGATACGATAATTCTGGCGATTCTATCGTGTTTTTTTATTAAATAAAGATCCTTTTTTTCTTATGAATATACATTTCACAACTTTATTTATTTAATCACATTAAAAAATGGTATGAAAGCCAAGGAACAAAAAAAAAAGAACAAAACTATTTAAAAAACGGTAAACTGACCCGAATGATCTGACTTTAACCCTTTCGCTGCTGAGGCTTTTCCCGCCCCTGTGCTGAGGTCATTTTTTACCTGTTTTGCGCATCATGTTTAAACCTGTTTTGAAGGCTTATTTTAGTATATGACATCGACATATTATATATCGTTCTTTCCGTCAGACTCGGTAGATTCATAATATGTCATTATTATATGTATACGTTATGTCATTTTTATATTTATAACAAAAAATGCAATAAAATATGTATTTTCAATAATTTACAGCGTGTAAAGTGTTTTTTTCCACATTTTAACATGCGAGCAATTGCGGTTATATTTTGTATGGGGTGCGCTTGTTAAAAAAATTAGAGATGGGGTCTCGTTACATTTTTTTTTGGGGAAAATGACACCATTTTTAACAAACGCACCGCATACAAAAATCGTTAGTGCAGCATCATTGTTCACATTATAATTGAAATGGGAACAATATTGCTGCATTAACAAAACAAAAAAAAAAAAAAAAAGTGTTTATTTTTTTTTTTTTTACATTTTTTTTTACTTTCATGTTTGGTATCGTTGGAACGGCCATGCTCTGGCCGATCCAACGATATCAAAATTTAACCCCTAACTGCCACGGATCGGGAGATAGGGAGTTCATTGGAACTCCCTATCTCCACAGTTCGTGGCAGTTAGGGGTTAATGCTAGGACTGGCGTCATCGTGCTGCGCACGATGACGCCAGTCCTCTGGGGGAGTTCCCGGAAGCTTGGCCGACATCCAAGATGTCGGCCAGCTCCCGGGAAGGATCGCAAATCGGCGCTTTTCAGCGCCGATTTGCGATCCAGCTCCCCAGGGGTTAATGCCAGGCATCATTTGGAAGGGCAGGCTGTGCCCTTCCAAATGATGCCTGGGTTAAGCCCCTGTGAGGCGCCGATCGGGAGGGAGAGAGGTCCGAAGGACCTCCCCCCCTCCCTTTCAGGCGCCTCCTCCGCACATGCGGGGGGGCGCCTGAATTATGTGTCATCGCGGGGGCGCGATGACACATAATGCTGGCGGCCACTGCTCCGGATGCCGGGCTGACATCCAGGATGTCAGCCTGCACCGGAGGGGCCAGCGATCGGCCGGAACCCGGCCGAACGCTGACCCCAATGCGAGGACGCGCTCAGCGCGTCCTCCGCATACCAGGGGCAATGCTGAGGACGCGCTGAGCGCGTCCTTAGCATTGAAGTGGTTAAAGATAAAAACCAGAACAAAAAGTTTTTAAAACGGAAAAAGTAGTTGATCAAAATGATCTGAAATTAAAAAATAAATAAAATGATTTAAAGGTTTCAGACAAAAAAAAATTAACCCTTTCGCTGCTGAGGCATTTCACGGCTTCCCTTCACGCCTGTGTGCGGCACTGCGGTCTGCTGCTGAGCTAATTTTTAACAGTTTCGCTCCTCTTGTTTAAACGCGTTTTGAAGCCTTCTTTTATAATATGACCCAGACATGTTATATATCGTTCTTTCCGGCAGACTCGGCAGATGATTCATAATATATCATTATCATATGTATGCGTCATGTCCTGTCTGTATATTATAACAAAAAATGCAATAAAATTAGAATTTTCAATGTTTGTTTTACAAGGTGTAAAGTGTTTTTTTCACATTTTATCATGCGAGTGTTTGCGGTTATATTTTATGAGTTGCGTTTGTTAAAAAAAAATTGAAAAGGGGACTTGTTATATTTTTTTGGGTGAAAATTACACAGTCACATTCATGGCCACAAATATGTTGACAAATTTATGACAAAGGGTCCATAGAAATGTCAATAAATTTATGTACATATGATTTTAACAGTGTGGACTGGAAACCAAGCAATACATATTAACTTATTAACGTAAAGCAACGCACACAACAGGAAAATATATAAAAAATAGAAAATTTATTTACATGGGGAAGGATGGCAAACTGCCCAACGGGGGCACAAACAACACAAACAAACATCTTCCAGTCTAAGCCAGGCGATAATTACTGGCATTTGAGGAGATGTTGGAGCTGGTCCGCATCTTCGATAACAAGGAATATGACTGCAGTAAGGCCCTTACGCAGGAAGAGTAATTTGAGAAAGGATCGGAACAGAGAAGTTACGCGCACCACCATCCTAGAGTGTTTGGGAAGGACGGTACGAAGGACCAGATCAGAAAACGCTGGTCCGACCCAAAGCAGGCGAGCAGGAGCAGCTGAGGCACTTGTCGCTCTTCTTACTGCCGCTCAAGCATGTCCGCGGTGGTCACTAGCTGCTCCCGGAGGACCTGCAGCAGTTCCTGGACGTTGTCGAGTGTCCGGACTGCCAGGCGAAGCTGCAGACCAATTGCCTCCGAGTCCCGAGGTCTGGCTTCTCCTTCTATATATCCAATAAATGAAAGAAGGAAAATACAGTAAGTAAAGCAGGTTTCTATTTTTGACTGAAAGTCTTGAAAAAATATAACAGTAGTATTACCAGTGCTGGCAGCTTCCTGAGGCTCCTCCTCCTCTCTCCGACTGATCCCCCACGACCACCGTCAGCATATCCGGTGCTATATGTAAGAAATTAAAGAAATAAAAAATACAGTAAACAACAAAACTGATTTATTTTTGAACAAAAGTCGATGCAAAATACAACAGTAAAAAAAAACAAACCTGGACTGGCGGCCTCTGGCTCCCTCTCTTCCTCTTCCTCCTCCTCCTCCTCTTCCTCCTCCTCTTCCTCCTCCTGCTCCTCTTGTGCTATACATAAAAAAATTTAATTAAAATACAGTAAACAAAAAATGTTTCTGTTTTTGACCAAAAGTCGTTGCAAAAAAAACAGTATATACCAGCGCTGGTGGATGCCCGTGGCTCCTCCTCCTCCTCCTCCTCCGGGGCACTGGTGCCCGCCGGGGCAGATTCGGCGGCCTTCTTCCTGTCTTCTGCCAGATTCAAAAAATAACACGTAAATAATGCAGACTGGAAAAAATGGTATATCTATACACTATATTGCCGAAAGTATTGCGACACCCCCTCCACTACCCCACTACCAGAGGCCTGTTCAGTACCTCAGCAGCTGCTGAATTGCTGCAGCAGTGTCGTTGAACCCTTTGGATGCGAATTTTGAATCCAAAATGGCCGATGATTTCTTAATGAAAAATTCAGATTGTTTTTCGGATCACTCGGACAAAATGTAATAAAGAGAAGCAGTCAGCACAATTCCGTTTTGTACGCACACACCACAAATGATCGTTTTTAATGAATAAACGTTATGTTTACTTCTGAAACAATATATAATTTGAACTGTAATATATGTCTATGTGCAGGGGGAAATAATAAATAAATATTTTGTGCTTTGGTTAACAGAAACCGCAAAATTAACATTGCTGTACGGAATTATTACATGCTTGGAGGCGGCGGCCATCTTGCTGTACGGCATTGTTACTGCTTCATGGCGGCGGCCATCTTTAAAACGTCACACTCAGCATCTCCTCGGGTCGCTGCAAGTGCTAGGTTAGCATGCTGAGCGATTGAACGGCGTTCAATGGCAAGTTGCTAACTTAGCACTTGCAGCGGCTGAGGTATTGAACAGGCCTCAGCTTGACCCCCCCCCACTACTCCCATCTCATACATATATTGCACACAGACATATATTACCGTTCATTTATATATTTTTTTCAGAAGTAAACATTACGTTTATTCAATAAAAACTATTATTTGTGTTGTGTGCGTACAAAGCGCATTGTGCGACTGCTTTTAGTTATTTTATAGATGCCTCAGCCTCAGTTTCACTTTCAGTTTCTGCGAATAATAAAACTGGATATTGCAGAAACAACAGAAATCCACCATTTTGTTTTGAAATTTGCATCTAAAGCATTCAGTGACACTGCTGCAGCAGCTGCTGAGGCTGTATTGAACGCAGCTCTGTTTGGATGCACTTTCAGAAGAACTACATGTCCCATCCTAACACTTAGCAAAGACGCAGAGATTTTTATTGATGCGCAGGTGGGAGCCATTATTGGGCAAGCTGCGGGTCATCTCGTATGCTTCGCTCAATCACAACTCCCCCCCCCAGCACACTACAGACTACACACAGTGCCAAAAGAAATCCAGCATTGTAACTTCACCTACATACATCAAATATCACAATTTTCACGAATACGTAAAATCACAAAAAGGAAGAGTTATGGCAAAAATGCTTGTATCACGAGTCGTGAAAACGCAAAGCTATACACAATCACATTGCATGAAAAAAGGACTAGATAAATCAACGTATTTCTGTGCACATTAGCACATGCAAGCACATTATTATTATACAGGATTTATATAGCGCCAACAGTTTGCGCAGCGCTTTACAATATAACTTGACACTTACGTTTCGCTATGATGCGCCGGATGCGCCTCAGCTGCTTCTGCTCTCGAACCTTCAAATCCGACCAGCGTTTTCTCAGCTGGTCCTTCGTGCGTTCCTTTCCAAACCTCTCCAAAATGGTGGCGCGTACCTTCTGTAGGATTCGATCCTTTCTCGCATTACACTTCCTGCGGTAAGGGCCCTTACTGCAATCATAATCCTTGTAATCGAAAATGCGCACAAGCTCCAACATCTCCTCAAATGACATGTTTGTGGCTCGTTTCTTCGTGGGTGCTGCTGGTGACGAATCTGCCGATGATGAGGTGCTACTGCTTGCAGCGGCCATTTTGATGAATAATAATAACAACAATATTTTGTTCAAAAAGTTGTCAATAAAAGTTTGCTCAATAAAGTTACGATCTCCGCGTGCGTTCGCGCGCATGCGCGACCCGCGGTCGAATCGGATCTGACCCAAATACGACAATTCCTATCGGATCAGTGAAAAAAATAAACGCATTTACATTTTACACATACAAACTTTACAGAATCAGCGATATAACAGATATAATAGTTAAATAATACGATTACGATGTCCAGACTGGAACCGAAATCCCGAATGGAACTGAAATCATGAATAGACTATAGAGGGAAAATAAATTTCGATTTGACACATTTCAACTTTTTCAAGTCCATTTGAAAATTCCGAAAATTTTTCGATTTGGCTCGGAAAACTTTTCGGATTTCGGAACTTTTCGTTTTTTCGGAACTTTTCGTTTTTCGGAACTTTTCGTTTTTCGGAACTTTTCGTTTTTCGGAACTTTTCGTTTTTCGGAAAGTCTGTTCTCGTTTCAAAGCAATAGATTTCGATGACATTTCAAGTTCATTCGAAAATTCCGAAAAAAATTCGTTTCGGCTCGGAAACCTTTTCGATTCGGCTGTTTTCGGGTCTAAATATTTTCGGAATTTCGGTCGAATCGAAAGACCCGAATCGGGAAATTTCGTGAAAATTCCGAAATTCCGAAACCCGAAACGCACATCCCTACTTGTGAGTGCTTGTGCCAGCTCCAGGTAGTAAACGGGCGGCAGACAGTTGTAAATTCTATTACAGTTTTATGGCGATGGACACATATTGATACTGTAACCAAGTTCCATATCCGTAAATATTTTAGAGCAACAGATGAGTGAGCCGTGCGTGAGATGTGCACGAGTCCATTTAATGCGCAGATCAAAGGCTCTTACTCAGCAGAGCAAATTACTCTGGAAGCAGGCGGCATCCTCTGAACGCCCAGTCAATGATATTTGCTGCGTTTGATAGAGAAGTGGTTGTGCTGCCCTGACAATGCTGAGTGTTTTTAAAACATAATGAAGCTTGCTTGACGTATGCCGCGGGTTGATTTAATTGGATTGCACATCTGTTTGTTTTCCTGCGGGGGATAAACACGCTGGAATGTACAGGCCCAAAGTATCATTAAAATGTATCCTCTTGTCTAAATAAAAACAGCAATAGGAAATAAAGTATCAGCGTAAGCCCTTGTTTGTTTAAAACAAAATAAAAATAAAAACTGATTAATGTAGAATTTCACTGGAATATTAACCTCTTAATAACACTGGCACAGCAGGAATGCCGCGAGATAAGAGTATGCGTGAGCGGCGTTGATGAGGCGGCCATGGAATGCTCGCCGTGGGTTCCGTACATTTGTTTCTAAAGCCACAATCCTTAATAGGGACGGGTTTTATTATAAGGATGGTAGAAATTTCTTGCCTCGGGTTGAAAATGATTAAAAAAGAGGGAAGAGAAACGGCTTTGCTCACTAATTCAGCCACTGGGCACGATAAAATACCTGGCACATATTCTTGTGTTGTGACCTCATTAAGGTTTGTGTCCCCAGACACAAAGATCTGTGTTCTATCGTGTGACGGACGGCGCATGTTGTGTTATGTGTTTTTACGTCCTTTATCTTTCAATAGATTGTATAACATACAAGAGGATTCATAATGAGAAAAAAGGAACAGATAATGTGAAAGTAATACGGCCAAACATACCGTGACAACATGGTAATGAGAGAACAACATAAGCGAGAAACATAAAAGGACTCATTCACTAAACACCACTGTGGAACCAATGTTGACCATAACTGAAAAATAAAACAGTAAACATCACAACTATAGTGAGCTACAGCTATCCACAGAAGCAAATCCAACAATGGCAGGTAAAGCTGATGCAAAAGAGGGTGAAAATGGCAACATTGTTATCCCTATGTAAAATGAGCAACCTGCAGCTATTCTCCATTCAGCGTGTTATGTTGTTGTTTGTAACTTGGCCAATGGAAAGCAATGGTAAATAAAATGCTGCACAACGTCAAAGGAAACTATGGACATTCTCCTTGAGAAAGTCGCCACAGTGTGACGAAACGCGTCAGATTTGATGTCCTTCATTGTATTATTTGTTCTATTAAATTGATATTACTTAATATCTCCAGCATCCAGTTTATTCCTTTCCATTTGCGGCATTTATGTGGTTCTTTTCCCTGACCAGATTAGTTCCAGCAAATCCAGCATCTTGGAGGAAGTTGAGTATATATGATTGATGCGCATGATTTATTCCATCATCCTGTGAGCATTTCCATAGTAGGCGTGTTTATAGCTACTTGTGATTATAATACTGCTCTATGTATATATTTTTTTGTTGCTGGTTATATAAAGTAATCCCTGTACTATTTTATTTATAAAACTATGGCAAAAACTAACATGACATCTACACTGGAATCACTGGCTACAGCAACAATGGAAACCCAACTGATAGCTACACTGAGATTAATACCTCGTCTGAAGCACGGGAGAAAACTGCACTGAACTGCTAAATAACTGATAAATAACTTCGGCAGAAACTACGGCAGAAACACATGTAGCAATCCCATTGAAATTTAAGTTGAGAACTACGATAGACAACTTCAGCAGAAACAACAGTGGATAGAATGGTAAAAAGTATGGTGGAAACTCCCTGATGATCTGAAGAGATGGATGTCACGGAACCCCGTGCTCAGAGACTCTGGATTGTACTAAAGCCTCGCTCCTCTGCTATTGCCCTCATTTAAACTATTGGTCTGTTTATGTTTTCATGTTAAAAGTGGTGTAAGTGGTGGTTTGTGAGTTTTTCCCCATCAGAACATAATCCAAATGCCCTTAAGCCTGTCCCTTGTGTTCCCTGTGCTCCCTGACACCATGGGAAGCCTGGTTTTGAGACAATCGTGCCAACCAATCCCATTCAAGGAACGCACTGCATTCACTTTAATGGAAACCTCTGCAGAAACTTTAAAACCTGGTGCCCCAAAATCCCTTTTCCCCAGCAGAGTGATATTTTTGGGTTAGGGTCCCCCTCGTGGTAGCTGCAGTTGGGGTGATTTTAAGGTGAGAATTCCATCGGGAACCCAAGTTTCCAAGCCTTTCTTGGCCCCAGGGGCTCACGCAGCAGCAGCCATGCGGCATCACCTGGGAACTTCAACACGATGCCGCTCTGGCCCCCGGCTGCAGATCTGGGCGCTTTTTGGACTGTGACACCATAGAGGCCCAAGCTATCAAACATTACCCCTGGATTTCTGCTATTCCCCTTAAATCGGCCCAAACAAGGACCCAAGGGTCCTGTCTGTATGACTGCAGTTACCGTTATTTATAAGGCACCACCAAGTTCCTTAGCGCTGTACAAATTGGAGAGACAAAATAACCAATATACATACAAGTTAAATACATAGAACAGTAGGAGAGAGGACCCTGCATGAGACCTTACGATCTGCGAGGAGGACTTGAAAAAGACCAGGGTGACCTACGGTGCCAGGATGTCTGGGTGGACTGGGATATTAACTGTTGTTATCTGATTCTGTAACAAATAAAAAGAGGCTGTGTAAAATGGCCAGAGGGTCTGCTTTACCCAATATGACCAGTGTTGTCTGCTTAACCCAACATGACCAGTGAGTCTACTTAATCCAATATGACCAGTGAGTCTACTTAACCCAACATGACCAGTGAGTCTACTTAATCCAATATGACCAGTGAGTCTGCTGTATTGGGAAAAATTAAGAACTGAGATTGATTCAGCGCTACTTGCTGAGGGACGAATCCAGGGACTAGGAGGAAAACGAGTCATGACGGCCGAGGGAAAATATGTGACCTGGACTCTAACAATAAGTTTTGAGAGACTTCTTGAAGGACCAGAGATAAGGGGATAGTCTGATAATGCGAGGAAAGTCATTTCAAAGGACTGGATCTGCCTTTGAAAAGTGTTGGAGGCGAGAGTTTGCAGTAAGGGTGGAACCAGAGGACAAGCGGAGGTCGCATGCTGACTGGAAGGGCTGTACTTGTGCAGTAGGGTAGAAATCTTATTTAGGTCTTTAAATGTAAGTGTCAGTATTTTAATTTGTATCCTGAAAGGTACAGGAAGCTAATGGAGGGACCGGCAGAGAGGGGAGGTACGCAAAGAGCACCCGGTGAGAAATGTAAGCCTGAAGCAGCATTCATTAAAGATTGCAGGGAGACAATACCAGCGTTGTGAAGGGGCAATAAGAAGAGAGTTACAGTAATCAAGGTGTGAAATAACAAGTGCATGGGCGAGCACGTATATATTAGCTAACACAAAAAGATATTAAGACGATACAATGAATTGTTTACAGTAGCCAATTACTGGTCCAGGTATTTGTGGCATGGGGGGAGAAGGAAGAAATGATGAGGGGTGAAGGTGGGAAAGAGGGTAAGAAAACCACTGTCTCTGTTGATATTAATGCCACAAACGGAATTTTCCATTTCTCAGATAATCACGGAGACTAGAATAATTGTACAGATCTAAGGCTGAGTGAGCAGAAATACAAGAAAACACATATTATGTGGCCAAAAAAAGGACATATGTGATGTGTGAATGCATGTTTTCAATCGATAAAGTATCAATAACAGCAACGCTTAATGCAGGGTATTTACTGAGAGATAAATTATCATCTGCGTTCGGAGCTAATGAACCCTCTGTTGTTGAAATAGATTTTACTCCAACAGATCTCATGTTAACAAGACAAAGATGAGTACGCCAGAATGAGATCACGTCTGTGAAACTGCACGCTACAGTGTCAAGGACATCATTAATGGGATTGATCCACACTCAAGCAGATAGAACAAAAAGCACAGGAGGTTAAATTAATATGCCACTGTAACGCTCTAAATATAAGACGGAATCAGGATGGGGGATTTTATGATAATGCGCCAGGGGAGGAATGCTCTTACAATCACTCGACAAATCTTCTCGACTCTAGAAAGTCTGAAGGATTTCCCACACCCACAAAAGCAGATTGTATGGACTGAACAAGATGCGTTTGCATTGCATGTATTAATAACACAACCCAATCATCGACCGATCTAATGAGGAGCACTTCGAAGGAGCAGTGACCCTGATACACTAATACAAAACACAAATTGGAATCCAGCAAACCATGAGATATGAGGATTGTAACCTTTACAAACTTAAAAGGCATCTCTAAAATTCACTGACAGAAAATCATTTTAATTAAAAAAATTAGGGACGCACCGATACCTTTACTAGTATCGGTATCGGTGCCAATACTGGCATTTGCACAATCATTATACTCATGAAAATGTCCCTAATATTTATATCTATACCAGAAGCCAGAAGTGGGCTGGTTTGCCAGTCAGTATGTGAGGGCTGGGGCGGCTGGCAGAATGCACTAAGAGCATTCTGCCAGACCCCTCCGGCTGGGCGCATTCCAGTGAGTGGCTGTCAGCATGTGAAAGTTATAACGTGGCCGCTGCATCCTCCAGCCGTGCTCTCGTGAGATTTTGCAGAGTTGAGCCGTGTTATAAGCTTCACTTGCTGCTGTCTGCTCGTTGGAATGCGGCAACTCAGAGGGGTCTGGCAAAATGCTGTTAGAGGGTTCTGCCAGCCGCCCCCAATTCTGTGTCTGAGGTCTGGGTTGTATACATATATAGATATATAAGAACCAAGTATTTGGATGCACACAGAGACTTCTTGTTGAGATATAAAAATACTACATTTTATTGCAGCATATTTCGATGTTTCAGTCCCTACAGAGACTTTCTCCAGGATCATATAAATATATACATATATATGTATTCGTACATGTATTCGAGGTCTGTAGTGTGGGTATACATGTATCTGAGGTTTGATGTGTGTGTGTATAAATGTATCTGAGGTCTGATGTGTGTTTGTGTTTACACATTTGAGGTCTGGTGTGCGGGTATATATCTGAGGTCAGATGTGTGTGGTCAGGGTGTGTGCAGGCTGTGCAGTGGGTAAATGGGGTGTCTGGACATACATTTCAATACTAACATAAACCGGACAGGTTTCCAAAAAATCCTAAATGATTTATTGGAAAGCGGTCACATGACATTAAATAAAAGTATTGGTAATCAGTATCGGTGAGTACCTGAAAAAAGTAGTGGTCTTGAAAGTATAACTCAGTCTTAAAAAAAAAATGGTATCGATGCATACCTAAAACAAATATATATATATATATACTTAGAAGAGCTTGTGAAGCCTTGTAAGTGCAAGTCTTCAAAGTGAGCACTAAGGCTAGGGTCAGACGAAAGCATTTTTCCCTGCGAACGTAAAAAAGTGCGTCCGAACGCATTGACGTATTTTTTCACGGAATGCGCAAAAACGGTCAGACGACGCGCATTTTCGGGCGTGATTTTGTACGGATCGTCAATAAAACTCTTTTTGCATCTGGACGTTATGTAGGCTGGACATTAGCAGCGTCTGACATCTCCTAATCACGCAAACACGCCGCTATGCCGCAGCTGCGCACTCTGTACGTCAGTACTAGCGGTTCAGCGTTCTCAGAAAAATGCGTTCAAATTCCACTTGCGTTGCATGGCCGGACTTTTGTGCGGCCGTACATCGTATATTGGCCGTCATTGCCCGTCATCTGCTGCTAGTGCGGCCGTAATTATGTGCGCCAGAACGCACGTTAAAAGTGCTCTGGTCTGACCCCAGCCTTAGAGATATTCTGGAGATACTCTGGAGGTAGTCTTAGTTTAGACAGGAGGTAGAAAACCTACAAAAAGGTAAGATTTGCTGGTTTTAAATCCAATCTTTTATAATGGCAGGCTTGGTCCAGTGTAAGAGCTGTCATGCGTTTGTTTTTAGATCCAATTTTTGGAGGTTTGGAGTGTGCCTGATATGTAGGCAGTTCTCTTTATTGTAGCAGGAAATTGCCTGTTTGAAGTCTGAGATTTGTAAATTATCTGTTAGACAAACTCAGGCTATGACTGTTACAAAGCCACTGCCACAGAGGCCTCCTAGGAGCGGCAGATGGACTACTGTAGGATCTGGAAGACTTAGAGTTGTGGATAGCCACAGTCTGTGGCTCTTCTTAATTCTTTTGAGGTACTTTCAGAGTGTAGTGGTAAGACAGAAGTAGGCTCAGACACCAAAGTTGAGGAACCAACATTCCCTATGCCTAAGGTATGCAGGGCTGCAACCAAGGACAAAAAGGAAAAGGTGGGACTTGATAGAATCACCCAGCAATAATTGCCTTCTATCATAAGAGGTGTTGAGCTGGAGAGTAGTGGTTTGGTGAGATGTCTTCCTGGGGCTACTGCTCGTAGAGACAAGAGATGTATTCTCAATATTGTCAAACAAGCAAAGCAGCAAGGGGAAGTGGACGTTCTAGTTCATCTAGGGACAAATGACTTGGCTAGCAATGAGGTTTCTGAGATTAAGGAAGATTTTTGTGTTCTTGGAGGTGAAATACAGCAGATTGCGTCCACTGTGTCATTCTCTGAAGTTCTGCCTGTGCATAACATTCAGGATAGGCAGATGCGCACTAGGGAATTTAATTTGTGTGTCGGGAGCAAGGATTTGGCTTTGTGTCCCATGATAGCTCTAATTGGAGCAGAAAGAAACTGTATAAAAAAGATGCTTTGCATCTTACTCATAGGGGAACATGTGTTCTCAGTGAGAAGTTCAAAGGTTTCACAAAGGAATATTTAAACTAGGAGGGGGGACAAAAGGGTAAAAAACAATCTGCCCGATTGTCCCCCAAAACTAAATTGGAGGGTGCAAGCAACATGCGAGGTAAAAAATGACAAGCTCAGAGTCGTGTCTATACAGTTGTGTTCAAAATTATTCAACCCCCACTGAAAGTGAGTGTTTTGGCCAGTTTGACAATGATTTTGATCATTCAGTCATCTTGCTTACAATTAAATCAAAGAGGCACGTGTAGGTCAGACAAATATAACATAACATTTATAATGAAATAACCACAAATGTCTTTTCTGTGCTCACATCATTATCAGTTAATTCAACCCCCAAGTGACATTCAATCTTAGTACTTAGTACAACATCCTTTTACAGTTATAACAGCTTTTAGACGTGAAGCATAGCTTGACACAAGTGTCTTGCAGCGATCTACGGGTATCTTCGCCCATTCGTCATGGGCAAAAGCCTCCAGTTCAGTACATTCTTAGGCTTGCGCACTGCAACTGCTTTCTTTAAGTCCCACCAGAGGTTCTCAATCGGATTTAAGTCAGGTGACTGCGATGGCAACTCCAAAATGTTCCAGCCTTTAATCTGCAACCATGCTCTAGTGGACTTGGAGGTATGCTTGGGATCATTGTCCTGTTGAAAGGTCCAACGTCTCCCAAGCCTCAGGTTTGTGACAGACTGCATCACATTGTCATCCAATATCTCCTGGTACTGAAGAGAATTCATGGTACCTTGCACACGCTGAAGCTTCCCTGTACCTGCAGAAGCAAAACAGCCCCAAAGCATGATTGACCCCCCGCCATGCTTCACAGTAGGCAAGGTGTTCTTTTCTTCATAGGCCTTGTTCTTCGTCCTCCAAACATAGCGTTGATCCATGGGCCCAAACAGTTCTAATTTTGTTTCATCAGTCCACAGAACACTATCTCAAAACTTCTGTGGTTTGTCCACATGACTTTTGGCATACTGCAGTCGACTCTTCTTATTCTTTGGAGACAGCAAGGGGGTGCGCCTGGGAGTTCTGGCATGGAGGCCTTCATTACGCAGTGTGCGCCGTATTGTCTGAGTTGAAACTTCAGTACCCACATCTGACAAATCTTTTCTCAGTTCCTCAGCAGTCACACGGGGACTTTTCTCCACTCTACGCTTCAGGTAGTGCACAGCAGTCGAAGTCAGCATCTTCTTTCTGCCACGACCAGGTAGCGTTTCAACAGTGCCCTTTGTCTTGAATTTGCGAATGATGCTTCCTATGGTCTCTCTTGGTATGTTTAACTTTTTTGCAATCTTCTTATAGCCATTGCCCTTCCTGTGAAGAGTAATCATCTCTTCTCTTGTCTTCCTGGACCTTACTGAGACATGGTTCAGTGAGAAAAATAACTGGGACATAAGAATACCGGGGTACTCTTTATATAGAAAAGACAGAGAAGGTAGGAAAGGAGGAGGAGTGGCCCTGTATGTGAAAAACAACATAAAAATGAACCAAATAAAAGCGAGCGAGGTGAACATAGAGTCAGTTTGGGTTACGCTAACATTTGGCAATCATACAGTATCTCGTGTAGGTGTGATCTATAGACCCCCTGGACAAGTAGAAGGGCTAGATAATATGCTGTTTGAGGAAATAGCCAAAATGGCAATGAAGGGGGAAGTTATTATCATGGGGGACTTTAATCTTCCTGATGTGAACTGGAAAACCAAAATAGCTGGGTGCACCAGGAGTACAAATATTCTAAACTCCCTACTGGGATTATCTCTAACACAAGTAGTTGAGGAGCCGACCCGTAAAGAGGCCATATTGGATTTAATACTCACAAATGGAGGTTTGGTATCAGACGTTGTTGTAGGTGAAAATTTGGGATCTAGTGATCACCAGTCAGTGTGGTTTAATGTAAGAACAGGGATGGAGCTGCACCACACAAAAACAAAAGTTTTAGACTTTAAAAAAACAGATTTTTCTAAAATGAGATTTTGTGTGGATGAGTCATTCAGACTGGAGGAGTTTAAAGGGAGTCCAGGAGAAATGGGATTATTTAAAGGAAGCATTATTGAAGGCCACAGGCAATTGCATTCGGCTTGTTAGCAAAAACAATAAAGGGAAGAAACCACTGTGGTACTCTGCACAAGTGGCCAAAATAGTGAAGAACAAAAAGATAGCATTCAATAATTATAAAAAAACTCAGGCAAACCTATAAGATTAGGCAGAAAGAGGCAAAGCAATTTATAAGAACTTCCAAAGCACACGCAGAAGAGAAAATAGCTCAGTCAGTAAAAAAGGGGGACAAAACATTTTTTAGATACATAAACGAGAAAAGAAAAGTAAAACAAGGATTAGTTAGATTAAAAACAAAGGAAGGAAGGTATGTAGAAGAGGATAAAAGTCTTGCTGACTGCCTCAATGAATATTTTTGTTCAGTATTTGCAGAAGAAAAGGAAGGAAAGGGACCTCAGTTAGGAGGAAACACTAACGAGACATTTACATATGAGTATACAGAGGAGGAGGTTCTACAGCAGCTGTCTAAAGTAAAGATAAATAAGTCAATGGGGCCTGATGGGATCCACCCCAAGTTATTAAAATGGCTCAGTGGTATAATAGCAAAACCGTTAACAGATTTATTTAACCAATCCTTGCTAACGGGAGTCGTCCCAGAAGACTGGAAATTAGCAAATGTTGTGCCCATTTATAAGAAGGGTAGTAGGGAGGAATCGAGGAACTATAGGCCAGTTAGTCTTATGTCAGTAGTGGGGAAATTAATGGAAACCATGTTAAAGGAAAGGATTGTTGACTATCTAACACATAGATTAAAGGATCAGAAACAACATGGATTTACCTCAGGGAGATCATGCCAAACTAATCTTATTGATTTTTTTGATTGGGTAACAAAAATAATAGACACAGGTGGTGCAGTAGACATTGCTTATTTAGATTTCAGTAAGGCTTTTGATACTGTTCCGCATAGAAGGCTTATCAATAAATTGCAATCTATGAGCTTGGATTCCAATATTGTTGAATGGATTAGGCAGTGGCTGAGTGACAGGCAACAGAGGGTTGTGGTAAATGGAGTTTATTCGGCGCAAGGTCTTGTTACCAGTGAGGTACCTCAGGGGTCAGTACTTGGACCCATTCTCTTTAATATTTTTATTAGTGATATTGCAGAAGGTATTAATGGAAAAGTATGTCTTTTTGCTGATGACACAAAGATTTGCAACAGGGTTGACGTTCCTGGAGGGATCAGCCAAATGACAAATGATTTAGGTAAACTAAAAAAATGGTGGGAGCTGTGGCAATTGAGTTTTAATGTGGATAAGTGCAAGATAATGCACCTGAGATGTAAAAACCCAAGGGCTGAATATAGAATATTTGATACAGTCCTAACCTCAACATCTGAGGAAAGGGATTTAGGGGTTATTATTTCAGAGGATCTAAGGGTAAGTAGTCAATGTAATAGAGCAGCAGGAAATGCTGGCAGAATGCTTGGTTGTGTAGGGAGAGGTATTAGCAGTAGGAAAAGGGAAGTGCTCATGCCACTGTACAGAGCACTGGTGAGACCTCACTTGGAGTACTGTGTGCAGTACTGGAAACCGTATCTCCAGAAGGAAATAGACATTTTAGAGAGAGTTCAGAGAAGGGCTACTAAAATCCTGTATGGCTTGAAGGAGAAAAGTTACCAGGAAAGTCTTAATGATCTTAACATGTATAGCTTGGAAAAAAGACGAGACAGAGGAGATATGATAGAAACATTTAAATACGTAAAGGGAATCCACAAGGTAGAGGAAGGGAGTATATTTAAAAGAAAACAAAAGGATATAGTCTTAGATTAGAGGGGCAAAGGTTTAAAAGTAACATCAGGAAGCATTATTTTACTGAGCGGGTGGTGGATACATGGAACAGTCTTCCAGTTGAAGTGGTAGAGGCCAAAACAGTAATTGAATTTAAGCAGGCATGGGATAGGCATAAGGCTATCCTAAACAAAAGATAAATCCAGGTAAAGTATCCATGTAATTGGGCAGACTAGATGGGCCGAAAGGTTCTTATCTGCCGACATTTTTATATGTTTCTATATATGTTTGGATGAAGATTTAAAAATAGCCTTGGTAGAAAAAAGCTGCAAATTGTGAGTAACGGAAATTAAAATGCATTTGTAAATTGGGGCGTGTTAGTAAAGTGTTAATTTGTAAACAAGAAAATGGAAATGTCATCTAGCGTGATGATAACATCAATGTCAAGTTGACTATTTGGACAAAAATATAAAAGTCAGTTGTATCAGCAGCATCATTTTTAAAACACAAACAAAACAAAAAGTCAAAGTAAACATCAAGTATTGTTTGCAAACTAATTCCAGAAAGAGCATAACGCAAGTACAGTGGCAAGAAAAAGTATGTGAACCCTTTGGGATTACGTGGAGTTTTGCATGAATTGGTCATAAAATGTGCTCTGATCTTCATCTAAGTCACAACAATTTGAAAAACACAGTCTGCTTAAAATTATAACACAAACATTATAAGGGTTATCCAAAGAGATTCGAAAAGTCACCACACGTTCGGAGACTTTTCGTTCTCTTCAATTCGGTTCGTGTTCCCGATCCCATTTCGGTGACCCTGCGGTGTATTCAGCAAGCACCACAGGGTCCCCGAATAGCAGGGAAAAGCTGCCGCAAACCTGACGAATGCACGCCGAAAAGCCACAAAAGCATCTGGATTAACCTGCCGAAGACGCCGGAAAAACTCGAGCAGGAGCCGATCACACGCAGCAAAGGGCTGTTACAGAAAAAACAAGTAAACTTAAAAAATAAAAAATAAAAATCAGAAAAATGCATCAAGTATCCTAAGAAATCTATAAATAAAGAGACTCTTTACTGCAGAATTTTATAATGAACGGTTTATTAGATATTGAATTAAAACGGGAATATTTTTAACATTGAAGCCTATGGATTCTCTTGAATTAACTTGCCGAATTAAACCACCGAATGGCAGGGCATTTCGGGAACCTTTCACTGCTGGTTTTCGTTCTCTGAATAGCCGAAGCAGTGCATTTTCATGGGGAATTCACTGCGCTCGAACAGGCACCGTATGTGCAGGCAATTCGCCAGGATTTGGCGAATTGCCTGCTCTCTGGATAGCCGAATGGCCAGGAAAGGTAACCGATTGCTCGGAACTCTTTGAATAACCCTGTATATGTTTTCATGTTTTTATTGAACAGAACATGTAAACATTTGCAGTACAGGGTGGAAAAAGTATGTGAACCTTTGGACTTAATAACTGGTTGACCCTCCTTTGGCAGCAATAATCTCAACCAAACGTTTCCTGTAGTTGCAGATCAGACCTGCACAACGATCTGGAGTATTTTTGGACCACTCCTCTTCCCAAAACTGTTTCAGTGTAGCAATATTCTTGGGATGTCTGGTGTGAATCGCTCTCTTAAGGTCATGCCACAGCATTTCAATCGGGTTGAGGTCAGGACTCTGACTGGGCCACTCCAGAAGGCGTATTTTGTTTTGTTGAAGCCATTCTTTTGTTGAATTACTTGTATGCTTTAGGTCATTGTCCTGTTGCATCACCCATCCTCTGCGGAGCTTCAGTTGGCGGACAGATGGTCTTACGTTTTCCTGCAAAATGTCTTGATAAACTCTGGAATTCATTTTTCCATCAATGACAACAATCCGTCCAGGCCCTGAGGCAGCAAAGCAGCCCCAAACCATGATGCTCACTCCTCCATGTTTTACAGTGGGGATGAGGTTTTGATGTTTGTGTGCTGTGCCTTTTTTCTCCACACATAGTGTTGTGTGTTTTTCCCAAACAACTCAATTTTGGTTTCATCTGTCCACAGAATATTTTGCCAGTAGTGCTGTGGAACATCCAGGTGCTCTTTTGCAAACTTCAAAAGTGCTGCAATATTCTTTTTGGACAGCAATGGCTTCCTCCGTGGTGTCCTCCCATGTACTCCATTCTTGTTTAATGTTTTCCTTATTGTAGATGTGTCAACAAAAATGTTAGCATGTGCCAGAGATTTCTGTAAGTCTTTAGCTGACACTTTAGGATTCTTCTTTACCTCAATAAGCATTCTTCGCTGTGCTCTTGCAGTCATCTTTACAGGACGACCACGACTAGGGAGAGTAGCAACCGTGCTGAACTTTCTCCATTTGTAGACAGTCTGTCTTACTGTGGACACATGAACATCAAGGCTATTGGAGATACTTTTGTAACCCTTTCCAGCTTCATGCAAGTCAATAATTCTTGATCATAGGTCTTCTGAGAGCTCTTTTCTGCGAGGCATGGTTCACATCAGGCAGTGCTTCTTGAAACCAGTAAACCCAAAACTGGTGTGTGTTTTTAAAGGGCAGGACAGCTTTCAGCAACACATCCAATAATATCACACTGATTGGACTCAAGGTTGGCTCACTCCTGGCTCCAATTAGCTCTTAGAGATGTCATTAGGCTAAGGGTTCACATACTTTTTCCACCCTGCACTGTGAATGTTTACATGTTCTGTTCAATAAACACATGAAAACATATGTTTGTGTTGTATTATTTTAAGCAGACTGTGTTTTTCAAATTGTTGTGACTTAGATGAAGATCAGAGCACATTTTATGACCAATTCATGCAAAACTCCACGTAATCCAAAGGGTTCACATACTTTTTCTTGCCACTGTATTTGGTTGGCTGACATAGGAAGGAGTGAAAGAAAAAGTGGAATGTCTTATGTCACGTGTAACATAATGACTATATACAGAATGCACCTGTAAACATGTTACATAGTGACTATTTACAGAATGCACCTGTAAACATGTAACACAGTGACTATATACAGAATGCACCTGTAAACATGTAACATAGTGACTATATACAGAATGCACCTGTAAACATGTAACACAGTGACTATATACAGAATGCACCTGTAAACATGTAACACAGTGACTATATACAGAATGCACCTGTAAACATGTAACATAGTGACTATATACAGAATGCACCTGTAAACATGTAACATAGTGACTATATACAGAATGCACCTGTAAACATGTAACATAGTGACTATATACAGAATGCACCTGTAAACATGTAACAGTGACTATATACAGAATGCACCTGTAAACATGTGACACATTGACTATATACAGAATGCACCTGTAAGCATGTAACACAGTGACTATATACAGAATGCACCTGTAAACATGTAACATAGTGACTATATACAGAATGCACCTGTAAACATGTAACACAGTGACTATATACAGAATGCGCCTGTAAACATGTAACATAATGATATATACAGAATGCACCTGTAAACATGTAACAGTGACTATATACAGAATGCACCTGTAAACATGTGACACATTGACTATATACAGAATGCACCTGTAAGCATGTAACACAGTGACTATATACAGAATGCACCTGTAAACATGTGACACATTGACTATATACAGAATGCACCTGTAAACATGTAACACAGTGACTATATACAGAATGCACCTGTAAACATGTAACATAGTGACTATATACAGAATGCACCTGTAAGCATGTAATACAGTGACTATATACAGAATGCACCTGTAAACATGTAGCATAATGAATATATTTCCTACAAATTTATTTTCTGGGTTAATCTGTATATTTGTGTGTTTTTAATATCTTGCATTTTAATAGTTTGTATTTCTGTAACAATTCAATGTTCTTGAACCCAGGACAAACTGAAACGAGAGAATCTCAATGTATCCATCTCGCTAAAATACTTTGCAAATAAATAAATAATTATGTCAACAACAAACCAAACAGACACAATAAAGTCAGGTGGTGTGTGAGCTGCAGCATTTTTAAACCACAGGGAAAAAAAGAAACCAATGCAAATTTGTTAACTTATTAACTAAATGGTGTTAGAGTAGGTCTATAACAGTTTGGCTATACCAGCATTGACAGACATTCGTATTCCTCAGAAAAAGAACAGGGGGTAACCCTAATTTGGTTCATTTAAACTTTAAATTTGTTAACTTTTAAATTTGTTAACTTGTCTACAATGGATTCTAGAACTTGCATAGAACAGGCTCCTGATTGGCTGACAGAGGACAGAGTGAGAGAAGAATGCAATATTCTTTCTCTTTGCTCATCGGCCTTTCATTTTTTTAGCATTGAATCATCACGTAAAGCAATATTGTTACTAATGAATTTGAATAAATCAAAGTTTCAGCCCCAGTATTTTGGATATGATCAGATTAACACTGAAGCAAGAGCCGAGCCCCAAAACAGATACTGTCTAAAGGTACTTATTTGGCATCATGTTCCTCCAACTTGTGGAAAGGACTGGATAACGAGTGGCACCATGGGAATGAGAAGGAGTAGCCGTCATAATATTTGTTGGAGTCAATGTAAATTTGTAAAGGACAGATGGTGTCAGAGTATCTTAACAGCGCCCTATAAATAACACCTGCAGCCGCTCACTGTCACATATCACACACTTATACGCTAGTTGGGAGGATAAACATCTTTCTGAAGATCCTGCGTGTCTGGGGCAAAATGTTTTACCAAACCTTGGCAAATGGCAGCTTTCTACAACAGGGATCTGAAACTTTGACTCCCATGATGTGTCTGAACGAGAACTCCTATGATTCTCTGGCAATCTATTGCATCCAACGAATTCTGGGAATTGTAGGCCATCAACCTCTTGTGGGGTGGGGGGGTTGGTTTTAGAATTTGAGATCCCTGCTTTAAAGTGTCGTAGTGATCACATGCAGGGTTATTCAGAGAAAGGTGAAACTCTGGAAAACTTTTGGAGAAGTGAAAATTCTAGGTCAAAAATGGGAGAATTTTTCTGGTTTGGCTATTTTGACCTAGAATTTTCACTTTTTCAAAAGATCTCCAGAGTTTCACCTTTCTCTGAATAACCTTGATAGGTTATTTAAACGCATTTGAAAAAAGTTAAATATAATAGACATTTCCAAAGGTTCCTTTTAAACAGCGCAGCCTTAGGGTCTGCTGTTTCATCTGTGACTTCTGCAGGGAATGACTGAGATCTCAGCCAATCATAGAGCCCCATTGGCATTCTATGAGAGATCCTGTCTGAGTTATGTAAAGAGTGAGATGTAAAATCATCCCATTTATTTGTTTTTACAGCTCTGTCTTGGTATAAATAGGGGAACAAGAATTTGACATTTTCCATTTTTCATGTATTGGTTTATCGCTGGGGTGAAAGGTTGTAAACTCTAGATGGCGTCCTTTATCTGGCACAATGTCACACGGGGTCTGCATTATCGGCATACAGGCATAAATGGCCTTTGCGTCAGTAAATGTGCTGCAGACAGATAATAAAATGGTGAGATCTCCTGCTTACGTGGGGTCTGCATTATCAGCATACAGGCCGATGCAGTAAAGGTGCTGCAGACCGATAATAAAATGGTGAGATGCCTGTGTATGGCAATTACAGCAACACCTTGTATCTGTATGTGCCGCATAATGCCTGTGTGTGGCAATTACAGCAACACCTTGTATCTGTATGTGCTGCATAATGCCTGTGTATGGCAATTACAGCAACACCTTGTATCTGTATGTGCCGCATAATGCCTGTGTATGGCAATTACAGCAACACCTTGTATCTGTATGTGCTGCATAATACCTGTGTATGGCAATTACAGCAACACCTTGTATCTGTATGTGCTGCATAATGCCTGTGTATGGCAATTACAGCAACACCTTGTATCTGTATGTGCTGCATAATGCCTGTGTATGACAATTACAGCAACACCTTGTATCTGTATGTGCTGCATAATGCCTGTGTATGGCAATTACAGCAACACCTTGTATCTGTATGTGCTGCATAATGCCTGTGTATTGCAATTACAGCAACACCTTGTATCTGTATGTGCTGCATAATGCCTGTGTATGGAAATTACAGCAACACCTTGTATCTGTACTGTACAGGGATTTACACTTATTATAACCCCCTGAATCTTATCCCTGTACAGCAGCGACTGACCCCACAGCTCCCCCTGTATTCAGACAAATCCCTGGCTGCTGGAATGCTGCAGTAAAGATTGCTGAGCTTTTTGTTACAGTGAGGGTGGTGGTTGCAGCTTCTTTACAGTAATACAGGGGGAAAGTAGTGAGATCACAGGATTTAATTTCTCTGAAGAGGGGACACTAATCTTGCTTTAATTAGATATGAAAATGGGTTTGATAGGTAATGATAGCTTTTCATTGTATTACATTGCAACACGGAGTTAACTTGACTTTGGTAGTAAAAGGGTTCATGAGTTTTTTTATGCCCTAAGTCAACATTACGCTTCCGCCACGTTCCTTCCAGCATTAAAGAGCATCTCTCCACCCATTCCCTGGATTCTCTTTGCCCTCTCTATCAGAGCAGCGTTCAGCGTCCCTCCGGAATAACAATAGCACTTATTGTGAGTAATACTGTGTGGCACCCGGATATCTGCCTTTTATTTCCGCAGACCTGCTTACCGATGATTAATTAAACTGAACAAATTAGCATTCGGCCCCATTCCTCGCGCGTTTAGTCATTATGCTGCCATCAATTCAGCGTTTGGCCTTTGAAAACCTGCTATTGATGCCATTAAATTACACTTTCTTCTCTCCTGACCATTGTGTATCTGAGATAGGCATGTTTCTCCTCCAGAAAATAAAGTCCCGGCTCGGCCGGCGCTGACGAGAGATTTGTTTCTTTTCTGTTAGTCGCTTCCTTTCAACAAAACATTCAAGGTGAATGAAATCTCCGTATATTTACATGGTCCTGGCGGGTCACCGCTTGGTTTAAGGCGTGGTGCCATGGGAGGAGATAATCCACCAAATTCTCTGCGGAGACTCATCCACAGGGGCAGGATCTGACAGTAACTGTTGCAAATTTTAAAGATGATGGAACAAATAATTTGGATGAAGGAAAGTCTATCTATCAGGGTTATTCAAAACAAATATTAAGAGGAATAAAGGAAAGGCCGGAAGCCTACACACTCATCCTCTTCTCATCCTCCTCTCGGTGGGTACACACCTAAAAGCCACATATAAATAAAATTATACCAATAGTCCAAGGGGATGGAGTGCAGCAAAAACAATGTTCCTTTCTTTAAGTCCCACTCCATCCCCTTGGACTGTTGGTATATATTTTGGTGGTTTGGGACAGGAACCATGTGCGAGTGCCTGTAGCGATCCTTCCTTAATATCTTATCAGCGCTGCCATATTGTGTTTATAAATAAAATCATGACATCATTTTATTGAAAAATTATCTCAAACAATGGTTAATTATGATGTCATAATTTTATTTTTATGTGGCTTTTAGGTGTGAACCCACCAATAGGAGGATGAGTGTGTAGGCTTCCGGCCTTTCCTTTCTTCCTCTTAGTATTTGTTTGTTGTGGTTATTTTATGAGGGTTTAATCCCATGTATTTGGGAACCACCACTCCCTTTGCTGGTGACATCACCAACCAGTACGAGGTGGACGTCACCTTCTGTTTATGTCAGCTGGATCTGCCCAATTGCTGAAGGGCAAATAAAAGTGAATTCTAGAAGAGGGGTAACTCCTCACATCCTCCTGACCACCTTAAAACTATAAAGTAGTCAGGATGAGTTCCTTTTCACCGTATCCTATGCATATCTCTGTGCCTGCATACTGCACACCATCAGGGGATCTCTATCATCATGATCAGGTGTTGTGCATACTTTATTATAGAGCTGACTCTCTGATCAGGTGATGCATTCGTCTCTCATTAGAGTTGTGCATTTGTTTCGTAACAAATCGCAATTCGTTTGAAAACTCGTTAATTCGCATTTCGGAAGTACTTCCGAAATAACAAATTGATTTCATCCGAATTGAAATGAAAACGAAACAGGATATAACGAAATTGATTCGTTATGCTGTTTCACAAGACAACCATTGATTGAATGATTCCCGAGCAGGATTTGATTTATTGGGGGTTATTTATTTAGTGATCTGAAATTCAACTCGATATCAAATATCGAATCGATACAAATTACAAGACAAGCACTACAAGACTAACAACAACATAGTCAGGGTTATTCAAAGAGATTCAAAAAGTCACCGCACGTTCGGTGACTTTTCGTTCTCTTCAATTTGGTTTGTTTTGCCGATCCCATTTCGGTGACCCTGCGGTGTATTCAGCAAACACCGCAGGGTCCCCGAATTGCAGGGAAAAGCTGCCGCAAACCCGACGAAAACTCACCGCAAAACACAGCGAATGCACGCCGAAAACCCTCAAAAACATCTGGATTAACCTGCCGAAAACCACAGAAAAGCCCGAACAGGAGCGGATCGCAGCCTTCGACACAGCAGAAGAGGCAGTGAATAAATTAGCAAAACAGTTTGTATGAATGTGTGAAAGTGAAACGCTGTTTGCAAAGAAACTACTGAGCGAAAATGTCTGAAATTTACATATGAGATCCAGGGAATGATAAAAAAGAGGGCTGTTACAGAAAAAAGAGGAAAACTTTAACCACTTCAATGCTAAGGACGCGCTCAGCGCGTCCTCAGCATTGCCCCTGGTATGCGGAGGACGCGCTGAGCGCGTCCTCGCATTGGGGTCAGCGTTCGGCCGGGTTCCGGCCGATCGCTGGCCCCTCCGGTGCGGGCTGACATCCTGGATGTCAGCCCGGCATCCGGAGCAGTGGCCGCCATTATTATGTGTCATCGCGCCCCCGCGATGACACATAATTCAGGCGCCCCCCCCGCATGTGCGGAGGAGGCGCCTGAAAGGGAGGGGGGGGAGGTCCTTCGGACCTCTCTCCCTCCCGATCGGCGGCTCACAGGGGCTTAACCCAGGCATCATTTGGAAGGGCACAGCCTGCCCTTCCAAATGATGCCTGGCATTAACCCCTGGGGAGCTGGATCGCAAATCGGCGCTGAAAAGCGCCGATTTGCGATCCTTCCCGGGAGCTGGCCGACATCTTGGATGTCAGCCAAGCTTCCGGGAACTCCCCCAGAGGACTGGCGTCATCGTGCGCAGCACGATGACGCCAGTCCTAGCATTAACCCCTAACTGCCACGAACTGTGGAGATAGGGAGTTCCAATGAACTCCCTATCTCCCGATCCGTGGCAGTTAGGGGTTAAATTTTGATATCGTTGGATCGGCCAGAGCATGGCCGTTCCAACGATACCAAACATGAAAGTAAAAAAAAATGTAAAAAATAAAAAATAAAAAAAAATAAAAAAAAAAAATTAAAAAAAAAAAAATAAACACTTTTTTTTTTGTTTTTGTTTTGTTAATGCAGCAATATTGTTCCCATTTCAATTATAATGTGAACAATGATGCTGCATTAACGATTTTTGTATGCGGTGCGTTTGTTAAAAATGGTGTCATTTTCCCCAAAAAAAAATGTAACGAGACCCCATCTCTAATTTTTTTAACAAGCGCACCCCATACAAAATATAACCGCAATTGCTCGCATGTTAAAATGTGGAAAAAAACACTTTACACGCTGTAAATTATTGAAAATACATATTTTATTGCATTTTTTGTTATAATATACAAACATGACATAACGTATACATATAATAATGACATATTATGAATCTACCGAGTCTGACGGAAAGAACGATATATAATATGTCGATGTCATATACTAAAATAAGCCTTCAAAACAGGTTTAAACATGATGCGCAAAACAGGTAAAAAATGACCTCAGCACAGGGGCGGGAAAAGCCTCAGCAGCGAAAGGGTTAAAAAAAAATAAAAAAAAATCGGACTTTTAAAAAAAAAAAAAAAATCAGAAAAATGCTTAAAATATCCTAAAAAATCTATAAATAAAGAGACTCTTTACTGCAGAATTTTATAATTAACGGTTTATTAGATATTGAATTAAAACGGGAATATTTTTAACATTGAAGTCTATGATTCTCCTGAATAAACTTGCCGAATTAAACCACCGAATGGCAGGGCATTAGGGGAACCTTTCACTGCTGGTTTGTGTTCTCTGAATAGCCGAAGCAGTGCTTTTTCATGGGGAACAGGCACCGAACAGGCACCGTATGTTCAGGCAATTCGCTAGCATTTGGCGAATTGCCTGCTCTCTGGATAGCCGAATGGCCAGGAAAGGTAACCGAACGCTGATTTTCAGTGTTCGGTTACCTTTCTCAAGCAATTCGGATCTCTTTGAATAAGCCTGTATGAAACGAATCTGATTTGTTTGACTGTTTCACAAAGCACCCCGGCCCTGTAAATTGGCCTGTGGTGCTGAATCTGTTGTCAGCACCACAGGCCAATAGACAGCTCAATATTTGATAAAAAGAGGTGCAATAGTGCCAGCGCCATATGGAAAATTTCTATTAACTAGGGATGCACCGATACCACTTTTTTAAGACCGAGTACGAGTACCGATACTTTTGTTCAAGTACTCACCGATACCGAGTACCGATACTTTTATTTTATGTCATGTGACGCTTTCCAATAAGAACAGACCTCATATAAAGCCCCCAGGTCTCATAGATATGCCCCCCAGCTCATGGATATGCCCCCCAGCTCATGGATATTGCCCCAGCTCATGGATTTGCCCCCCAGCTCATGGATAATGCCCCCAGCTCATGGATATGACCCAGCTCATGGATATGCCCCCCAGCTCATGGATATTGCCCCAGCTCATGGATATTGCCCCAGCTTATGGATTTGCCCCCCAGCTCATGGATTTGCCCCAGCTCATGGATATTGCCCCAGCTCATGGATATGCCCCCCAGCTCATGGATAATGCCCCCAGCTCATGGATAATGCCCCCAGCTCATGGATATGCCCCAGCTCATGGATATTACCCCAGCTCATGGATTTGCCCCCCAGCTCATGGATTTGCCCCCAGGTCATGGATATGCCCCCCAGCTCATGGATATGCCCCCCAGCTCGTGGATAATGCCCCCCAGCTCATGGATAAGCCCCCAGCTTGTGGATATTGCCCCAGCTCGTGGATACTGCCCCCCAGCTCGTGGATAATTCCCCCCAGCTCATGGATAATATGTCCCAGCACATGGATTCCCTCCGCTCATACTTACCTTCCTTTAGCGACGCCGGGAAAGTCTTCGCGCGCGCGACTTGGAAGGTCCCCAGCCGCGACCACGTGGGACCATGTGATCGCGGCTGGGGTCCTTCCAACGAGCGCACGCGCGGAAACTTTCCCGGCGTCACTCAGGAAGGTAAGTATGAGTGGAGAGCAGCTGCAGGGCCAGTCTGAATGCTGTATCGGCATTCGGACAGGCCCTGCAGCTGCTCTCCTCACTCCGGGGAAGTTTCCGCGCGTGCGCTCGTTGGAAGGACCCCAGCTGCGATCACATGGTCCCACGTGGTCGCGGCTGGGGTCCTTCCAAGGAGCGCGCGCGCGAAGACTTTCCCGGCGTCGCTAAAGGAAGGTAAGTATAAACAAAGTGGGGTGAGCAGCTGCAGGGCCTGTCCGAATGCCGATAGAGCATTCGGACAGCCGCCCCAGCCCCTAGGATGCCGGCAAGCCGGCTCAATGCCGGCTTCCGGTATCGGAAAAAAATATCAGGGGTACTGCACGAGTACTAGTATCGGTATCGGTGCAACCCTACTATTAACCCTTTCACTGCTGAGGCATTTCACACCTCTGTGTGGACGTCATTTTTACCGCTTTCACTCATCATGTTTAACGGCGTTTTGAACCCATATTTTAGTATATGACCCAGACATATTATATATCGTTCTTTCCGGCAGACTCAGCAGATTCATAATATGTCATTATTATATGTATACGTTATGTCCTGTCTGTATATTATAACAAAAAATGCAATAAAATTAGAATTTTCAATAATTTACAATGTGTAAAGTTTTTTTCACATTTTAACATGCGAGCATTTGCGGTTATGTTTTCTATGGGGTGCGCTTGTAAAAAAAATTAGACATGGGGACTCGTTACATTTTTTTTTGGGGAACATTTCGCTATTTTTAACAAACGCACTGCATTCAAAAATCGTTAGTGCAGCATCATTGTTCACATTATAATTGAAATGGGAACAATATTGCTGCATTAACAAAACAATTTTTTTTTTTAAAAAAATTTCCTTTTTTAATTTGTTTTTTAAAAAAACTATTTACATGGTCATGTTTGGTATCATTGGGAAGGCCATGCTCTAACATTAACCCCTAGCTGCCACGGATTGGGAGATAGGGGGTTCATTGGAACCCCCTATCTCCACCATTGGTGGCAACTAGGGGTTAACTCCAAGACTGACATCATCGTGCTATGCACGATGACCCCAGTCGTCAGGGGGAGTTCCCGGAAGCTTGGCCGACATCCAAGATGTCGGCCAGCTCTGGGAGAGGATCACGATTCGGCGCTTTTCAGCGCCGAATCGTGATCCGGCATCCAAGGGGTTAAAGGCAGGCACGGTTTGGAAGGGAGTCTCCCCCTCCCTTTCAGGCACCTCCTCTGCACTCGCGGGGGGGGTCACCTGAAATATATGTCAACTCGCTACCGCGATGACATCTATCTTCCTCCCCGGCGTCCCGAAGTGCCGGGCTGACATGCTAGATGTCAGCCCGCACTGGGGGGGCCAGCAATCAGCCGGGCCTCCTGTGCTAGGACACGCTCAGAGCGTCCGTAGCACAGGAGGAACACTTGGCAGGACGCGCTCAGCGTGTCCTTAGCAGCCAAGTGGTTAAGCTCAACATTTAACCCTAGCTTGCCTTTAAACAGCAGGATTTGATTCATTGTTTTTTTATTTAGTGATCTGAAATTTTAATTGATATCAAATATCGAATCGATCCCAAATTACAATTAGGGTTATTCAAAGAGATTTGAAAAGTCACCGCACGCTGGGTGACTTTTCGTTCCCTGCACTTCGGGGCGATTCGGCAATCCTAGTTCCCCGCGGTGTATTCAGCAAGCACCAAAGGGCCCCCGTAGTGCAGGGAATACTCGCCGCAAACACACTGAACACTCAACACAAACCCGATGAACACTCGCCGAACACTCACCGCAAACCTGCAGAAACAGCTGGATTAACCCCGCCGAACACGCCAGAGAAACCCAACTAGTCGCCGATCACAGTGCAGAGCAGCCACCGGAAAAAGCCGACACGCAGACGAACGAGGTGGAAAAAAAAAACAGTACGCTTGAAATTTGAAACAATGTTTGCAAAAACCTACTGAGCGAAAATGGCTGAAATGCCTGATATCGTTGCTCCCTGTAATGTCAAAAGTCTTGGAAAAATGTGTCTACACACAATTACGTGATTATTATCAATATTGGAACTACTTAATCCCGGATCAATCCGGCTTTCGTCCAAATCACTCAACTACAACCGCCCTTTTAAAAGTCTGCAATGATATCCAGGCTGGGATGGAACAAGGAAACCTAACTGGAGCATCTTCCTTGATTTTGCCAAGGCCTTTGACACAGTAGACCATGGCATCTTGTTAGAAAAACTTAAAAACTCTGGCATTGGTGATCGCACGCTAACCTGGTTTCAATCATATGTATCCGACCGATCACAATATGTGTCAATTTCTGGCAGCTCCTCCCTCCCGCTCCCAGTCACGTGCGGTGTATCCCAAGGCTCAATACTCGGCCCCCTGCTATTCACAATATTCAGAAATGATTTGCCCAACGTCTGCAAAGCCTCAACTGTACATATGTATGCAGACGACACTGTAATCTATACCAGCAAACCAAATCTCCCGCAGCTGGAGGCCGTGCTGCAAGAACAATTCACAGAGGGAGAAAAGTGGATCAAACATAACAAACTTTTTTAAAATACTGACAAAACTGTAACGATGCTCTTTGGAACAAAACCTAAACTACACAAATTGCAAAATCCCCATCTATGTGTCAGGACAAAATCAAATGGCATGCTGACCACAGTCACTTCTCTCAAATATCTAGGTATGTGGTTGGACCCTAATCTATCCTTTGGCCCCCACATCGAAAAACTCTCATCTAAACTGTACCCCAAACTAGGTGCCCTGTACAGAAACAAATCCTGCCTGAGCCCCGCGGTAAGAAAGCAGATTGTACAACAAATGCTTATGCCGGCTATTGATTACGGAGATGTAGTGTATGCAGCCGCCCCGCAAACACACCTTCATAAACTTACTACATTGTATAACTCATTCTGCCGCTTTGCGCTACAATGTAACTACATGACCCACCATTGTGACATGTTAAAAGAGCTAAACTGGCCATCGCTGGAATCCAGACTCACCCTTCACCTTTCCAGCCTGGTGTTTAAGAGCATCTCTGGGAAGCTGCCACCCTACCTGAATAGGCTGCTTCCCCCAGCAGCTCCCTCATCCTATAACCTCCGATCCAGGACCAGCACCTTACTTGCTATACCACAATACAAAAAGACAGTGGCTCGGTCCTCATTTTCCTACAGAGCACTGCAATTATGGAATAACCTCCCAGACACCATCAAATCTTCCCCCAGTCTAAAGTCACTCAAGAGCTCCTTACTAACATACCTCAATACAGAATGCACCTGTAAACATGTAACACAGTGACTATATTTCCTACATATTTTTCTGTTAATCTGTATATTTGTGTTTTGTTTTTTTTAATATCTTGCATTGTATTACTTTGTATTTCTGTAACTGTAACACTTCAATGTTCTTGAACCCAGGACATACTTGAAAACGAGAGAAATCTCAATGTATCCTTCCTGGTAAAATCCTTTATAAATAAATAAATAAATAATAAAAAGGTCTGCTACAGAAAAAAGAAAAAACGATTTAAAAAAAACAGGAAAAAAGTTTGCAAAGAAATTCCAAAAAATGCCTAAAAGATCCTAAAAAATCTATAAATAAAAGAGACTTTTTGCTGCAGAATAAAATAATAAAAGGTTTATTAGATATTGCATTAAAACGGGAATAGTTTTAACATTGAAGTTTATGGGATTCTCCTGAATAAATCTGTCGAATGAAACCACATAACAGCAGGGCATTTCGGCAACTTTCCACTGCTGGTTTGTGTTCTCTGAATAGATGAAGCATTGCTTCTCTATGGGGATTCACTGTCCTCGAACAGGCACCGAACAGGCACCGAATGTGCAGGCAATTTGCAAACATTTGGCGAACTTCCTGCTCTCTGAATAGCTGAATGGCCAGGAAAGGTAACCGTACGCTGAATTTCAGTGTCCGGTTACATTTCGGGGCCAGATCGGCTCTCTTTGAATAACCCTGAATGTTTTTTTAGTGATGCGAGATACAGAACGAAACGAAATTACGAAATAATATTACGAAACGAAATCTCGAAGTGATATTCCGTTTTTTTTTTATTTTGAAACAAAACAAATTTTTCAGCCATACACACCTCTATCTATCATTCTTTATGAGAGTCTCTTGGTACTTTGGGCCAACAAAAATATTTCCCTTTGTGTTTGTTTTGTTTGATTTCAGCCTTGTAGCTGTGAGCAGGTTTTGTAAACTTCCAACCTTATTCCATCTCTGTTCATGTATCTAGTTACTGTGCTTTGATGCTGCTGCCTTCATATTTATTAAGTGTTGCAGATCCCTGACAGTAAAGTGCTTTACACTTCTGAAGCTTTCTGCATCTATTGCTACAGCCGCGGCATGCGCACTCTTTATGCATTCCACATCTATTACTGAGACCAAGAGCTGTCCTCATCCGGAGCATCCCGAACCTATTACAGTGATTAAATGGCGTGAGCAACTTTAATCATTTATATCTAACATGTGATAACGTCATATTTGTGCCAAATAAAATCTACTCATACTATTTTGATTTTCTTGTAGAAAAAAAAAGAATATTCGGTCCTTTTTAAATTTTATATGAAAAAATGGATTTGTTAAAGGAAAATCCAAGAATGACTAAAATTCTAATTTAAAATAAAAATAATCTCTATAAACATATTACACTATTTTGATTCCTAATCAATAAAGTCACTTTGGGTCAACCTTTAGGCGCGCATGCATACGATCTTAAAGGTTATCTGAGTAGATGGGGGAGAGTTTATGCTAATTGTGTAATAAGCCATAGGTTTGGGGGATCCTGTTGCCGCACACCCTTGGAGGGGTTTCGAACGACCCTGTTATGACCAACATTGATTTATTGTATCTGTTTTAACCTACTTGTTAAACTGTCAATATATACATGATTATTCAGAGAGCACCGAAATGTCCCTGACATTTTGGTGTTTTCCTGTTCGGCGCACTTCGGCAATTGACCCTCCAAATTAATCGAAAAATTGCCGAATCGATCTGAAAAACTGCCAAAATGCATCCGACGATCCACCACAAAACTGCTGAATCCATCCGAAAAAAGCCAATGACCTGCCTAAAAGAGCACCGACTAGCCACCAGAAAAAGTCGAAAAGCCACTGAACGAGGTAAGAAAAAAAAAACACTGAAGTTTCAAAGGGCATTTTCAATAAAAACTGCTGGACGAAAATGGCTGGAACTAACATATAAAAGTCCTATGAATGATAATAAAAAGGTCTGTTACAGAAAAAAAAACGTCATTTAAAAAAAAAAAATCTGAATTAAAAATATTCTCCGAAAAAATCCTAAAAAATAAATAAATAAAGAGACGTTTTGATGCAAATGAAAAGAATAAACGTTTGAATAAATATTTAAGAAAAACGGGAATATGTTTTGACATTGAATCCTATGGGATTCGTCTGATTAAACCTGTCGAATGAAACCACTGAACATCAGGGCATTTCACTGACATTTCTCTGCTGTTCAATGTGAATAGATTAACCATTGCTTCTCTATGGGGGATTTCACTGCCACCGAAGGTCAAGGTATTTAGCTGGTTAAATTGCCAATATTTGGTGAACTGACAGCTATTTGAATAGCCAAATGGCCACGAAATTGCACCCTATGGGGAAATTCACTGTTCAGTGCAATTACATGGTCAATTCGGTGCTCATTAAATAACCCCCATAGTGTGTATTTTTGATACCTGTGCCTGACAAAAAGTGCATTATTTTCTGTTTTAGTTATTGTATCTATTTGCCAGGTCAGGTGATATCATGTTATGACCCGGATCTTGAAGAATGTCATTGGCCAGATATTACCGGGTTGGTCATTGCGCAGGCAAGGCAACATTCAGGATGGATTGATAAAGAGCTTCCTTTAATTATACACATGGTATATGTTACTAATGTTTTATTTTTAATCTTATTTGTAGAAAGATTGTATTCCCTGGACGGCAATAATTCTCACTTTAGGAGGCGGCTCTAGTTAGACAATCCGCGCCTGTTGAATAATTCAGCAAAACTCGCTGGGGCTGTGACAGATACTTCAAACAGTGATCTTACCATCTCGGCTGTGGAGTTTTGCATAGCTGTGACTGTGGGTGCTGAGCGGGTCTGAGGAGCTGTCAAACGCCGTCTGCGGCAGCGAGGACACCAGCGGATCATCGCAATTATCTGTGGAATATTAAAAGAGAACAAACACTTTGTCACGAAGAGAATTCCAAACCCTCGCGTGAGCTCACATTGTTACAGCCAGAGTCTTATATCGGCGCAATACAATATAACATATCCATTGGCTTCCCAAAACCATGATGACAGCCTTACCCCAAAGTCCTTAATTACATTGTACAAGTTACTGCTTCTACAGCAAGCTCTCAGCTGAATAAAAATAGCATTCAAAGCCCAGGTCAGTAGATGTCAAACGTATTTTACTACATTGTGTGAGCACACACTATTATTATTATCATAATATTATTATTATAATTATCATCATAATAAAAACAAATACCCGGTGGGCTGCAGTAAGTGTGGGCCGCAACAGGTCTCCTCATGCTGTGAATGGCCAACCCTAAATCCTTATGTCCAATCCAAATTCATCCACAGCCAATCTTTACATGCTATATGCATGCACCTGTCCTTTTTCCACCCTTCACCATGCCCTCTCCTCACTGGTCGATCCGGGGAGGGGTCACAGGGGCATGGGCTACCTCTGAGCTGCAATTCAATTATAGGAGATACAGGGGTTGTTTGGACCCTTGTATCGCTGGCTCCGTACAACCCAAGGTCATGTACGGTGTCATTGGAAATCTCAGAGTCTGGCCTTTGCAACGATACTAAACAGGAGCATGCAAAACCTACAATTCAAATAGAACATATTAAATAAACCTCTTTTTATCTTGTTTGTTCTAAAGCAGCAGCTTTGGCCTCTTTTCAATTATAAAGTGAGCAATGCTGCTGCAATTATTCACTTACTTGTTTAATGAGACCATGTAAAAGAAATAAAAAGTTATAAATAAATATCTTTTTGAGCTCTGAGGAAGTGGCATTGCCTGGTTTTCACAAAACAAACGATAACACTGCCATTACAAACTAGACACCAGCTGTCAGGGCCGCTGGCCTATCGACACTTGATGCTGCCGCCTCTGGCACCGGCCTGACACCAGATCTTAGGCCAAATTAGTAGAGTGCCCTCCTGAAACTTGCACCTTTGCCCCTCCCAGGTTGTTATTCGGCCCTAGTCCTTGCCTGATTCTTGGCAATGGATTCAGTATTGCTTTATAAAAGTGCGTAAAGCATTCGAGCGCTCTGTGTCCATTGACCGTTCAAGATGCAGTACGGACACTCTTCTCCTTTCCCGTGTTTGATGAAGCTGTCTGGAGAAGCTTCCGATGAATAATATAGAATAAAAAGACTAATATAAAGGAAAGCAGGTTTAACTAGCGCCTCTACCAGCTACAAAAAGATCCAAAGAGGAATAATTTGCAGTCCATAAATATGATCTGAAATCTAACGACTGTACACCTCGTTACCAGAGCCACCGAGCTCCATGTAACCTGTCACTTAGTGTCAAAAGACAAGGCGACGGATTAAGCCTCAGGCATAAATTATTCATTCCTACATTACTTGATGAGCTATATTTTGGAGAGTGCTGTCACTTAGAAGTTACCACTCGGTAAAAATGACTGTGCATCGCAGATCGGCATCCAGCGAGAGCCGTTTTATCGTTAGGATATACATCCAACAAGGACCTGATCAGTATTCATTAGATGCGGCATAGAAACTTATTAAACATAACTGCACACGCTGCATGTTTTTTAAGAAAGACAATCAATCCCCGGTTCAGCCAATTCTGTTCTTGATCATGTTCAGAGAGAGCCGGAGAACTTGCCCTACAGAGGGCAGCAACCTCGCTATCTGTCATGCAAATGCCGCCCGCGCAGCTTTCTCTTCAGATTATTAGAAACCAGACGGGTTTGTTTCAACCCGTTCTCTTCTTTCAGATGTTTTTACGCTCAGGCGAGTGCCTGGGATCGGGAAGAGGTTTCTTTTGTAAGCCTCATTATCGACTATAACTCATGGTCGGGTTGCACGACTATGCCGTGCCGCCTCGCTCTCTCACGGACAAACATACTTAAACAACAAATGACTAAGAAGCTTCTCGCGAAGCTCCAGCTTTCCTGGACTCTGGCTGCTCGCACTCAATGAATACAATCAGTCGTCAATTTACTTAAACGCAAGGTCAATGGTGGAAGAAATGGAAACAGAGGAAGGCTGACAAGGTGAAGAGGAGCCACATGGCTTGGTGCTTCATATTCTCTCTGCTCCTCTGATCTTCCATGATTTCTCAGCGGGCAGACTTTAGAATTACTACACAACGCTCAGTCACCGGAGCGTGCGTGATGGTTACTGGGAATCTCCCATGTAGCTACTCAGCATGAATTTATGCTAAATGCCCAATCCAAAGGGATGAACCCTCTGATGTTGTGCTTTTACATTGAAAACAATAACGCTGTGGAATTCTCTGCCTGTTGAGGTGGTTGGGTCAGAGTCTGTAGAGACTTGGTGCACGTACAGAATTTCTCATTAACTATGTGACTATATATTTTTTTACATTTCAGGTGACTTTAATTCCCTTTTGCCCCTCGCGTGCGCTGCTCCTCCTCTTCGGCTAAAGTTTTTCTGTGCAATTTGCATTTTGCAGATCTGATCGACCCCTGCCTCTCTGAGACACTCACTATCACGAGTAGTTTCAGAGGGTGATGTCGACCACTCTTTGTGTGTGACATCACTAGTGACTGGTCTGGTGACCAGCAGCCGGGAAATTCAAAATTCCCAGGTGCTGGTGACAATGGGTGGGGTGGAGGAAACTCCTCCACTTCACCTGGCGTTTCTGCCAGATTGGGGGAACTAGAAGAGAGAAGGGGGCACTCCTCACATCCTGATCACTTTGAAATTATAAAGTGGTCAGAATGGATAGAGTGTCCCTTTTATTAGATACGCTTTAATGTTAAAAGCTGGTCTTTCAACCTTTCTAACTGGATCAAAATGTTTCATCAAGGGGCCGTTTATCTAAACTCAGCAGCCGAAGTTTTACGATTGAATCAGCTGACTTTCAAACTATCTACTGATGGAATTAAACACATTATACAAACAACACATACACATATGAATTATATTAGTTGCAAAATGTAGCTGTTGAAAAACACAAGGGAATGTTATTGTTTCCCGTATGTAAAAATATTTTGAAAAAAATCTGCGAGAGTTTTGGAAACCAGGACGGGGAGATAATCCAAAAGCGTGTTATATTTTATATTTCTATGTGTTTTAATATATGTATTTTATATTTATATGTATTTTAACATATTTATATTTACTTAAAACACACCAGCTGCATCGACTCCTCTCGACGCTCTGAAACAGCGATTCTTTCTCTTTCGTTCACAATGACACATTGACAAGTTGTCCAAATTTTGACAACGCGCAAAGCGATAATTCCCACTTTTCTAAAGAGACGACTCGCGAAGCTGGGGAGAGATGGTTCCTTTTGATTTAGGTTGGCGGCGTTCCAAGCCTGAGTCTTCCGCAGATAGGATCACTTTTTATTCCTCATTTTTTCCCCTCTTTGCTTTTTGTCAATAAACGTCTAACTAGGTAACATTACGGCGGATTTCACAGTCAGCAGATTTTCGCGTCGCTTTTAAAACACCGACCTTAGCCTGGATTCTGGCGTTACGGAAAGCGGTGCACGCTTTCTGCTGATATTCCACCAGCCTCATTGTCCGTGCATTCTTGCCAAATAAATGGAATTAACATCAAAATTTATTCGTCTTCTCAACAGACGAAATTAAATGCAGGAAGTCGGAGAGTGTGAAGAAGTACATTGTGTCGGCAGGTCCGCGGCATCTGGTTACCTGGAATGAACCGGACGAGCCCATGGTACAGGAAGACGACTCCAGGGTGATCGCGAGTCCATGATATTACATTCACATTCAAGTGGTTTGTATTAAAAGAAGCTTCAGCGATAAAAAGATGGAAATTGTGCGACAATGTGACTAATACTGGAGAAATTGGAGCAAAATCATATTATGAATTTAACTCCTTTGCTACTAAGGTCGAGCATGCTCAATCTTCGCATGCACTTGTTAGTGTCCCAATAACCAGGGCCGGATTTACAATCTCAGGAGCCTGAAGCCAGAAATCTGGAGTGCCCTCCCTCAGCAATTTTTTTTTTAAATTTCGAGTAGATACTTTTTAAAATTTTTATTTTGGGCCAAAAAAATATTTTATACTTTTTTATATATATTTTCTTTTTTATAATTTTTATCAATATATATTTTTTACTTTTATATAGAAAGGCGTCACCTATGGGGGGAGGGGACACTTTGCCACAATGCTCTGGAAAACTAAAATAAAATAAAATGTAAAACAAAAAAGAAAAGTTGTTTGGTATTTGTTCAGTTTTACCGATCAAGGCGCCTCCTTGGGGAGGGTTTCTGTAGGCACATGCCTACTTTGCCTTATTGTAAATCCGGCGCTGCCAATATTGAGTATACATGATTCGGTCTACTCAGGAATTTTGCTTCTGACAAACTAAACTAAATTCATTTACTAATGGGCTCCAGAATGTGCCCCAAAGGTTTTAGTAACTCGGGCGTTGCAGCCGAGGTGATAAAACAGTGTATACAGCGGGGACTCTGTTTCCGAAACACAGATCCCCAGCTGATTCAACATGGATCCCCATCCGCAGTAACTATCAGATCTCACTCAGCTGTCATCTCTTATCTCGAGTAGCATAGACAACACAATAGATCCCCTGCAGTCTCATATAAACATTCCGTTCCCCAAATCCATTGCCTCTTCACTGCTGTTTTATCCTATACAACAGCTGTAAAGTGAGACTTGCCATAAAATTTTGGTTAATCTTGCATCGTGTGAAAAATACACAAAACGGAAACAGGAGATAAAAACCTAACTTTATCTTTCCTTTTTATATGCAATTAATTTAAGCAAAGAAAAAAACCAGCAGCAGCGTGTGTTTTATAATGTGTCTTATACAGTGTTTTATTATGTGTTTATAAAGTTTTTATTATGTGTTTATTATGAGATCTATAGAGTGTTTTAAAAGGTGTTTTATTATGTGTTTATAACGTGTTTATTATGCATTTTATAAAGTGTTTTATAAAGTATGTTATTATGTGTTTATTATGTATTTTATAAAGTGTATTATAAGATGTTTTATTATGGGTTTTATAAAGTGTTTATTATGTGTTTATAATGTGTTTATTATGCATTTTATAAAGTGTTTTATAAGGTGTTTTATTATCTGTTTATAATGTGTTTATTTCTAATCCACAAGTAATCTAGTTACATCATATGTTAATGGTAGTGTCCCTTTAAATACCTTTGAAGGCAGAGTTGATCTACCGGGGAAGATGCTTGTGACCAAGAGTAGGGATGAGCCGAACACTCCCCGAGTCCGGTTCGAGCCCGAACCCGAACTTCCCATTTGTTCGGGACCGAACCCGAACCCGAACTCGAACCCCATGCAAGTCAATGGGGCTGAAAATTCGGCTTTTTAGAGTGCCCTCCAAGAGGGCATATATGCTAGATATTTGCCATAAAAGGTGTATGGGGGTCCGGGTAGTGCCCTGGGGGACAGGAAACAAGGACAAAAAGTAAAAAAAAAAAGGTTTTTAAAGAGACAGTGAGTTTTTCATGAAATAAGGGTTAAAAATAAAAACCAAAAATTCCTTAAAATATCGTGCCTAGGAGGTCCCCATAACCTGCCCGTGAAGTGGCGGATTTCTAGGATGTATAGAAACATTTAAAAACAAAAAAAATTACGTTTCATATGACGGTAAATGCTTTTCCTTTAATCTATCCATAAACAACTGCTTGGGGCGGCAGCCTGTATGAAAAGACATTTTAGGACGCGCAGAAAAAGTTTAGTGATTTTTTTGGCTAAATTATTGTGAAACTTATGCAGGCTTTGGATGAAAGTAACAATAGGTGCTTTAAAATTGGGCTTTTAGCGTCGGCAACAGTGCCGTCACACCGTAACCCCTCTGAGGATATGAATCTGATACAGGCGTCAATGGCAGTGCACCCAGATATTGTGCCTTCAGTGCCAGGTCTGCAAGTACTATCATACAGTAACCCCTCTGTGGTATTGTGGAAGAATGCAGGGGTGGACCATGCGGTCCTATATTAAAAAGATATGAATCTGGGAATGGGCGTCAGTGCACCCAGATATTCTGCCTTTGGTGCAAGACTGCCAGGCCAGCAAGTATCATCATACAGTAACCCTTCTGTAGTATTGTGTAAGAATGCAGGGGAGGACCATGTGGTCCTATATTGAAAAGATATGATTCTGGTCAAGGCGTCAGTGCACCCAGATATTGTGCCTTTGGTGCCAGGCCAGCAAGTATCATCATACAGTAACCCCTCTGTGGTATGGTGGAAGAGTGCAGGGGTGGACCATGTGGTCCTATATTGAAAAGTTTTTGATCTGGTAATGGGCGTCAGTGCACCCAGATATTGTGCCTTTAATGCCAAGCCATCAAGTATCATCATACAGTAAGGCTGGGGTCAGACGAACGCAGTGTTAACGTCCGTGTTGCCCACACATAAGTACGTCCGTGATAGCATACAATTGTGTTAAATGGAGCCCCACACACGAAGTACGTCCGCACAGAGGTGCGGGGGCTGATGGACGCTGCAAACGGACGCAGGTTAGGCAAGAACGTAATACTGCTAGAACGGACGTGCAGAGTGCGCCACGTCCACAATGTCCGCATAGCATTGTGTGTGAGTGATGCAACAAGGTCAGACGGACTGCATTTATACGTCCAGCATTTTTGACGGACAGAATGTTCTTTCATTGTTATTTATTTTCCCTGCTACATCAGTCAAAAAATACGTCAGTGAAAAAAACCGACTGTGTGTGGCCACTACCTTGTCGTCAGTCAGTAAGTACATCCGTACTGCACGGTCGCACAGTCCGTAGAAAATGCGCTCATCTGACCCTAGCCTAACCCCTCTGTGGTATTGTGGAAGAGTGCAGAGGTGGACCATGTGGTCCTATATTGAAAAGTGTTTTTTTTTTATCTGTTAATGGGCATCAGTGCTCCCAGATATTGTGCCTTTAATGCCAGGCCAGCAAGTATCATCATACAGTAACCCCTCTGTGGTATTGTGGAAGAGTGCAGGGTTGGACCCTGCGGTTCAAAAAATGTAAATGATAAAAATCTGGCACAGGCGTCAGTGCAGCCAAATATTGTGCCTTTCATGGCAGCAAGTGCCTTCACACCGTAACCCTTTTGTGGTATTGTGGAAGAGTTCAGTGCTGGAGGTTTTGTGAATGCAGAAGAGGACATCCCCGATCTATTCCATTACTTCAGCATCAGGGGATTGATAGCTGCTGATCCAGGACTGATTCATTTTTATAAATGTCAGCCGGTCTACAGAGTCGGTGGACAGACGCACTCTTTTGTCAGTGACAAAACGTCCAGTGGCACTGAACGTCCTTTCGGAAAGCACGCTAGATGAAGGGCAACCTAGTAGCTGCATAGCATATTGGCTAAGTTCTGGCCAGTGATCCAATCTCAACACCCAGTAAGCCAGTGGATCATCTGCTGGAAAGGTATCCAGGGCTGCCCTTGCCCCTAGGTAGTCCTGCACCATATGGTGAAGACGCTGGCAATGGTGCCTACATTTGACGTCTTTGGGCGTCGTGGACTAAAAAAATGTAAAAAAGCATCAGTCAAGTGGCCCTGGCCTTCACCGCTATTCCTCTGATCACCTGCAGCCTCAGAAGCACGTGTGTCAGCACTTGGTAATCTACCAGTGCTTGGAAAGGTGTTACACAAGTGTCGCTTTAGAGCGTCCTCAAGTTTTGTCATCCTGTGCTCCCTCTGTGCGGGCAGGATGAGCTCTGCAACTTTCCCCTTGTATCGTGGATCAAGAAGGGTTGCCAACAAGTAATGATCCCTCTCCTTGATAGCACGAATCCTGGGGTCCTTTAGCAGGCTTTGCATCATTAAGGAGCCCATGCAGCGTAGGTTGGAGGTGGCATTAGCTGCCGAGTCTTCCTGGTCAATGAGGATGACTGTATCGTGCACTTCCTCATCCCAGCCACGCACAAGCCCTTCTGTTTCTGGGCACACAAAACCCTCCCTTGAGGAATCCCCACCTTCAATGCCCCCACTACTTAAATAGTCCTCCTTCTCCTCATCCTCCTCCTGTCTGATCTGAGTAGGACCCGCTGGAATGCTGTCTGCGGAAAGTCTGGGGCCTTGAGAGCAAGGGAAGGCCTCCTCTTCCTCCAGCTGCTCTGCATCTAGAGCCACATCTATAATTCCCTGCAGAGTGTGCTCCAGCAGGAACACTAAAGGAATTGTGTCACTGATGCATGCACTGTCCCTGCTCACCATCCTTGTTGCCTCTTCAAATGGTGACAGTACAGTGCATGAATCCTTGATCATCAGCAACTGCGGGGGGTAAAAAAAAACAAGTTGACCTGAACCTGTCCTTGTGCCATACTCACACAGGTACTCGTTGATGGCCCTCTGCTGCTTGTGCAGATGCTGAAGCATTGCTAATGTCGAGTTCCAACTGGTGGGCATGTCACAGATCAGAAGGTTTGTGGGAAGGTGGAATTCTCTTTGAATTTCTGCCAGGCGAACGCTTGCTGGGAATGACCATCTGAAGTGGCTGCAGACCTTTCTGGCCTGGATGAGAAGCTCTAGCAGCCCTGGGTACTTGGTTAGGAAACGCTGTACCACCAGATTTAGGACATGTGCTAGGCATGGTACATGCGTCAATTTACCCTTGCGTAGGGCGGAGAGAAGGTTGCTGCCATTATCGCAGACGATCATTCCCAGCTCAAGCTGGCGTGGTGTTAACCATCTCTGCACCTGCCGCTGCAGAGCTGACAAAATTTCTGACCCAGTGTGGCTCCTGTCCCCTTAACAAACCAGCTCAATCACAGTATGGCATCTTTTTGCTTGAGCCATTGCGTAGACCCTGTCAGGCGTGGGTTTAACTGCCACCTCGCCAGAGACAGAGAAGGAGGAGGAGGAGGAAGAGGTGGTGGTGGTGGAGCAGACAGACCTCATACAAGCAGCTTTCTGGAGGCGTGGTGGATGAACAAGCTCCAGCACAGAGCCCCGTCTTGGATCCCTCCCAGCTGCAATCAGAGTTACCCAGTGTGCCGTGAAGGAAATGTAACGACCCTGTCCATGCTTGCTGGACCACGTGTCTAAAGTCACATGCGCCTTGCTGCTGACTGCCTTTCCCAATGTCTGGATAACATTGTCTTCCACGTGCTGGCATAGTGCTGGAATGACCTTGCATGAAAAGTAATGGCGTTTTGGAACCTGCCACTGTGGTACAGCACATTCAGCAAAATCACGGAAGGGAGCAGAGTCCACCAGCTGGAAAGGCAGCAGCTGCAATGCGAGTAATTTTGCTAAGCTGGCATTTAAATGCTGTGCTTGGATGGTTGGGACTATATTTTTTCTTTCGCTGCAGCAGCTGCGGCAACGTAATCTGACTGCATAAATCTTCAGCTACTGGGATGATGTCACATTGTGAGGAAGGACCTGCTGGTACATCCATTACTGTAGCATCAACCCTGTCGGTGGAGGTTGTAGGCAATGACATGGCAGGACATACAGTGTGGGTAGAGACAGATGAGGAGGAGGAGGACCTATGCAAAGTTTTGCGCCAACGGGATGTGTGGCACTTGTTCATATGTCGCCTCAAGCACGTGGTACCCAAGTGTCGGTGTTTATCCCACGCTTCAGCCTCATCTGACATAGATTACAAATAGCAACGGTGGGGTCTGCTGCACATTTCTTAAAGAACTCCCAGACAGCAGAGTTACTGCATGTGTTCTTTGACACAACAGCGCTCTGCACCGGAGCAGCTCTGACATGTGAGGGCTTGGACTGGCTAGTGCTACGGTTGGTCAAAGAGGATGTTGTGCCTCGTGTTTGCTGTGCCTCCTCCTCCCCATCCTCCTCACTTTATTCCTCAGTTCGATCTGGCACCCAGGTGGAGTCAGTGACCTCATCATAAATGTCATCTTCACCCCCTATCTCCTCGTCACTGGAGCCAACTTGGCAGTATGCTGCAGCTGCTGGGGCAACATGAGTGCCAGTTATTTGTGTGTCATCACTGGCACCCCCTTCCTCTAGGTTGATTATACTCCCTTGCTCAACCTCAGAGATTGAATCAGAGCACTGTACTTGCTGCGCATCCTCAAGCAGCATGTCACTCTCATTGTAGACAAACAATTCAGCTGACTCCTCCGTGTGTGATAGCAAGGCTACGGCAGGAGTAGCTGTGGTCATGTCAGGCTGCATTAGTTGCTTTGGCAGCTGAGGTGGACTGTAAAGCACTAGAAGCCTGGCTGGCAGAGGACTCGGAGGATGAGGGTGGCCTGGTTAGCCAATCCACCAAGTCCTCTGTATGTTGCTGCTGCTTAAGATGGCCAGCACCAGTTAGAAAGGACAAGCGTGCCCCTGCAGAGGATGGTCCACCACGACCAGAGGCACAGCCTCCCGACACAGGGGCTGCTTGCCCTCTTATCTGTGTCTGGGAGCGTCTGCCTGTCCTTTTTGTTCTTTCAGACATGGTGAGTGATATATAGATTAATATATACAGAACTCTGATTCAACTCTGGTATAAGGACTTAAATAACTCTGGTATAACTCAGTGAGACACACTGATAGCTGGCAGCCAGTGACAAGAGACAGATCACCTCAATTCACAAATGTTTTAAAGAAATTAGTGAGCCCCAAAATAATGTGTGGTACTGGTTGTGTGACGAGACACAGATCACCTTAATTCACAAATGTTTTAAAGAAATTAGTGAGCCCCAAAATAATGTGTGGTACTGTTTGTGTGACAAGACACAGATCACCTTAATTCACAAATGTTTTAAAGAATTTAGTGAGCCCCAAAATAATGTGTGGTACTGGTTGTGTGACGAGACACAGATCACTTTAATTCACAAATGTTTTAAAGAAATTAGTGAGCCCCAAAATAATGCGTGGTACTGGTTGTGTGACGAGACACAGATCACTTTAATTCACAAATGTTTTAAAGAAATTAGTGAACCCCAAAATAATGCGTGGTACTGGTTATGTGACGAGACACAGATCACCTTAATTCACAAATGTTTTAAAGAAATTAGTGAGCCCCAAAATAATGCATGGTACTGTTTGTGTGACAAGACACAGATCACCTTAATTCACAAATGTTTTAAAGAAATTAGTGAGCCCCAAAAAAAATTGCTGGCTCTGTGACGAGACACAGATCACCTTCATTCACAAATGTTTTAAAGAAATTAGTGAGCCCCAAAATAATGAGTGGTACTGGTTGTGTGACGAGACACAGATCACCTTAATTCACAAATGTTTTAAAGAAATTAGTGAGCCCCAAACAAACTTGCTGGCTGTGTGACGAGACACAGATCACCTTAATTCACAAATGTTTTAAAGAAATTAGTGAGCCCCAAAAAAACTTGCTGGCTGTGTGACGAGACACAGATCACCTTCATTCACAAATGTTTTAAAGAAATTAGAAGGAAAGAATTGGGTTTACCTAGTGGCGCAGTAATTTAATAGTTGAATTGTAGCTCAGATGTAAGGGCTGAGTATGTATCATATGTACAGGGTACAAAAACCAGAGGTTTACAAAGTATTGATACAATAACCTTGATGTGAAAACCAGGGTTATAATAATAGTGCGATACAATAGTGCAATACAATAAAGTGCAAATGCAACAGTACATAAGAGGGACAGAGTACCAGAGCTGCTGTTGAAGGTCCAGACAAAAATTATCCTATCCACAGCTGTATTACGTTCGTTGAGGATGTCTGTTCTCCTAATGTTCTTGATAGGCTCCGCGGTGGGGAAAATTGAGAGGGGGGGGGAAAGAAAAATAATATATAGTATAATACCCTCTGTAAACGGGGTGCAGTGTAGAAAAAAATGCGCAAAAAAAAAAAAAAAAAAAAAAATCAAAGTATCAATACTTTGTAAACCTCTGGTTTTTGTACCCTGTACATATGATACATACTCAGCCCTTACATCTGAGCTACAATTCAACTATTAAATTACTGCGCCACTAGGTAAACCCAATTCTTTCCTTCCAATCTTACTGCACAACTCTTCGAGAGCCTGTGTAACACCGTAGTTGGCTGCAACCCCTTTAAATACTTTACACCTCTAAATACGAGCGCCTCCACCAAACCCCTACACATCCTACCGTTTTAAAGAAATTAGTCTGCCCCAAAATAATGTGTGGTACTGTTTGTGTGACAAGACACAGATCACCTTAATTCACAAATGTTTTAAAGAAATTAGTGAGCCCCAAAATAATGCGTGGTACTGTTTGTGTGACAAGACACAGATCACCTTAATTCACAAATGTTTTAAAGAAATTAGTGAGCCCCAAAATAATGCGTGGTACTGGTTGTGTGACGAGACACAGATCACCTTAATTCACAAATGTTTTAAAGAAATTAGTGAGCCCCAAAAGGACTTGCTGGCACAGTGACAAGACCCAGAAGATCACCTTAATTCACAAATGTTTTAAAGTTGTAAACCCCAAAAAAAATTGCTGGCACAGTGACAAGACACACATCACATAAATTCCCTGATATTTGGTAGAAATGAGACCCAAAAAGACTTGCTGGCACAGTGACAAGACCCAGAAGATCACCTTAATTCACAAATGTTTTAAAGAAAGTTGTAACCCCCAAAAAAACTTGCTGGAACAGTGACAAGACACACATCACCTAAATTCCCTGATATTTGGTAGAAATGAGAGCCCCCCAGACCCCCCCAGTAGCGTGGCAGACTGGCAGTAACAAGACACAACTACCTCCTTTGAAATCTCCTCTGAAATGCGTGCAGAATCGGCGCGTGGAAACATTATATAGTGTGCTGCGGGACTTAGCTCTGTGAGCCCATGATTGGCCAAAATTTGACCAATCAGGACTTTGAGCGGTGATTGGCATAGTGTTGAACCAGTCTTGCACCAGACCTGTGGTCAGGTGCAAGGCTGTAGCCAATTAGGAGCTTCAGGACAGTGGGAAAATGCATTGTGGTCCATTGTGGTCGAACATGCGACGAACACCCGGAAATGTTCGGTGTTCGCGATCTACTTGAACAGGCTAAGTTCGGGTCGAACCCCGAACCGTCCGAACCCGAACAGCTCATCTCTAACCAAGAGGTCTAACCAAGTGCAGGAGATACAACCCCAGATCTACTGCTAAATAGGGGTGGGCGCCAATTCGAATCAGTTTGACGTTCAATTCGAACATTGGCTGTTTGAAAATTTGCGAACTTCAAACTTTTTGGGACGTTCGCAGAAAGTTCGAGAAAAACAAATTTAATTTTTTTCCAAAAAATCCTTAAAAGACCCTAAAAAATCTAAAACTAAAGTGACTTTTTGCTGCAGAATATAATAATAAACAGTTTATTAGATATTGAATTTAAACGGGAATATTTTTAACATTGAAGCCTATGGGACATAAACATTTCTCACTCATTGTTGGTCAAACATTTTCCACTGCTTGTTGGTCAAATATTTCCCACTCCTTGTTGCTCAAACATTTCCCACTCATTGTTGCTCAAATATTTCCCACACTTTGTTGATCAAACATTTCCCATTCCTTGTTGCTCAAACAATTCCCACTCATTGTTGCTCAAACATTTCCCATGGCTTCAAATCGCGTTTAAACATGAGCGAAAGCGGTAAAAATGAGCTCAGTGCACAGCGGTGAAATGGCTCAGCACTCAGCAGTGAAAGGATTATATAGTGTGCTGCGGGACTTAGCTCTGTGAGCCCATGATTGGCCAAAATTTGACCAATCAGGACTTTGAGCGGTGATTGGCATAGTGTTGAACCAGTCTTGCACCAGACCTGTGGTCAGGTGCAAGGCTGTAGCCAATTAGGAGCTTCAGGACAGTGGGAAAATGCATTGTGGTCCATTGTGGTCGAACATGCGACGAACACCCGGAAATGTTCGGTGTTCGCGATCTACTTGAACAGGCTAAGTTCGGGTCGAACCCCGAACCGTCCGAACCCGAACAGCTCATCTCTAACCAAGAGGTCTAACCAAGTGCAGGAGATACAACCCCAGATCTACTGCTAAATAGGGGTGGGCGCCAATTCGAATCAGTTTGACGTTCAATTCGAACATTGGCTGTTTGAAAATTTGCGAACTTCAAACTTTTTGGGACGTTCGCAGAAAGTTCGAGAAAAACAAATTTAATTTTTTTCCAAAAAATCCTTAAAAGACCCTAAAAAATCTAAAAACTAAAGTGACTTTTTGCTGCAGAATATAATAATAAACAGTTTATTAGATATTGAATTTAAACGGGAATATTTTTAACATTGAAGCCTATGGGACATAAACATTTCTCACTCATTGTTGGTCAAACATTTTCCACTGCTTGTTGGTCAAATATTTCCCACTCCTTGTTGCTCAAACATTTCCCACTCATTGTTGCTCAAATATTTCCCACACTTTGTTGATCAAACATTTCCCATTCCTTGTTGCTCAAACAATTCCCACTCATTGTTGCTCAAACATTTCCCATGGCTTCAAATCGCGTTTAAACATGAGCGAAAGCGGTAAAAATGAGCTCAGTGCACAGCGGTGAAATGGCTCAGCACTCAGCAGTGAAAGGATTAAAAATGTTTTTTTTTAAAAAAAAAAAAATCATTGTTTCCTGTCCCCCAGGGCAGTACCCGGACCCCCATACACCTTTTATGGCCAATATCTTGCATATATGGCCCATTGGTTTGCTTTGTGTTCGGATTGTGTTCGAGTTTGCAGTCAAACTTTTTCTTGTGTTCGAGTTCGAATGCGAACCGAACACGGGGGTGTTCGGCCCATCACTACTGTTAAGCTTAAAATGTCGTAAAATAAAAATAATTCTACCTTATTCAACTGAGACAGGTTGAGGATGAAAGGGAACCTGTAATTAGGTCAGCTCCGGCAGAGGCGAAGGCCTTGACCCCATTGTGGTTTTATTGTACGTCTGAGGTTTGTGGGAGACATGGACCTGAGTTAATTAATCAATTAACTTCACTTTAATTAAATAAACACAATTAACCAATCAGTACTGAGGATAATTTAAGGTATGAAAAGATATTTTCGAGATATCACCTTTCTTAGAGACGACTGAGGGACACTTCATCATTTCCAATCAGCGCGGATCCAGCGGCTCATTTCTGATCTCTCAATGTTAATTAATTCTGGGAATTGCATTATGCAGTGACTGTCATACCCGGCGCGTTTCTCTCGCGGCGCGCTCCTATTTGCAGCTCTACGGCAGCTTTTTTCCATTATGAGTAAATGCGATTTTCTAATGGTCGTCCTAAATTGGTGACTCCAGACCACAGCAGTCATCATGCATTATTTGTGGAGTCATTATCTCCTGTAGAGCATCCTGTCTGCGCGCAGGCAAAGTTTTTTCAAGACGCTGAAAGGTGTCCGAAGTCAGGAAGAAATTAAGCTGAGCGTTCGTTTGGAATCTCTGAAGCAAGCGGCTGGGTTTGGCAGCGAGTCCGACGCTCTCATTATGCAACTGATTCGTTTGCTTTTATCTTCACCAAAAAATAAGGTCTGAACGTAGCATTGCTCCATCTTTCAGGCCGTCCACACGTACAGCCTCTTATTCACGGCACGATTTATATGTCAGCTTTTCGTCAAATCAAGGTCATATTTAACTAAATGGAAAAAATAACTGCAACATCTTAACACTGTAACCTCTCAAGAAATTTCTCCTTCTTCCCTTATTAATGTGTTCGTGGTTTTGGGATCTGCTTACTGACCCTAATACTATCTATCTGTATCTATCTATCTATCTGTATCTATCTGTATCTATCTATCTATCTATCTATCTGTATCTATCTCATATCTATCTATCTGTATCTATCTGTATCTATCTATCTATCTCTCTATCAATCTGTATCTTTCTGTATCTATCTCTCTAGCTATCTGTATCTATCTGTATCTATCTGTATCTATCTCTATCTAAATGTATCTATCTGTATATATCTATCTGTATCTATCTCTCTATCTATCTGTATCTATCTCTCTAGCTATCTGTATCTATCTCTATCTATCTGTATCTATCTCTATCTATCTGTATCTATCTGTATATATTTGTATATATCTATCTGTATCTATCTCTCTGTATCTATCTCTCTGTATCTATCTCTCTGTATCTATCTATCTGTATATATCTATCTGTATCTATCTCTCTGTATCTATCTCTCTGTATCTATCTCTCTGTATATATCTATCTGTATATATCTATCTGTATATATCGCTCTGTATCTATCTATCTGTATATATCTATCTGTATCTATCTATATCTATCTGTATCTATCTGTATCTATCTCTCTGTATCTATCTATCTGTATATATCTATCTGTATCTTTCTGTATCTATCTGTATCTATCTCTCTAGCTATCTGTATCTATCTATCTGTATCTATCTATCTGTATATATCTATCTGTATCTATCTGTCTGTATCTATCTGTCTGTATCTATCTGTATCTATCTATCTATCTATCTATCTGTATCTATCTATCTATCTATCTGTATATATATATATCTATCTATCTGTATCTATCTATCTGTATCTATCTGTATCTATCTATCTGTATCTATCTATCTGTATCTATCTATCTGTATCTATCTGTATCTATCTATCTGTATCTATCTATCTGTATCTATCTATCTATCTATCTATCCCATAGATATCTGTATCTATATGCATCTATCTATCTATCCATCTATCTATATGTATGTATCTATCTATATCTATCATCTGTATCTATCGTTATCTATATCTATCTGTATCTATATCTATCTGTATCTATCTGTATCTATATATCTGTCTGTATCTATCTATCTATTTATCTAACTATCTGTATCTATATATATTTATCTATCTGTATCTATGTATCTGTCTATTTATCTATATCTATGCATGTATCTATCTATATATCTATCTCTATCTATCTATATCTATCTATCTATCTCTTTCTCCATCTCTATCAATATCTATCTATCAATCTTTTCTGTCATACATACCATATCTATACACAGAGTGACATTGTCGTGGTCACCACGCAGGGATGCCAAGTACTCAGACCTCTTAGGACAAAGCCTTGATACAAATCACACTTTCATCACGATTCCATCTGAATTAGACGTTTACCGATTCATCTATATTTGCTTATAATAAGAGACGTATTTCTATAAATAATGGCTTTATAAGGCTGAGCGAAATCCCGCCTTCATCGGCAGAGATCCTGCAGAGCTAATTGTATCTATTAGTATTTTATCACACACGGGGCTGTGTTGATGAGTTTATTATAACTGTGAAACAAAGCAAACGCATTGCTGAGAAATATCTCCTCCTCCCCAAGTAATAAATGGGATCTCTATCCGTACATTTAAAATATCTGCTATTGTATAAACTGCAGTTAGAGGTTTATATGGATCGGAGTTCGATTATCTTTCGGTTAAGGATCTCTTTTAACATTGTCTCGTGCTCCACAAAATGCAGAAAGACATAAACAAATCTCCCTAATGAGACACGGCCACTGTACCTGTGTTAAGTACATACTGTAATTAGTCAATGTTTTACTTTTAAAGCAATCGGTTCTTGTGATACAAGAGTTATTTGTAAACAAACAATCTGGCGAGATGCTGTAAATGTGGTGTGGTTGTCATGGAAACAAATAGAATCACTTTGCTGATTACGCCACATTTTAAGGGGTCATTCACTAAACACCACTGTGGCATCAAAGTTCAGTGTTGTGATTTACAGTGAAGGTGACTATCCATGGAAAGACAATTAATCTTATAACATTACGTTCCAGAAAATGAGCAAACTCCAGCGATATTCTCTATGTATCATTGTTTCACCATTGTTTGTAACACAGGTGAATCAACGCTGGTGATTTTAAAGTGCTGATACCTAATGGACGCCACAAAAAAACATATAAAAACACATCTCAGTGCAGTGCCTCATGATAAAAGCACAACTCTCTACCTATAAAGTCACAGTTTTATGTGTATCTTCAGATTTAAGGGGTTATTTAGAGAGAGTCGATATGGCCCCGAAATTGCACCGAACAGTGAACTTCCCTGCACGATGCCATTTTGGGGCCATTTGGCTATTCAAAAAGCAGACAGTTCACCAAATAATAAATTGCCAGTGAAATACGGTGCCTGTTCGGCGGCAGTGAAATCCCCCATAGAGAAGCAATGGTTAGTCTATTCACAGACACAGAACAGCAGAGAAATGTCAGTGAAATGCCCTGAAGCTCAGTGGTTTCATTCGACAGGTTTATTCACGAGAAAGAATCCCATAGGCTTCAATGTTAAAAATATTCCTGTTTTAATTCAATATCTAATAAACCATTTATTATTTTAATCTGCAGCAAAAAGTCTCTTTACTTATTTTTTTAAGTATTTTTTAGGCGATTTTTGGGACCAGTTCAGTAGTGTTCAGCAGTGTTTGGCCGCATCCGGTGGTCTGTTCGGCGGCCTTCAGCAGTCTGTTTGGTGGCCTCAGCAGTCTGGTTCGTGGTCTTCGGCGGTCAGTGGTGGCTCCGTGTTCAGCGCACTTTGGGGACCCTCTGATGAGAAGTGAATTCATCGTCGGGTCGACGAAATGGAATCGCCAAAGTGCTCTGCAGTGCACCGAACAAGAAAGCACCAAAATTTCTCTTACATTTCAGTGCTTTTTGAATAACCCCTAGGGTAAAAAAACAAAATAATAATCCAGAAAACCACCGTTAGTTTTTAATTAATTATCCAGTAATAAATATTCAGGAATATTCCCAATGTATTCCTTACTGTAATAGCATATTTGGCAGGGAGATGTCGCCACCTGGTGGCCACGGTGAGTTACTGCATTCCAGGAGATGTCATTCAGACACATTCCCCAGCTGGTTTTAAAAAAAGTGTTAGGACATCGACCATCATGCCCACGCTGCAACAACTTTAGGTGCACCTTCTGGAGCCCAAATGTAAACAAATTTGTTTTTCAATAGAGGGAATTCATTTGCATTTCTCCTGTGGAAAACCATATTGACTATACTCAAAGGTAGGCTTGTGCACCGATTTTTTATTCGGTTCGATTTGTTCGGATGTTTAAAATTTTCGATTCGTCTCGTTTCGACCGATTTCTGTTTCGATTCGGTTCGGTTAGTTTTTCGTGTACATTTTTGTTCGGAATATCGACCATTTTCGTGTTTTTGGGTCACTTTGCTCGTTGTTTGTATCGACTTTTCGGAAATTTCAGAAATTTTCGTTTTTTCGGAACGTCTGTTCTCCTCGTTTCAAAGTGTCTACGATAATTCTGGCAATTCTATCGTGTTTTTTTTTATTAAATAAAGATCCTTTTCTTCTTATGAATAATTGAATATACATTTCACAACTTTATTTAATCATATTAAAATGGTATGAAAGCCAAGGAACAAAAAAAATGAACAAAACGATTTAAAAAAACGCTAAACTGACCCGAATGCCACAAGAAACAAGTGATACGCATTTACAAATACAAAATTTACAGAATCAGCGATATAACCGATAATAGTTAAATATACGATGTCCAGAATTACCGAAATGGAACCGAAATCACGAATGGAACCGAAATCATGAATAGAGAAAAAATAAATTTCGATTTGACACATTTCAAATCCATTCGAAAAATCCGAAATTTTTTCGTTTCGGCTCGGAAAACTTTTCGGATCTATCGGTTTTCAGGTCCGACCCGATTCGGAAATTCGGCCGAATCCGAAAACACGAATCGGGAATTTTCGTGAAAATTCTGAAATTCCGAAACCCGAAACGCACATCCCTACTCAAAGGTGCTTTTCAGATCGAATGTAGTCAATCTTGGTAGTAAATGGGTTAATATCAGGATATTTGCTGATGCGTTTGCTGGCCTGATTAACTCCATGTCATTCTGGTTCCTCTGTGCACTCATCGGGAATTTTCGTGAAAATTCCGAAATTCCGAAACCCGAAACGCACATCCCTACTCAAAGGTGCTTTTCAGATCGAATGTAGTCAATCATGGTAGTAAATGGGTTAATATCAGGATATTTGCTGATGCGTTTGCTGGTCTGATTAACTCCATGTCATTCTGGTTCCTCTGTGCACTCATATTGCAGCACTTGCAGGATTCATTGAATCTCACAGCTCTGACGGCTCTGAAAATTGATCCTCATATCAACCAATCATGAGGCTGACGCGTTTCGCTCCATACCTTGTCTACATGGCCCTGGTCTTCTTAAGCAGCTATATTGTATCTTTACTTATATGTTCCTTATCGTCTGTTATGGATCTAAGTTTTGGGGATATTTTGGATCCTAATGATCAGTGAAATCCACATTAAACTCCCGGATGAGCCAGGGTGATGAGAAATCACTTCAGCGATGACATCACACCCAAACTGCGTCACTCACAGGAGAGAGGAATCGCGCTCACTGGAATCAAAGATAAAATATCTGTAATTGATCAAAGGAAAACATTCATGGCTTTGTAACGGCAAGTTCCCATTTATCTTCAGCCGAGGAAATAGATCATCCTACTGTCCCCCAAGCAACACCATGGAGCTTATTCATCAAAGGGTGAGAATTTACCGACAGTTTGACAAATGAGCTCCCGCCGGACGGTTCAGGAGGATACCTTATTTCTCCCACAGGAGATAAATGAGACAAGCGTCATCTTTACTGATCCCGGGTTCATGAAAAGGAATTTAGTGATGCAGCGAAATATAAACAATATCTTCATAGACCCAGGTATTATCGACTCAGAGTCATGAAAATGCAAAAAAGGGGGAATGTTGGGAGAGAAATTGCTAAGTTTAACATTATTTTACGTACTCTCTGTTTCAGGATGATTTCGCAAAATGTTCCGAGGTAACTATGTTTATTTTGTGGTGGGCAAAATGGACGCATGCACTAATATATATATATTATAAAGGCATGCGGAAATGTATGGTTACACCATACATATATATAATAAAGTGATGCAGAAATGCACACATGCACTATATATATATTATTAAGGCATGCAGAAATGCAAACATTCACTATATATATATATTATAAAGCCATGCAGAAATGCCTGCATGCATTATCTATATTATAAAGTGATGCAGAAATGCAAACATTCACTATATATATATTATAAAGGCATGCAGAAATGTACGGTTACACCATACATATATATTATAAAGTGATGCAGAAATGCACACATGCACTATATATATTATAAAGTGATGCAGAAATGTGCACATGCATTGTATATATTGCAAAGGTATGCAGAAATGTACACATGCACTGTATATATTGCAAAGGCATGCAGAAATGCACACATGCACTATATATATTGTAACGGCATGCAGAAATGTGCACATGCACTGTATATATTGAAAAAGGCATGCAGAAATGCACACATGCACTATATATAATATAAAGGCATGCAGAAATGCACACATGCACTATATATAATATAAAGGCATGCAGAAATGCACACATGCACTATATATAATATAAAGGCATGCAGAAATGCACACATGCACTATAAATATTACAAAGAAATGTGTATGTGCTTGTTGATATATAGGTTTACAAAGTATCCATTAAAATCATAAAGACTAAAGTGATACAATTGCAAGATATGGAGATTCTGAGGTTGAGCAGATTTTCTCATGGGAGACTGAACAGTCTGATCACTGAGTCACAAATTAGTTTTTAATTAGGTATTTAAAGGTTTTCTGCAGTATTAATTACATGTATACTCATTTCACGATGTAGACATCTAGTTATATTATAATGGATGGTTATATGAATTATTTATCAGTCGGTGAGTTCTCCCCAAATCAGTAAAGCTTCTTTGATTGACACAGAAGCAAAGCGGTTTTGACATTGTGTCTTGTAAGGTAGAAATTCTGGGTAAAAAAAAGAAGCCAAACAGCACATTCACCACCGAAACGAACAAACAACACCAAAAGAAAAGGATAAAGAAAAGAACTACACCCCATTCCCCGTGTAAACAGGTTTTGGATTCAAATATAAATATTTTCATTACGCAGCGTTTTCCTTTGATAGATTTCCTTTAATCAAACATCAGAGTGTACAAGGTTCAGTCGCTGATTATTCTGCTACAATGTATCACGTGACTATGTCCTCATTATTTAGCGCCACAGCAGAAGGAGGCCTAGCATTTAATGACCACATTGCAGAGTATTTGAGGATGTAGACGTTAAGGGTTCATCTATTTCCCAGGTGCACATTCTGTCTGTTCTGTATCTTAGCGTATGAGCAGGTATACTGTATATGTTTATTATTGTTTTATACATTTATATGTTTATTTATGTTTATATTTCAGTAGGAAAACCATCCTTTAATAATTCAACGCGCCGTTTGAACTGGGGGTGAGAGCATCAACGAGCTTCAAACTGGAGCCATCGACTTCTGGCTCGGTGATTGACTGCAAAGAGGATGATGATGGATAACAGGTCCTGTTCCTGCACTCAGTCACACTCGGTGGAGCTAAGCACTCGCTGAGGCTCTATCGTCACGAGCGACGGCGAGAGGTATATCTTATTTTCCTCCAGTAATCCTCGACTGAGCACTTACAGCATCTTGTAGGAGATTTCTTTATGGGATTACGGCTTTCCATATAAAGGGGCGCCATGGAGCGCGGTTTTAAGAGTTTATGTGATAGGAGGCAGCTGGGGAGATATTAAATTCATCTATTTTAGTAAATGGCTGTTGACCAGACACCTCTCACCCAGCGTCGAGAGGCTGTTAACCTGCTGAACAACACAACAGATATGTAGGATATAGGAACTTTCTTCACCACAATGCTCAGACACATGTTGACAGGTTTTCAAAGGCATTACGGAGATTCCCAGGGTCTCTGGTCCAATGGGCACGTTCCTAGGGGTGACATGTGAATTTTCTGACATTAACGCAAGAGAATAACTAGAAATTCCACCTCTTCAGGGCATTTATGGAAATGTATGATAAAGAAGGTAGAAATAAGGGAAGAATCATCCAAAGAGTCCGAACGCAACTGGTGAGATCCCCATGCAATCCAGCCGGTTTAGAGAGCGTGTGGTTACATAGAGCACACAGCTAAAATGCGTGGTCTGTCCATGCTTCTATTTAATGAACACATTAAAGAAAACTGTCAAAAACATGGCTAAAGTTAATTTTTTTTCAAATGTAATGTTCAAAAAATCTCAAACTACACGACTCTTGCAGGGAGATTTTTGTGAAATCATTCATGACATCATTGTTCATTAGAAAATGCCCATATCATCTATGGATGAGGACGTTGCATTGCTAATAATCTCATTCTGATCACTACAAATCCCCATAAACAGAAGATCTTACCATTTTATTATCTGTCTGCAGCACATTTACTGCATCTGCCTGTATGCTAATAATGCAGACCCCATGTAAGCAGGAGATCTCACCATTTTATTATCTGTCTGAAGCATATTTACTGCCTCTGCCTGTATGCTGATAATGCAGACCCAGTGTAAGCAGGAGATCTCACCATTTTTTTATCTGTCTGCAGCACATTTACTTCATCTGCCTGTATGCTGATAATGCAGACCACATGTAAGCAGGAGATCTCACCATTTTATTATCTGTCTGCAGCACATTTACTGCATCTGCCTATAGGCTGATACTGCAGACCCCGTGTAAGCAGGAGATCTCACCATTTTGTTATCTGTCCGCTGCACATTTACTGGCACAAAGGCCATTTCTGCCCGTATGCCGATAATGCAGACCCCATGTGACACTGTGTCAGATGAGAGACACCATCTAGTGTTTACAACCTTTTATCCCAGTAATAACACATTGTAAAGGATAAACGAATAGATGAAAAAAGAAAAATAAGCAAATTTACATTATTTTAATCTCAACAACAACAATCTCTGTGTAAAGATTGTATTTCACCCTGTATATGGCATCCCATGGTTCAAATAAATGTTATCATAATTTTTATTTTTAAAAAATAGCTTGTAGTGAAAGGGTTAATTGATCGTTAGATGTCTTCCAATAAAGTGAATTATTTTCTTTTCCTTAATAAATAATTATCTCTTTCTCGTCTATTTAAATAGACGTCTGTTCATCAAGTTGATCGTCCAAAGGAAAGTCAAACGTCAAAGTAAAAGCAAACCTATGAAATCTGACATGCTTTGAATGGTTTAGATTTACATTGCAGCTCAGCAAGCAATGAAAGAGTTACAATGTGCTCCTGCTTCAGTCACTGCGAGCTAAGTATTGATTCTGGAATTGTCAGAGAAATAGTCTTAAGGATTTGTCATTGATCTATATTTAGCGCTCAGAGTAATCAATATCATACACTAGTTAAAGTTGCCCCCATTCCCTAAACTAGAAACGTATCTTTGCTCTTTATCACGTCTCAGTATTTAGGCTAGGGTCAGACGAACGCATTTTTCACGTCGTCCGTGAAAAAGTTCGGTCGAACGAACGTACGTATTTTTCCCCGGAATACGCGATAGCGGTCATACGATGCCCCTTTTCGTCCGTGATTTTGTACGGATCATCAATAAAACACTTTTTGAGTCTGGACGTTATGTTGGCCGGACATTAGCAGCGTCTGACGTCTCCTAATCACGCACACACGCCGCTATGCGGCCGCAGCGCACTCTGTACGTCAGTAGTAGCGGTTTGACGTTCTCGAAAAAATGCGTTCGTTGGCCACTTGCGTTGCGCGGACGAACTTTCGTGCGGCCGTTCGTCGTATGTTCCCCGGCATTGGACGTCATTTGCTGCTAGTACGGCCGTGATTTCGTGCGGCTAAACGCACGTTAAAACTGCGCTAGTCTGACCCTAGCCTTACCTATTCTTTCTGTTCAGGGATATATATATATATATTTTCGACTTTCTGTGTTTTTTCGTTCTTTTATTCTTTTTCTGCAGCTGCATCCAAGCCTAAAAGAAATATAGAAATTTTCAAGCACAGCGCGCGCAGGACGGATTGATGGATTATCGTGATTTGAGCGGTTGAGAATCTAATTAATTGATGAAAAACTCGAGCTGACACTTCTCTCTGCAGATCGAATACCAAATGATACATTTTCTATTGTTCTACAAGATTAGCATCTTCATGAAGCACGAGATGCTGTGTGTTCCAGGCCAGGCCTGCTATTTGCACATTTTACCATCTTTGTATTACAAGCACAGACACAAAAGATGAATCGCACCAAGAATTCCTGGATGTTAGAATGTTTAATGAGTATAACACAAGCTGAGCTTATGATACATGAAGGACAATGTGTCAGCGAGTTTATACCAAGTATATGTACATTTACCAGATCACTGAAGGGACCCACAATCACCAGGACACAGCGGAGTAACAGCAGAGGTTATAGAAAAGGGGACCCTCCCCTCAGAAATCACACAGATATAACCCGACCCCTCCCCTCAGAAATCACACAGATATAACCCGACCCCTCCCCTCAGAAATCACACAGATATAACCCGACCCCTCCCTGACACAAATCACACAGATATAACCCGACCCCCCCCTGACACAAATCACACAGATATAACCCGACCCCTCCCCTACACAAATCACACAGATATAACCCGACCCCTCCCTGACACAAATCACACAGATATAACCCGACCCCTCCCTGACACAAATCACACAGATATAACCCGACCCCTCCCTGACACAAAATCACACAGATATAACCCGACCCCTCCCCGACACAAATCATACAGATATAACTCGGCCCCTGATTGACACAAATCACACAGATATAACCCGACCCCTCCCCAACACAAATCACACAGATATAACCCGACCCCTCCCTGACACAAAATCACACAGATATAACCCGACCCCTCCCCAACACAAATCACACAGATATAACCCGACCCCCTCCCTGACACAAATCACACAGATATAACCCGACCCCTCCCTGACACAAATCACACATATATAACCCGACCCCTCCCCGACACAAATCACACAGATATAACCCCTCCCCGACACAAATCATACAGATATAACTCGGCCCCTGATTGACACAAATCACACAGATATAACCCGACCCCTCCCTGACACAAATCACACAGATATAACCCGACCCCTCCCTGACACAAATGACACAGATATAACCCGACACATATCACACAGATATAACCTGACCCCTCCCTGACACAAATCACACAGATATACCCGACCCCTCCTTGAACACATCACACAGATATAACCCGAACCCTCCCTGTCACTAATCACACAGATATAACCAGACCCCAACCTGATACCAAACCACACAGATATAACCTGACCCCTCCCCAACACAATCACACAGATATAACCCCTCCCGCGACACAAATCATACAGATATACTCGGCCCCTGATTGACACAAATCACACAGATATAACCCGACCCCTCCCCAACACAAATCACACCGATATAACCCGACCCCTCCCCAACACAAATCACACAGATTAACCCGACCCCTCCCTGACACAAATCACACAGATATAACCAGACCCCAACCTGAATACAAACCACACAGATATAACCTGACCCCTCCCCAACACAAATCACACAGATGTAACCCGACCCCTCCCTGACACAAATCACACAGATATAACCCGACCCCTCCCTGACACAAATCACACAGATATAACCCGACCCCTCCCTGACACAAATCACACAGATATAACCCGACTCCTCCTTGACACATATCACACAGATATAACCCGACCCCTCCCTGACACAAATCACACAGATATAACCCGACCCCTCCCTGTCACTAATCACACAGATATAACCCGACCCCTCCCCGACACACTCACACAGATATAACCCGACCCCTCCCCGACACAAATCACACAGATATAACCCGACCCCTCCCCGACACAAATCACACAGATATAAATGGGCCCCTGATTGACACAAATCACACAGATATAACCCGACCCCTCCCCGACACAAATCACACAGATATAACCCGACCCCTCCCCAACATAAATCACACAGATATAACCCGACCCTTCCCTGACACAAATCACACAGATATAACCCGACCCCTCCCTGACACAAATCACACAGATATAACCCGACCCCTCCCTGCCCCAATCACACAGATATAACCCGACCCCTCCCTGACACAAATCACACAGATATAACCCGACACATATCACACAGATATAACCTGACCCCTCCCTGACACAAATCACACAGATATAACCCGACCCCTCCTTGACACACATCACACAGATATAACCCGAACCCTCCCTGTCACTAATCACACAGATATAACCAGACCCCAACCTGATACAAACCACACAGATATAACCTGACCCCTCCCCAACACAAATCACACAGATATAACCCCTCCCCGACACAAATCATACAGATATAACTCGGCCCCTGATTGACACAAATCACACAGATATAACCCGACCCCTCCCCAACACAAATCACACCGATATAACCCGACCCCTCCCCAACACAAATCACACAGATATAACCCGACCCCCTCCCTGACACAAATCACACAGATATAACCAGACCCCAACCTGATACAAACCACACAGATATAACCTGACCCCTCCCCAACACAAATCACACAGATGTAACCCGACCCCTCCCTGACACAAATCACACAGATATAACCCGACCCCTCCCTGACACAAATCACACAGATATAACCCGACCCCTCCCTGACACAAATCACACAGATATAACCCGACTCCTCCTTGACACATATCACACAGATATAACCCGACCCCTCCCTGACACAAATCACACAGATATAACCCGACCCCCCCTGTCACTAATCACACAGATATAACCCGACCCCTCCCCGGACACACTCACACAGAATTACCCGACCCCTCCCGACACAAATTACACAGATATAACCCGACCCCTCCGACACAAATCACACAGATATAAATGGGCCGCCTGATTGACACAAATCACGCAGATATAACCCGACCCCTCCCCGACACAAATCACACAGATAAACCCGACCCCTCCCCAACATAAATCACACAGATATAACCCGACCCCTCCCTGACACAAATCACACAGATATAACCCGACCCTTCCCTGACACAAATCACACAGATATAACCCGACCCCTCCCTGACACAAATCACACAGATGTAACCCGACTCCTCCTTGACACATATCACACAGATATAACCCGACCCCTCCCTGACACAAATCACACAGATATAACCCGACCCCTCCCTGACACAAATCACACAGATATAACCCGACTCCTCCTTGACACATATCACACAGATATAACCCGACCCCTCCCTGACACCAACACATCACACAGATATAACCCGACCCCTCCTGTCACTAATCACACAGATTAACCCGACCCCTCCCCGACACACTCACACAGATATAACCCGACCCCTCCCCGACACAAATCACACAGATATAACCCGACCCCTCCCCGACACAAATCACACAGATATAAATGGGCCCCTGATTGACACAAATCACACAGATATAACCCGACCCCTCCCCGACACAAATCTCACAGATATAACCCGACCCCTCCCCAACATAAATCACACAGATATAACCCGACCCTTCCCTGACACAAATCAAACAGATATAACCCGACCCCTCCCTGACACAAATCACACAGATATAACCCGACTCCTCCTTGACACACATCACACAGATACAACCCGACCCCTCCCTGTCACTACTCACACAGATATAACCAGACCCCAACCTGATACAAACCACACAGATATAACCTGACCTCTCCCCAACACAAATCACACAGATATAACCCGACCCCTCCCTGATACAAATCACACAGATATAACCCGACCCCTCCCCGACACAAATCACACAGATATAACCCGACCCCTCCCCGACACAAATCACACAGATATAACCCGACCCCTCCCCGACACAAATCACACAGATATAAATCGGCCCCCCCCTGACACAAATCACACAGATATAACCCGACCCCTCCCCGACACAAATCACACAGATATAACCCGACCCCTCCCCACATAAATCACACAGATATAACCCGACCCCTCCCTGACACAAAACACACAATAAACCCGACCCCTCCCTGACACAAATCACACATATAACCCGACCACTCCCCGACACAAAACACACAGATATAACCCTCCGACACAAATCACACAGATATAATCCGACCCCTCCCTGATACAAATCACACAGATATAACCCAACCCCTCACCAACATAAATCACACAGATATAACCCGACCCCTCCCTGACATAAATCACACAGATATAACCTGACCCCTCCCCGACACAAATCACACAGATATAACCCAGCCCCTCCCTGACACAAATCACACAGATATAACCTGACCCCTCCCTGACACAAATCACACAGATATAACCAACCCCCTCCCTGACACAAATCACACAGATGTAACCCGACCCCTCCCCGGCACAAATCACACAGATATAACCTGACCCCTCCCTGACACAAATCACACAGATATAACCACCCCCTCCCTGACACAAAATCACAGATGTAACCCGACCCCTCCCCGGCACAAATCACACAGATATAACCGACCCCTCCCTGACACAAATCACACAGATATAACCCGACCCCTCCCTGACACAAATCACACAGATATAACCCGACCCCTCCCTGACACAAATCACACAGATATAACCCGACCCCTCCCTGACACAAATCACACAGACATAACCTGACCCCTCCTCGACACAAATCACACAGATATAACCCTCCAACACAAAACACAGATATAACCGACCCCTCCCTGATACAAATCACACAGATATAACCCGACCCCTCCCCGACACAAATCACACAGATATAACCCGATCCTCCCGACACAAATCACACAGATATAACCCGACCCCTCCCTGACACAAATCACACAGATATAAATCGCCCCTCCCTGACACAAATCACACAGATATAACCCGACCCCTCCCCGACACAAATCACACAGAATAACCCGACCCCTCCCCAACATAAATCACACAGATATAACCCGACCCCTCCCTGACACAAATCACACAGATATAACCCCCCCCCCCTCCCACCCCACCAAATCACCAGATAATAACCCGACCACTCCCCGACACAAAACACACAGATATAACCCTCCGACACAAATCACACAGATATAACCCGACCCCTCCCTGATACAAATCACACAGATATAACCCGACCCCTCCCCAACATAAATCACACAGATATAGCCCGACCCCTCCCTGACACAAATCACACAATATAACCCGATCCCTCCCGACACAAATCACCACAGATATAACCCGACCCCTCCCTGACACAAATCACACAGATATAAATCGGCCCCTCCCTGACACAAATCACACAGATATAACCCGACCCCTCCCCGACACAAATCACACAGATATAACCCGACCCCTCCCCAACATAAATCACACAGATATAACCCGACCCCTCCCTGACACAAATCACACAGATATAACCCGACCCCTCCCTGACACAAATCACACAGATATAACCCGACCACTCCCCGACACAAAACACACAGATATAACCCTCCGACACAAATCACACAGATATAACCCGACCCCTCCCTGATACAAATCACACAGATATAACCCGACCCCCCTCCCCAACATAAATCACACAGATATAGCCCGACCCCTCCCTGACACAAATCACACAGATATAACCCGATCCCTCCCTGACACAAATCACACAGATATAACCCGACCCCTCCCCGACACAAATCACACAGATATAACCCGACCCCTCCCTGACACAAATCACACAGATATAACCCGACCCCTCCCTGACACAAATCACACAGATGTAACCCGACCCCTCCCCGACACAAATCACACAGATATAAATGGGCCCCTGATTGACACAAATCACACAGATATAACCCGACCCCTCCCTGACACAAATCACACAGATATAACCCGACTCCTCCTTGACACACATCACACAGATATAACCCGACCCCTCCCTGACACAAATCACACAGATATAACCCAACCCCTCCCGACACAAATCACACAGATATAACCCGACCCCTCCCTGACACAAATCACACAGATATAACCCGACTCCTCCTTGACACACATCACACAGATATAACCCGACCCCTCCCTGTCACTAATCACACAGATATAACCAGACCCCAACCTGATACAAACCACACAGATATAACCTGACCCCTCCCCAACACAAATAACACAGATATAACCCGACCCCTCCCTGACACAAATCACACAGATATAACCCTCCGACACAAATTACACATATATAACCCGACCCCTCCCTGATACAAATCACACAGATATAACCCGACCCCTCCCTGATACAAATCACACAGATATAACCCGACCCCTCCCCGACACAAATCACACAGATATAACCCGACCCCTCCCCGACACAAATCACAAAGATATAACCCGACCCCTCCCCGACACAAATCACACAGATATAAATCGGCCCCTCCCTGACACAAATCACACAGATATAACCCGACCCCTCCCCGACATAAATCACACAGATATAACCCGACCCCTCCCTGACACAAATCACACAGATATAACCCGACCCCTCCCTGACACAAATCACACAGATATAACCCGACCACTCCCCGACACAAAACACACAGATATAACCCTCCGACACAAATCACACAGATATAACCCGACCCCTCCCTGATACAAATCACACAGATATAACCCGGCCCCTCACCAACATAAATCACACAGATATAACCCGACCCCTCCCTGACATAAATCACACAGATATAACCTGACCCCTCCCCGACACAAATCACACAGATATAACCCAGCCCCTCCCTGACACAAATCACACAGATATAACCCAGCCCCTCCCCGACACAAATCACACAGATATAACCAACCCCCTCCCTGACACAAATCACACAGATGTAACCCGACCCCTCCCCGGCACAAATCACACAGATATAACCTGACCCCTCCCTGACACAAATCACACAGATATAACCCGACCCCTCCCTGACACAAATCACACAGATATAACCCGACCCCTCCCTGACACAAATCACACAGATATAACCCGACCCCTCCCTGACACAAATCACACAGACATAACCTGACCCCTCCTCGACACAAATCACACAGATATAACCCTCCGACACAAATTACACAGATATAACCCGACCCCTCCCTGATACAAATCACACAGATATAACCCGACCCCTCCCCGACACAAATCACACAGATATAACCCGACCCCTCCCCGACACAAATCACACAGATATAACCCGACCCCTCCCCGACAGAAATCACACAGATATAAATCGGCCCCTCCCTGACACAAATCACACAGATATAACCCGACCCCTCCCTGACACAAATCACACAGATATAACCCGACCCCTCCCCGACACAAATCACACAGATATAACCCGACCCCTCCCCAACATAAATCACACAGATATAACCCGACCCCTCCCTGACACAAATCACACAGATATAACCCGACCCCTCCCTGACACAAATCACACAGATATAACCCGACCACTCCCCGACACAAAACACACAGATATAACCCTCCGACACAAATCACACAGATATAACCCGACCCCTCCCTGATACAAATCACACAGATATAACCCGACCCCTCCCCAACATAAATCACACAGATATAACCCGACCCCTCCCTGACAAAAATCACACAGATATAACCTGACCCCTCCCCGACACAAATCACACAGATATAACCCGACCCCTCCCCGACACAAATCACACAGATATAACCCGACCCCTCCCCGACACAAATCACACAGATATAACCCGACCCCTCCCCGACACAAATCACACAGATATAACCCGACCCCTCCCCGACACAAATCACACAGATATAACCCGACCCCTCCACGACACAAACCACACAGATATAACCCGACCCCTCCCTGACACAAATCACACAGATATAACCCGACCCCTCCCTGACACAAATCACACAGATATAACCCGACCCCTCCCCGACACAAATCATACAGATATAACCCGACCCCTCCTTGACACAAATCACACAGATATAACCCGACCCCTCCCTGACACAAATCATACAGATATAACCCGACCCCTCCTTGACACAAATCACACAGATATAACCGACCCCTCCCCGACACAAATCATACAGATATAACTCGACCCCTGATTGACAGGGTCACATATCTTGATACCAGTCTAGCAACAAAGTTCACTTTCCATTGATTTAATGACAGGTATGTTATAGAGATAGGATTACATGCGTCTCTTTGTATATTTATGAAGATATGCATCACGATAGTATTTTAAGGAATACATTATGTCAATGTCTGTGCTTTCAGGATGAAGGTCAAAGCACACGTCAGTTTAGTTATTTGCTGAATACTATTGGTAGTTCTTTAGCATTACATATAGGCACCAAAACCTTTTAACTGGATTTATAAAGAGTAAAACAATAGTATAAGGCTAGGGTCAGACGAGCGTGATTTCTACGGACTGTACGTTCGTGCACACGGACGTACGTCAGTACAGAAGACACAGTAGTGGCCACACAGTCCGTTTTTTTCACTGACATATATTTTGACGGATGTAGGAGGAAAAATAAATTAAAAAGCAAAACCATTTTGTCCGTGAAAAATGCTGGACGTATAAATGCAGTCCGTCTGACCACGTTCCATCACTCACACACAAAGCTATGCGGACGTTGCGGACGCAGCGCACTTTGTGCGGCCGTTCTAGTGGTTGTACGTTCTTGCCTGCCTTGCGTCCGTTTGCCGCGGCCGTTGTGCGTCCGCAGTTCAGTGCGGACGTTCTTCATGTGTCAGGCTCCAATGGACTTTCTTTCATGCTATCACGGACGTACTTTTAGGTGCAATCACGGACGTGAACACTACGCTCGTCTGACCCCAGCCTTACAGCTGAAGCACACAATGGTTTAATGAATAATCACAACGGCAAATAATTGCTACAAATGAATAAACATTCAAACATTTGAATAGAAGATCCTTATAATTGTAGAAGCACCGTGACCTCACAAATCGCCTGCGCTGCAGAATACACATTTGCATTTGGTATCATTAAAATTTCATTTTTGCCCGAAATTTGCATTTTCGTTATTACGTTTTTCAGAACTGAAAAAAATGCCAGCCATCCGATATTACGAATCGGCTGAAATTACGATTCAAAATCGATTTGAAAATTATCCGAAACGATAAACGAAGCGAAAGATGAATCGGATCCGAAAATGCCTCAGATCCAAAAATAAATCCGATCCGAAAACACAAGTGATCCAAAACGATATTAGACAACTCGAAATTTCTAATCGGTCCGAAATTACGAATCGTGGTGAAATATCGAATGACCCAAAACGAAAAGAAAAACCTCTGTAAAAAGGCCTGAAATCACCCGAAACGAAAAAAAAAGGATTTCCAAACGAAAATTAAACCCCACTGTGCACAAGTCTACTGCAGAACATGTGGCATTTTATAAATATGTGTAACTGTTTCTGTGAGCATCTAAGATTCAGTGGTGGAATGAGGCACCTGGGAATGAGGTGAGTCTTATTGAATCTCTGATTCGCTGAACGGGATTCTGACTTGCTTCTCCACGGTTGAAGGGTAGAGATGTTACCGCTGGACTCCACAGCCAATATTGTGTGGTAGACAAGTATATGCCGTTAGATGTCTTGCCCAAGGACACTTACTGGAGAGGTGCTCTGGTCGGGAATTGAACCTGTGTCTCCACAGTTAAAGAGCAGTGATGTCACCTCTACTCCATCCAGCCGTTACTGTTGGAATGTGAGACTCGGAGAAGCTTGGAAACAAATTAGACCCACGAAGGACAAACAGGACCCATACCTCTTGGTCAGAGTCATGCTATCCCAGGATGGGTCTAATTTTTGTTATAATTAAATGCTTAAAAGAAACAATCTCCAGTTGTGTGTCGTCCATTACCAGATCGCTTGGGGTAGGTGCACTGTTTAGGGTACAGAATCTGTTATAATGACTTTTATTGCATCACAATTCACATTTTTGGTTTATAAATAAGGCGAGTTGGCCCCTATAAAACAAGCGCAAACCGCTTCAACTAACCCTGTGAGCTTAACATTAGTGAACGATACAATGTATCCGTCACCACGTTCTAATAATGAAATATAGTCTTTGAAACACAGCTGACAAACGTCTTTCGCCTTAATGGTAATAGTTTGCGATGCTTTAACAGACGGCAACTCGCACTGCGGAAAGATGTATGAGGTGCGGCGTCATCTCGCAGTCGGCATTTCCAGTTGGGTAAATGAAATGTTTAGTAGCCCGTAAAGAATATATATGCATGGAAAAGAATGCGCGGGATGTAATAGAGCAGATAAAACAAGAATAAAATGATGACAGCTGTGTTATGTGACCTCTGATGGGATTTGTGTTTTGAAGAAGCATTTCAATTAGATATTACATGGCGGTCTATCGCTGGCTTCGTTGTAGTGGAAGCTCATTTCAGCAGAAGTGTGATGTTTTCACCGAACAGTATGTTCATAGCCAGAGGCGCCGAAGACGCTCGCAAAGAATAAACTCCCCATTGTTTCTAAATTTAATTCCACGATCGGGGTAGAAGAAATCACCGTGACGGGTATTATGCGGCGTCTGCGTCACCCGTGGGAATTTTTTAAGGGGGGGTTTACTTTCAGTTTATGTTTTCATATGAATTAAAGATGAAAACAATAAACTGAAGTTTGCCTCGTTTACTCGCGTTGAATAGGGAAGCCTGGGAAACCCTTGGTGTTTTTCTGCATCTGGTTTGCGAAGCAGTGAAAAAAATGAAAACAACCGAAAGCTGAGAATCAAAACTGTGTTGGGAATTGGATGGAAAGAAATTCTTCTAATTAGTAAATAGTTATGATTTCTCCATTCTAAGTTAGATTTCTCCGTCCTGAATTCTTTCCTTCCCACTCATATATTTCAGCTAATTACGCTTTATAAATTATTACAGTTATTGCAATTTGCTGGTGTTTTCTTTTTTTATGATGGTTTATTCAGATTGAGCCGATCTGGCCCCGAAATGTCACCGAATGGTGAATTTCCCCGTACGGTGACATTTCAGGGCCATTTGGCTATTCAGAGAGCAGGCAGTTTGCCAAATTTTGGCGAACTGCCTGCAAGTACGGTGTCTGTTCGGCGGCAGTGAAATTCCCCATAGAGAAGCAATGGTTAATCTATTCACAGACACCGAACAGCAGAGAAATGTCAGTGAAATGCCCTGATGTTCAGTGGTTTCATTCGGCAGGTTTAATCAGACGAATCCCATAGGTTTCAATGTTAAAAATATTCCACGTTTTAATCCAATATCTAATAAACCGTTTATTATTTTAATCTGCAGCAATGAGTCTCTTTATTTATAGATTTTGTAGGATCTTTTAGGCATTTTTCGGCAATTTTTATTTTTAGTTTTTTTAATACCGTTTCCTCATTTTTCTGTATCAGACCTTTTTATTATCACAGGATCTTTTATGTAAATTCCATACATTTTCATTCAGTTGTTTTTTCCAAACAGCGTTTCAATTTTCAAACTTTTAAGCGCTTTTTTTTTTAACCCTGTTCGTCAGCTTGTCGGCTTTTTCTGGCAGCTGGTCTGCGCTGTGATCGGCGGCTCATCGGCTTTTTCTGACGTGTTTGGCGTGTTTTTTTGCAGCAGCTCCGGCATGCTTTCGGTGGGTTTTCAGCAGGTGTTCGGCAGGTGTTAGGTGGACTTGCGGCAGGTTTGCAGCGGGTTCTCCCTGCACTCTGGGGACCCTGTGGTGAATGCTGAATTCACCGCAGGGTGGGGAACTGATTTCCCAAAGTGCGGGGAACGAGAGAGCACCGAAATGTCAGCGACTTTTCTTTGCTCTCTGAATAACCCCCTTGGTATTGATACAAACAAATAGAGGTAGAATCATATGGATGGGTTTATTTATCTATTTATCTACAACTCAGATGCTTACAAATTCGACACCTCCCTTTTTTTTTGGCAGCAGCATTCGGGACCAATTGAAATGTATTTCAGCCATAATTAAAAAGTGTTTCATTTTAAAACCCTCTGACTTTTAGGCTGGGGTCAGACGAGCGTGATTTCTACGGACTGTACGTCCGTGCAGTACGGACATCGTCAGTACGGATGACGCAGTAGTGGTCACACAGTCCGTTTTTTCACTGAAGTTATTTTTGACGGATGTAGGAGGGAAAAATAAATTACAATGAAAAAACATTCTGTCCGTCAAAAATGCTGGACGTATAAATGCAGACCGTCTGACCACGCTCCATCACTCACACACAAAGCTATGCGGACGTTGTGGACGTGGCGCACTCCGCACGTCCGTTCTAGCAGTATTACGTTCTTGCCTAACCTGCGTCCGTTTGCCGCGGCCGTTGTGCGTCCGCAGTTCAGTGCGGACGTACTTCATGTGTCAGGCTCCAATGGACTTTCTTTCATGCTATCACGGACGTACTTTTAGGCGCAATCACGGACGTGAACACTACGCTCGTCTGACACCAGCCTAACCTCAACCCTCTTAGTAATCCTAACCCTAAATCAAGCACCAATAGTAACCCTCACCCTAATTCTATTTCTGAGCCTAACCCTATTACTAGCTTTAAGTCTAAAATTCTATTTATTCTGTAAAATGATCCTAAAAATTATGTGAAGAGGCAAAAACCATAAGTGTCCAAGGTGGAGCGTCCCTAACTGAGTTCCCTTGTGTTTGTTTTGGTTGGGCTTCCTTTTGCTTTTCCTATTTTTTTTCTCATCAGGTTTCAAAGTTGTGGAATTATTTTAAAACAGTATTTGATGACATCATATGACACAATAACCCGGCAGCACACTCCCCTTTTCACCAAAGCTTGATTCGAAGTTGACGTATATTATACACAGTAGGGATGAGCCGAACACCCCCCAAGTTCGGTTCGGACAAGAACCCGAACTTTCCAAATGTTCGGATCCGGACCCGAACCCGAACTCGAACTCAATACAAGTCAATGGGGCTGAAAATTCGGTTTTTCGGCTAGGGTCAGACGAAAACATTTTTCCCCGCGAATGTGAAAAAGTGCGTCCGAACGCATTGACGTATTTTTTTCCGTACTTCACGGAATGCGCAAAAACGGTCAGACGACGCGCATTTTCGGGCGTGATTTTGTACGGATCGTCAATAAAACTCTTTTTGCGTCTGGACATTATGTAGGCTGGACATTAGCAGCGTCTGACATCTCCTAATCACGCACACACGCCGCTATGCCGCAGCTGCGCACTCAGTACGTCAGTACTAGCGGTTCAGCGTTCTCAGAAAAATGCGTTCAAATTCCACTTGCGTTGCACGGCCGTACTTTTGTGCGGCGTACATCGTATATTGGCCGTCATTGCCCGTCATCTGCTGCTAGTGCGGCCGTAATTATGTGCGCCAGAACGCACGTTAAAAGTGCGCTGGTCTGACCCCAGCCTTCGAGTGCCCTCCAAGAGGGCATATATGCTAGATATTTGCCATAAAAGGTGTATGGGGGTCCGGTAGTGCCCTGGGGGACAGGAAACAAGGACAAAAAGTTAAAAAAAAACGTTTTTAAAGGGACAGCGAGTTTTCCATGAAATAAGGGTTAAAAATAAAAACAAAAAATTCCTTCAAATATCGTGCCTAGGAGGTCCCCATAACCTGCCCGTGAAGTGGCGGATTTGTAGGATGTATAGAAACATTTAAAAACAAAAAAATGTTGTTTCAAATGACGGTAAATGCTTTTCCTTTAATCTATCCATAAACAACTGCTTGGGGCGGCAGTCTGTATGAAAAGAGGAGACATTTTCGGACACGCAGAAAAAGTTTACTGATTTTTTGGCTGTGAAAAGCAGGAGAATGACTGGAGAATGGAAAATTCTAGACCAAATTGCCGATTTGGAAAGTGAGATAAATGGGAGAATTTTTCTGGTTTGGCTATTTTGACCTAGAATTTTCTCTTCAGTCATTCTCCTGAGTTTCACCTTTCTCTGAATAACCCTGTCAGGGTTATTCAGAGAGCGGTGAAGAGCAGGAGAATGAATGGAGAATGGAAAATTCTAGGTCAAAGTAGCCAAACCAGAAAATTCTCCCATTTAGGCTAGGGTCAGACTGCGTTTAGCCGTACTTAATCACGGCCGCAGTAGCAGCAAATGACGGGCAATGATGGCCAATATACAAAGTACGGTCGCACGAAAGTCCGGCTGCGCAACGCAAGTGGAAAATGAACGCATTTTTTCGAGAACGCAGAACCGCTAGTACGGACGTAAAGAGTGTGCTGCGTCCGCTAGTGGCGTGTGTGCGTGATTTGGAGACGTCAGACCCTGCTCATGTCCGGCCAACATAACGTCCAGACACCCAAAGTTTCCTGGTTTGGATCCGTAAAAAATCACGCACAAAAATGCGCATCGTATGACCGTTTTCGCGCATTCCGTGAAAAAATACGGCAATGCGTTCGGATGCACTTTTTGACGGTCGCTGCGAAAAATGCGTTAGTCTGACCCTAGCCTTATCTCACTTTCCAAATCGGCTATTTGGTCCAGATTGTTCTCTTTTCCTGCCATTATCCTGGTTTTTACCTTTCTCTGAACAACCCTGAGAGAGAGTTGAAAGCCAGGAGAACTGGCAGGAGAAGAGAACAATCTAGACCAAATAGCCGATTTGGAAAGTGAGATAAATGGGAGAATTTTTCTGGTTTGGCTATTTTGACCTAGAATTTTCACTTCTCCAGTTATTCTCCTGCTTTTCACCGCTCTCTGAATAACCCTGTGAATGTTTAATCCCGAGGTGAGAAATAACATTGCTTTAGATGTTAAAAGCGGGAAATGAGGAAATTTTGTATTTTTTCTACATGATTGTGTTTGGTCTCATTAGAAAGGCAGCATATTAGAGGAGAGAAATTAACACTTCTCAAAAGCAGACACCACACCCCTCAGTATAGTCTACATACATACAAAGTATCAAATTCATTAGAACAGACTAAAAACACCTGGTGTTTATGCCCGTTTGTGAACAGAGGTCATTTAAAGTTGAGAATCTTTGCACGTACACATTAGTTTTTAATTCAATATCTAATAAACCGTTGCTTATAATAATCTGCAGTAAAGAGTCTCTTTATTTCTAGATATTTTAGTATTTTTTTAAGCATTTTCAATACTTTTTCAAAATTTCTTTTTTTTTCGAACTCGAACCGAACACACCCAAAAAGTTCGAAGTTCGCGAACTTTCGAACAATCAAAGTTCGGGACGAACTCCGAACCGTCCGAACCGAACAGCTCATCACCTAATACACAATAACGATCAACTTTAAAGAGTCCCTTTTTTCATTTTGATATCTTATTAGACATTTTAAAGAATGCACCAACATGCAACTTGTGACTCATCTCATTCAAAATCTTCCTGGAATGATCTAATACTTGAATAAATCATTCTTTGAGTCAGGTTTCAAGGAAATAATTATTTTATACCCTTTGCAACATCCTTATACCACATAAAGTGCACTCACAGAAATGTATCACATATATATAAGTGGTTGTTTACTGATCATCGAACCAGAATAACATCATATCATTGTTGTTATTGTAACATGCCTCAAAGGTCACCAAACCTGCTCATACAAGTGATGCTTCAAAACATTACAAGGGAAATTATAAAATGCTCTGGAGCCTATAACATAGGTAGCTGAGAAAATATTGCAATATATGTATATACCTGTATATATATATATATGTTTATACCTGTATATATATTGAAACTAATTGGCTTCTATTTTCAAAACAAATTATTGTCATTTATTTTATTAAAATATATATATATATATAAATCAGAGTATAGCAGTAGTGGTGATACCTTTTTTATTGGACTAACCTATTATCTGCTAAGACTGAATAAAGGAGTTCGGCTGTTTTTTACATGTAATTCTCCTTTTTAGAGGAATTAGAGCTTAGAAAGATAAGTTCCCAGCAGGAACAATTGAATTTTGCTATAAATTCCTTGTAGAGAAACGCATGGAGCTTTATTTATCAGCTAAGCTCTTGCACAGACTCCAGACTCTGCTGTGCAGCCAAGAAAAAAAAGAGGCTCAGAGGGCACTCACTCACTTTGGGGCAGATCTGCTCCACGGTGCACTTGATACTTGGCTATTGCCGCATCAAGAATGAAGTTCACGAAACCAAAAAGTCCCAGCGTTCATGGACTCTGTTCAAACGTCTTTTATTGGATGCCTCACACACTAAGCTACCAACGCGTTTCACCCTACTGGCTTTCATCAAGCTTGAAAAAAGCCAATAGGCTGAAACATTGCTGATACCGTAGTGTGCAAAACATCAGATAAATAGACACCTGAACAGAGCCTGCGAGTGCTGTGACTTTTTGGTTCCATGCACTGCTATGCTACTCACAGGGGCATAGCTGGTCAGTACAGCGTGTGTGTTCAGTAGAGATGTACATGCCGATTTTTTCTGTCTCATTTCGGCGGGTCTGTTTGGGTAATTTTGGACAGGACTGTGTTTCGTTTCGGAGTCCTGAAAGTGAAACACAGTATCATACTGTGTTTCACTTTCAGGACCATGGTTAAGGCTCGGAACAGTCCATGGTCCTGCCACAATATAACCAATTAATTGCTGAACGCAGACAGACCGTAAGAAAATAATACAGCTGCATGCGTTCAGCAAAGAAAACAACACACCTCGTTGTTATATTTAAAATAAGTTAGGAAACCTAAAGTTCAACCCAAAAATTCCCCAAAAATGACAAAAAATCGCCAAAAATAAACAAAATGGCTTATTGCTGCTATTGAAAATAATAAACGGTTTAATAAATATTCAATAAAAATGCAATTTTTTTTTACATTGAAGACTATGCTGGAAAAAAAGCCTCGTTTCTTTAAAATAAGTTAGGAAACCTAAAGTTTAACCTAAAAAATCCTAAAAAATATAAATTAATATGGAGACTTTAATTTTATTGGTAGTAATCTGTTTCCCATTATGAAATAACCAATAAAAAAGAAATAATAACTCATAAAAACGAAATACAAATCAATACAAAATACAAAATAACTCACAAAAACAAAAAACAAAATAACCCTTTGAAACAAAATGCCGAATTGATCAAAAATTTAGAATCGATCAGAATGCCGAATCGATCCGAAATTCCGAAACGAAACACAAACCTGTCCAAAATGACCTGAAACGTAAAAAAAAAAAAAAAAACGAAAAACGAACCGCATGCACATCTCTAGTGATCAGGTCACAATGGAGAAGTCTGTGGCCTCTTCTTTTAAACAGGAATAGCTGACTAGGGATAGGAAATAAATAATGGATGGAAAATGCTTGCTGTAACATGAGGAATGGATTTAAAGAGCAAAATAACCCACTAGAATATCCATTTAACATTCAAAAGGTTTTTTATTTTGTTTTCTTTTTGAAAAATGAAAACAGCTACAGAGCAAACGTTGTTTTTGCTGTTAGTACATCAGTCTTGGCGTTATCGCGGCTGAGAAATTGATCAAACCCCTCACCGCCTCGTAAACCCGCTTTATGCTCTCCGTACAGATATGTGGATGCGCCGGCTACGATTTAGATAAAGGTTCTATTTTCAATAAACCATGTTTTCCTGCATAAATTGCTCCGGCAGGACGGAGCTGCTCTCTCTTCCGATGAGCCGTAAATCTCCTCCGCCTGTCAAGACCTGGAATTATATTTCATTTAGACTCTTCGTGTTAAAGGCCGTTGAACTTGTGTCTAATGTTCCTCCACACTTCTGTTCAATGTTTCCAATCATGCGTTATTCTCCTCCAAAGTATAAACCCCTGGCTCGCTGCCGAATGCAATCAGGCAAGATGTGAAACAATGAAGTTTGAGAAGTTTCCATCGCTCCTCGAGGAAGGACTAGGGTTTTTCAGAGAGAGATGAATTGGCCACCGAATTCCACTGAAAGGTGAATTTCCCCATACGGTGCAATTTCGTAATGCCCTGATTTTCGGCGGGTTTTGTTCGAAAGGTTTAATCAGGTGAATCCCATAGGTTACAATGTAAAAAAAATCCGCTTTTATTAATTGTTTATTCAACTGTTTATTCTTTTCATTTGCAACAAAAATAATTTTTATTAATTTATTTTTTTAGAATTTTATAGGCATTTTTTGGGCTTTTTTTAGCAAGATTTTTTGATTCCGATTTTTTTTTTTAAATTGTGTTTTGTTTGCTTGTTCCGTAACACACCTTTTTATTGTTATTCATAGGACCTTATATATTATTTGCAGGCATTTTCCTAAAAAAAATTTTTAAAGAAAAAGCCTTTTAAAAGTTGAGTTTTTTTTTTCTTTTTACCGATGTTCGATGGCTGGTCGGATTTTTTCGTCAGTGTTCGGAGGTCTGTTCGTCAGGTCGCCGGCTGTGTTAGGCCATTTGAGGATGCGTTCGGAGGTCTGTTTGGAGCCATTCGATGGATCGTCGGATGCGTTCGGTGGTCTTTTGGTGGCGTTTGGCAGATTGCTGCGTTCGGCGGTTTGTTTGCCGGTCAGCGGCTGCATTTGGTGGTTTGTTTGGTGGTCAGCGGCTGCATTTGGTGGTTTGTTTCTCAGTCAGCGGCTGCGTTTGGCAGTTTGTTTGGCAGTCAGCGGCGACGTTCGCCGGATCCCTTCGACGCACTTCAGGGACCCTGTGGTGAATGCTGAATTCACTGCAGCATCGGTGAACTGAGGTCGCCAAAGGGCGCTAAAGGAGAGAGCACCGACATTTCACATAAATTGCGGAGCTCTCTGAATAACCCCTTTAGAGAAGAGAAAATAGATAAGAGATGCGAGGATTCTGCAAATATTTCATAAAAGCCTCATCAACCAGTCGCGTGTCTACACCAATCGTCCTGTTGATACATATTTATATTCTTCCAGCCAGGGATTAGCAGTCACAATTAATTCAATGAAGTGTAAGAATTATAACATCTGGGAATTCACTAAATTGCACATGACCACATTTTTGCAGCTTCCGTTGCTGTACATTTTGTCTCGCAGGGAAATCTCAGAGCTGTCCAGCAAAGTCTTTTATTTTTTGGCATGTTGATACGTTTTTAATGGTTTCTGTTATAAAAAAAATCATTTATTACAAACAGCGTGTCACGTGGGAGCACAGTCGGAAGACAACAATGCAGACCAGGAGGTTGTGACTCAAGCCCCTTTGAATTTATCATTTAAAATTCCGTATCGAGTTTGTTACTGTTTAAATTTGTTTTGTTGTTTTGCTGTTTATGCTGAATTAACATTATGTTGTGTTTGTTGATTATATGTTTCCCCTTCTTGTGTATCAGTTTATTGTGTGTGTTTGTTCATTATGCTGCGCGATCGTTTGCCACTCTTTATATTTACATATCTTCAGCCCACTGCAGAACCTGCCCAAAATGTGTCTTTTGTCATTATTTGCCACTGTGTTTATCTTTACATTGTCTGTATGTATCAGACTAGGTGCCAAGTAATAAAAGCAGCCATTATCCAACCTGTCAGATCACACAGCTGGACTTTGACACAGGGTTTTCCTACAATCCTGACATTCAACAATATTTAAATCTATGTGCCAGGAGACAGAGAGGGGACATGAAAAACCATGGGAAGTCCTCTGCTCAGTGTGAGCACGGATATGAATGATCAGATGTGCCACCATGGTCTGAAACATTCCAGCAAGAGACAACATTCAGATGTGCCAAGGACTGAGCAAAACTAAAACAAGCCGTGGCAACTCTTTTCATGAAGATTGACAAAGTGCTGGCATGCCTGAGATCTTACAAACAATTCAGCACCATGGACAGAGCAATTACATTACACAATGCTTCGAAAATACTTTCAGTACCAAGGACAGAGTCATGTAAACAAACCCAGAGAAATCTCAACCTGCAATGCACAGGGTCAACCATTCCAGCACCAAGGACAGCATCTTATGAACAAACTCAGAGAAATCTCAACCTGCAATGCATGGGTGAACCATTCCAGCACCAAGGACAGTGTCCTGTAAACAAACCTAGATAAATCTCACCCTGCAATGCACGGGGTCAGCCATTCAAGCACCAAGGTCAGAATCAAGTGAACAAACCCGGTGAAATCTCAACCTGCAATGCATGGGGTCAGCCATTCCAGCACCAAGGACAGTGTCATGTGAAAAAACCTGGTGAAATCTCAACCTGCAATGCATGGGGTCAGCCATTCCAGCACCAAGGACAGCGCCATGTAAACAAACCCGGAGAAATCTCAACCTGCAATGCACGGGGTCAGCCACTCCAGCATCAAGGACAGCGTCATGTAAACAAACCCAGAGAAATCTCAACCTGCAATGCACAGGTCAGCCAATCCAGCACCAAGGACAACATCATGTAAACAAACCCAGAGACATTTCATCCTGCAATGTACGGGTCAGCCATTCCAGCACCAAGGATAGCATCATATGAACAAACCCAGAGAAATCCCTTTCTACAATGCACAATCAGTTATTCCAGTCATTATATAGCACCACATATTCCGCAGCGCTTTACAAGATCAGTGTACAAGGGGTTGATACGTTAGAATACCACACATGGATGATACGGGCTGATTCAGGGGACCCTGTTCCAAGGGAACTTACAATCTATGAGATGTACAAGTATTTTGTGATGTTAGGTGTTTTGCCCAAGGACACTCGCTGGTGGCGTCTTCTGAGTGGGATCGAGTCATCTTTTCATGATTATAGAGCAGCGACCTGGTGGTTGGGCTGAACCCACTTCTCATGAAGTCGAGACTTGCTTCTCCACAGTTGCATTGGACGGATGTGCTGAACGGGATTTTGACTTGCTTCTCCACGGTCGAAAGGTAGAGACGTCACCACTGGACTCCACAGCCGATATTGTGTGGTTGGCGAGTATGTACCGTTAGGTGTCTTGCCCAAGGACACTTGCTTGAGAGGTGCTCTGTCTGGGATTCAAACCTGTGTCTCCACGGTTACAGAGCCGTGATGGTACCTCTGCTCCATCCAGCCAGTACTGGAGAAATCTCATACTTAAATGTACAGATCTGCCAATCCAGCACCAAGGACAGCGTCATGTGAACAAACCTGGATTAATCTCATAGCACAATGTACAGATCAGTCACATGGAGAAGTGTTGGAATAAAACAGAGAAAAGCCTGTCACACCATGGTTTCTGTATATCAGGAGTTGATTTTATTGGAATGCAGTGCAATGTTTAAGTTCCTGCAGAAACCGAAATGTTGCAATGCATCCCAATAAAACCAGCTGCTGAATATTCTGGAACCATGGAGTGACTGGCTTTTCTCTTTTCTAGTCCTCTTCCTACTGGCCTGGCTGCGTGAATTGCACGGAAACCACCATGAGTGGACTGGATGGAACCCTTTGTGTGCTGCATAATTAGTGTTCTATGTCAATATTTGTATGCACTGTTACACGGAGAGTGTTGGCATTCCATCACCATGGACAGGCTTTGGATATTTTCAGCTCGGTGCAGAAAGTACCATGGAGAGGGTATGGCACCTCCAGCCTCTGCAAATATTAATGAGCCTCCGACAATCATTGCCAGGTTCCTGGAATCAGCACAAAGCATTAAGGTTATGTAGAATGCCGTCCATATGAGGTGATACAAGGACTGGAAGATCAAAGACAAACAGACTGTTTGTTGCAAAAATGTTGATATGTTTTGTAATCGGTTAAAAAAAGAGAAGATAGAGGATTGACTTAAACGAACCAGGAGAAAGTCATACATTAAGACTCTCCATTAAACAGATGAGAGACTGTAACCCCGTCTAGTTTTGGGGTGAGATCTCAGCCCTGATGAATAAATGGGGCGTCTGGCATGAAGCCGCGATGGACTGAGTTCTGCTCGATGCTGATGTTTATCCTCCATGCGGTTACTGCCGTGCCACTCTCTAATGCAGCGTAACGAGCGCTCTGGGATAAACTTATTCAGATGCCCGTAAATGAAGTAATTTTTAATTACAGGTGGATTTGTGCCAAATAAATGGAAACATCGTTACTAATAAAGTCAGGATTCATTGTCTTAATTTATCACCGCGCGTCCAGAAGCCTCGGAAGTTTTAGGATAATTAAATTTAGTGAAGTAACCCGTTCTAAGGGAAAATTAAAAGCACATTTTTTTACTTAATTACTGAATTTCTTAAAGCTGTATGCAGGTCAATGGAATCGCCATTAGAGATGATCCCCTCTGTCTGTGCATGCGCACAAATGCATTAATCAGTGTTGCACCATCCAAGTAACTATAGAAATGGCTTCCATTTGATTAGGCGTGCGCACGCGCTGAATGTCTACCTGTTTTGACTTTATAGATTCCTATCTACATTTTTGTTTTATTTTTATTTTATTCATGGGATAAAAACATTAAAATTAACTGGGTTTTTCAGAGAGAGCTGATCTGGCCCTGAAATGTCAACGAACAATGAATTTCCCCATACTCTGCTATTTCGGGGCTATTCGTCTATTCAGAAAGCTGGCAAAAGTTTAAGTGTTTTTTTTTTTTTTTTACTAGTACGACGGATTGCTGGCTTTTTCCGACGGCTAGTCAAAAAGCAGGCAGTTTGCCAAATTTTGGCGAATTGCCAGCGAAATACAGTGCTGTTCGGCAGCAGTGAAATTCCTCATAGAGAAGCAATGGTTAATCTATTCACAGACACCGAACAGCAGAGAAATGACAGTGAAATGCCCTGATGTTCAGTGGTTTCATTCGACAGGTTTATTCAGGCGAATCCAATAGGTTTCAATGTTAAAAATATTCCCGTTTTAATCCAATATCTAATAAACCGTTTATTATTTTAATCTGCAGCAAAAAGTCTCTTTATTTATTCATTTTTTAGAAACTTTTAGGCATTTTTTGGCAAAAAACATTTTTGGCCGATTTTTTTTTTTTTTTTTTAAATGGCTTTTTTTTCTGTAACAGACCTTTTTATTATTATTCATATGACCTTATATGTAAATTCCAGACATTTTGATTCAGTCGTTTTTTTGCTCACAGCTTTTAAAAGTTTCAGTATTTTTTTTTTTTTAACTAGTACGTCGGATTGTTGGCTTTTTCCGACGGCTATTCAAAAAGTGGGCAGTTTGCCAAATTTTGGCGAATTGTCAGTGAAATACGTTGCCTGTTCGACGGCAGTAAAATCCCCCATAGAGAAGCAATGGTTAATCTATTCATATCGAACAGCAGAGAAATGTCAGTGAAATGCCCTGATGTTCAGTGGTTTCATTCGGCAGGTTTAATCAGGTGAATCCCATAGGTTTCAATGTTACAAATATTCCTGTTTTAAGCCAATATCTAATAAACCGTTTATTCTTTTAATCTGCAGCAAAAAGTCTCTTTATTTTTAGGATTTGTTTAGGCATTTTTCGGGATTTTTTCGTCAAAATGCGTCACTGTAGGGTCCACGAAGTGCAATAAAGGGATCCACAAAACGCTGCCAATGCAGCCGCAAACCACCCAACAGACCGCTAAACGCAGAGCTCATCTTCATGCTGAGCTCTGATTGGGCAAAGTCCTGCACCTGACCTGGACTTTGCCCAATCAGGGCTCAATATTGAATTAGAGCCCTGATTGGGCAAAGTCCTGCGCCTGACCTGGACTTTGCCCAATCAGATCATTCAGCATGAAGACGTGGGGCAGAGAGGAGCCGAGGCCAGATGGACCGGAGGAGCTGACAGACCGGGGAACAGGAGGCCGGGACAGCTGCAGGACAGGTGAGATACGGGGGCCGCAGCCACAGGTCTCCTAAATGTACCGGCAGCCGCCGGTACATTTAGGAGACCTGTGGACGCATTTTTTATTATGGAATGTCCGCGGTCGAACAAACCGCGAACATCCCATAATGTTCGGCGTTCTCGAAACACTCAAACGGCCGATGTTCGATTCGAACTCACGTTCGAATCGAACCGAACGCTCGTCCCTAATTACAAGAAAAGAGATGCACTGAGTAGCGGGAGGCTCCACTGAATTTGGAATGAAGCCAAGGGGAAAGAATAGATGTGAAAGAGAAGAAAAGATACTGTTTTTGATTGTTTGTAAATAAACAGATGACGAGTCTCTCCCGACTATTTTTATCATCTCAGATCCTGCTCATTAAACGTATCGAAGTAAGTAATAGAAACGCTTATGCTTTTCATATATTTTATGTTATTAAGTTGCGCCATTTATTACAGTCCTCGATGCCGTCAGCTCATAGCAGCGTCTTCAGACGAGCAGACACGTTTGGCATGTGACGCTTCTCTATCTTCCTTTCCTTCCAAATTGTTTTCGATACGTTTTGACGTCTACCTGAACATTCGAAGCTTCGGCAGAGCTGAGCGACAGGCGGCTCTCTGCTAACGACAAGCAAGAAAACACGATACATACGACCGCATCCGTTACACTTCAAGAATTTACAGATACATGGACAAAATAAAGCCTATCTGCCGACGCCGAACGACTGCGGACATCAAGCCGGTGACAGTAACGATCCGAGGGTAAAATAAAAAAAAGCAAAACTCTGAATAATAAATAGGGGAAAACAAAATTCTCCACGTCCTTCCTTCATCTGTCATTTCCAGCGAGAAGATGGATGAAGATGCTTTCAGTGGAAAATGCTACACTTTTACACAGTGTGTAAAGAATGGAGAATAAATGTAGTTGTTATAATAACAGTAAAGTGTAAGATGGTCAATAAAAGTCCTGTGATGCATCATGGGAATTATAGTTCTGCAACAACTTTGCAGTGAGAGTCGTTTGGTCAGTCCTTGTATATTATATATTAATTCTGGAATACAGTGACAGGTTTATTCAAAGAGAATCGAAAAGTCACTGCACGTTTGGTGACTTTTCTTTCTCTTCAATTCGGTGCGATTTGGCGATCCCATTTTGGCGACCCTGTGTCGTATTCAGCAAACACCACAGGGCCGCCGTAATGCAGGGAAAAGTCGCCACAAACTTGACGAAAGCACACCGCAAAACCCGACGAAAGCTCACCGCAAAATGAGGGCGAACGCACACTGAAACCTGCAAAAACATCCGGATTAACCCGGCGAAAACGCTGGAGAAACCCGAGCAGGAGCCAATCACAGCGCAGAGAAGCTCTCGGAAAAACCCGAAACCGCAGACGAAGGAGGTGAAGAAAAAAAAAACTGTTTGCTTGAATGCTTGAAAAGTTTGCAAAGAAACTATGGAGCAGAAATTTCTGAAATTTACATATAAAATCCAATGAATGATATTAAAAAGGGCTGTTACAGAAAAAAGAAAACACGATTTGAAAGAAAAAAAGGGAAAAAAAATTGAAAAAAATTCCCAAAAAATGCCTAAAAGGTCCTAGAAAAATCTATAAATAAAGAGACTTTTTACTGCAGAACTTTATAAAGAACGGTTTATTAGATATTGAATTAAAACGGGAATATTTTTATCATTGTAACCTATGGGGATTCGCCTGAATAAACCTGTCGAATGAACAGCAGGGCATTTCGGCAACTATTCACTGCTGGTTTTTGTTCTCTGAATAGATGAAGCATTGCTTCTCTATGGGGATTCACTGCCCTCAAACAGGCACCGAACAGGCACTGTATGTGCAGGCAATTCGCCAGGATTTGGCAGACTGACTGCTCTCTGGATAGCCGAATGGCCAGGAAAGGAAACCAAACGCTGAATTTCACTATTCGGTTACCATTCGCCAGCAATTCGGATCTCTTTGAATATCTCTGTATGCAGTGGCGTCGTAACGTGGGGGCGGGGGGGGCGGCCCGCACCAGGTGACACCCGCCTTTAGGGTGACACCGTCACCCTAAGGGCGGGTGTCTCACCCCCCGCCGCGTATTCGCTCCCTGCGAGCGTCCGAAGCATGCAGCTTCGGCGCTCGCCTGGAGGAAACACGCCACCAGCCAATCGCGGCTGGTCACGTGGCTCTCCTAGGCGAGCGCCCAAGCTGCGCGCCGCCGGACGCTCAGAGGGAGCGAACAGAACACGCGGCGGAGGTGAGCTGGGGGCCTGGCAGTATCCATGTGCTGAGGCATTCCATGAGCTGCTGGGGCATTCCATGAGCTGCTGGGGCATTCCATGAGGAGCAGGGGCAAATCCATGTGTGAGCTGGGGCATTCCATGAGGAGCTGGGGCATTCCATGAGTGAGCTGGGGCATTCCATGAGGAGCTGGGGCAAATCCATGTGTGAGCTGGGGCATTCCATGAGGAGCTGGGGCATTCCATGAGTGAGCTGGGGCATTCCATGAGGAGCTGGGGCAAATCCATGTGTGAGCTGGGGCATTCCATGAGGAGCTGGGGCAAATCCATGTGTGAGCTGGGGCATTCCATGAGGTGCTGGGGCAAATCCATGTGTGTGCTGGGGCATATCCATGAGGAGCTGGGGCATTCCATGTGTGAGCTGGGGCATTCCATGAGGTGCTGGGGCAAATCCATGTGTGTGTTGGGGCATATCCATGAGGAGCTGGGGCATTCCATGAGGAGCTGGGGCATTCCATGTGTGACCTGGGCATTCCATGAGGAGCTGGGGCAAATCCATGTGTGAGCTGGGGCATTCCATGAGGAGCTGGGGCATTCCATGTGTGAGCTGGGGCATTCCATGAGGAGCTGGGGCATTCCATGTGTGAGCTGGGGCATTCCATGAGGAGCTGGGGCATTCCATGAGTGAGCTGGGGCATTCCATGAGGAGCTGGGGCAAATCCGTGTGTGAGCTGGGGCATTCCATGAGGAGCTGGGGCAAATCCATGTGTGAGCTGGGGCATTCCATGAGGTGCTGGGGCAAATCCATGTGTGTGCTGGGGCATATCCATGAGGAGCTGGGGCATATCCATGAGGAGCTGGGGCATTCCATGTGTGAGCTGGGGCATTCCATGAGGAGCTGGGGCAAATCCATGTGTGAGCTGGGGCATTCCATGAGGTGCTGGGGCAAATCCATGTGTGAGCTGGGGCATTCCATGAGGTGCTGGGGCAAATCCATGTGTGTGCTGGGGCATATCCATGAGCTGCTGGGGCATATCCATGTGTGAGCTGGGGCATATCCATGAGTGAGCTGGGGCATATCCATGAGTGAGCTGGGGCATATCCATGAGTGAGCTGGGGCAGTATCCATGAGCTGCTGGGGCATATCCATGTGTGCTGGGGCATTATCCATGTGCTGGGGCATTCCATGTGCTGGGGCAGTATATCCATGAGAGGAGCTGGGGCAGTATATCCATGAGAGGAGCTGGGGCACTATATCCATGAGAGGAGCTGGGGCATATCCATGTGTGCTGGGGGCAGCATCCATGAGAGCTGGGGCAAGGCCATGTGTGAGCTGGTCTGGGGCAATATATCCATGTATGAGCTGGTCTGGGGCAATCTATCCATGTGTGAGCTGAGGCGCAATATATCCATGTGTGAACTGAGGCGCAATATATCCATATGTGAGCTGGGGCAATATATATCCATGGGTGAGCTGCTGGGGGCAATATATAACTGTGAACTGGGGCAATATATCCATATGTGAGCTGGGGCAATATATATCCATGGGTGAGCTGCTGGGGGCAATATATATCCAGTCTAATCCAGAGCTGCTGGGGGCAATATATATCCATGTGTGCTTTCACTGCCTTCGAACAGGCAACGTACTTGCTGGCAGTTGGCTAAAATTTGAGTGAGCATATGAGAGAGCTCCACAGCAATAAACCTCACAGTAATGTGCGCTGTGTGTATGAGCATTCAGTGTTATATGGGAGTACTGATTTAGGAGTAAGAATAGTTAAAAAAAAAAATCTGTAAAACTCGGGGGGGGGGGTGACACCATAAATTACTGCACCGGGTGACACCAACCCTAGTGACGCCACTGTCTGTATGTGTTCATGCTGCTCGCTTGTTGTAGAAAGTCACGATGTTAATGGACTCCTTTGCTCAGTAAATTTTGCACATCGGGTTTGCTTTTCTTTTATTCTAGCATATGAAGAAAACATATAAGGGGTTATTCAAAGAGCACCAGAATTCCACCGCACTTTCGTTCCCCACAACCCTGCAGTGAATTCAGCATTAATCGCAGGGTCCCCGAAATGCAGGGAAAAGTTGCCCAAAACCGCCGAAAAAAAAGTAAAAACCGCCAGAAAACCACCGATAACATTGGATAAGCCATGGCAAAACTACCGGAAAACATTGGATCTGATCTGATAAGCCACCGCAACCCTTTGAACACATCCGACGATCTGCCGCAAACCCGCTGAACGCGTCCGGAAAAAGCCGATGATCCACTGAACGCAGCGCCCACCAGCCACCAGAAAATTCCCACAAGCCAACAAACAGGGTAAATAAAAAAACACCACTACTTTGAAAAGCTGTTTGCAAAAAAACTATGGCACGAAAATGTCTGAAATTAACATATAAGATCCAATGAATGATAATAAAAAGGTCTGTTAAAAAAAAAGAGCTATTTAACCACTTGCCTGCTGAGCGCGTCCTGCCAAGTGCACCTCCTGTGCTACAGACGCCCTGAGCGCGTCCTAGCACAGGAGGCAGCAATCAGCCGGGATTCTGGCTGATTGCTGCCCCCCCCCCCGGTGCGGGCTGACATCTAGCATGTCAGCCCGGCACTCCAGAATGCCGGGGGGGGGAGATAGATGTCATTGCGGTGGCGCAATGACATCTATTTCAGGCGCCCCCCCTGAGTGCGGAGGAGGTGCCTGAAAGGGAGGGGGGAGGTCCTTTGGACCTCTCTCCCTCCCGATCTCGGGGCTCCAGCTGCTAAAGGCAGGCACGGTTTGGAAGGGCAAAGGCCAAATCGTGCCTGCCTTTAACCCCTTGGGTGCCAGACCACGATTCGGCGCTAAAAAGCGCCGAATCGTGATCCTCTCCCGGAGCTGGCCGACATCTTTTGGTATTGCTGGATTAGCCAGAGGCTGGCCTTTCCAACGATACCAAACATGACCATGTTAAAAAAAAAAAAAAATATTAAACAACAAAATTATTAAAAAAAATAAACAAGTTTTTTTTGTTTGTTTTGTTAATGCAGCAATATTGTTCCCATTTCAATTATAATGTGAACAATGATGCTGCACTAACGATTTTTGTATGCGGTGCGTTTGTTAAAAATAGCGAAATTTTCCCCAAAAAAAAATGTAACGAGGCCCCGTTTCAAATTTTTTTAACAAGAGAAACCCATAGAAAATATAACCGCAATTGCTCGCATGTTAAAATGTGAAAAAAACACTTTACACATTGTAAGTTATTGAAAATTCTAATTTTATTGTATTTTTTGTTATAATATATACAGACAGGACATGACGTATACATATAATATTGATATATTATGAATCTGCCGAATCTGCCAAAAAGAACTATATATAATATGTCTGGTTCATATATTAAAATAAGGCTTCATAACGCGTTTAAACATGATGAGCGAAACAGGTAAAAATGAGCAGAGCACACAGGCGTGAAATGGCTCAGCAGCGAAAAGGTTAAAAAAAACAAGAAAAAATTTTAGCCGAAAAAATTTCACTGCTGCTGTATTTTGCTGTCATTCGCCAATATTTGGCAGATTGCCAGGTTTTTGAATAACGGAAGGAATGGCCACAAAATTGCACCGTACGGCAAAGTTTACTGTTCGGTGCAATGTTGGGGCCAGTTCGTCTCTATCTGAATAACCCTGATAGAAAATATCCAGTAAACCCAATGTGATTATTCTGAAAATTTCAGCAAAGTGCCGTCAAGTAAATAAGACAGCTATATGAATACAATAAAAATGTCAGAGCCCACCAGGTGGCGCTATGCTTTACAGAAATAACAAATTATGTCCAAATACATAACAGCATAAAATCAATCAACAAATGTGTCACATCGCAACACTGTAATAAGAGCTTAGAACCAAAGCAAAGAAAAATGGATAGAAGAAAGTCGGAAAACAGAGAAAGAGCAGCATAAAGGGACGCTCAACTCACCCGGACTGCTGTATACTTTTAAAGTGGTCAGGAAGTGACCTGCAGTCCCCCCTGCCCCCTAATCACTGGGTGAAGCAGAGGAGTTTCCTCAACCCCACCCAGCATTACAAGCAACTGGATATGGAATTTCCCGGCTGCCGGATCGGTCACTAGAGATGTTACACACAGAGAGCGGCCGACGACACCCTCTGAAACCAATCGCTGTAGCGAGCGTTCTCAGAGAGCTGAAGAAAAGCAAAGCGTTTGAGTTGCTGTGTACTGCTGTGCTGTGCTGAAAATAAAAAATCCTGAAAGAACCTCAGTGTTGCTGTGTTTTGTCGCCCTAGAAGACGTGGCACAAAGGAGTCCTGTTACACTACGCAGTAAGCTTCAGGGACTTCCAGGTTCCCGAAGCTCCTGAGCTGAAAAGGAGGAGCAGCGAGCGACGAGGGAGTAAAAGTGAGGAAAATCACCAATATTAGAAAAATAATCTTAATAATAAATGGGCAGAGGATGTCAGCAGGATCTGCCCAATTATTTAAGGGCAAAAAAAAATGGGAACTCTATTATTTAACACAGTGTCATATATACAAAATGAACGATGATTCAGTTATAGAGGGTAATCACCACCACACGTCGTTATTCACCATTGTAGCAAATACGCTGAACTACGGTGATACAGAAAACTTAAACCGTACAATGGTCAGTGAACATTTTGAAATGCTGAACAAGCATTATTGTTTTGTAAACAACGTAAACTGTTGCTATTCTCTCTTTAGCGTCGCTTCAGTGATGTCTGGACCAATAGTGGATATACATTGGCGATATTAAAATGTCCCCATGGACCTCCCACACAAACTACATTGACAACAACATGAAAAAACAATGCTGGCACAACTTCACCTCTACCCACACTGGAAACGGGAGCAAAAGTTACGCAATGTACGTGGAAACCCTGGTAGAAAACCCATTGAAATCAATACTGAGCACTACGCGAACTAAGCAAGGAACTACGGCAAACTCCAACAGCAGTTCACTAGACAGTGAATTCACCAGCTTTTCAGTGTAGTAAATCCCTGAAGTTTGTCAAAGTTAAATAACCCTGTGTTCTATTAACCCCTTCACACCCAAAGTTGTGTTATCTCGATTTCGCACTGTAAAACATTGAAAGGCATTCATTAGCATTTCAAAATCCATTCTTCCCACCTTTTTAAAACCAGATTATTGTGTCCCCGTGGAGAAACTAATTGCACTGTCTTAACTCTCTCAAGACATCCTGCAGAGAGATAAAACAAGCTGTATATAGCAGCCCCAAACCTCACTGTAACAAAAAGTTCAAACACGTTACTGTTGCACTACAACAGCCAGCAACGGTTCAGAATACAAGGGATACAATATTTATCTGTATCAGAGTTACAGCATTTGACACAAAGTCCATTTCTGCCTGTATGCTGGTAATGCAGACTCCGTGTGCAAGATAAGCGACGTCATCTAGAGCTCAGAATCTTTCATTCCCACAATATTTCTGTTATTGAAAAACAGACACAAGAAAAATTACAAAGGAACAAATTTATATTATTTAAAGATTTTAATTTCATCTCAGAACAAATTTCCATTTTATCCTGTATTTAATTGTTAGCTTTGCATCCCGTGTCTCAATAAAAGTTATGATAAAAAGATTTTCAGTAAAAATCGCTTGGTAGTGAAGGGGTTAAAAACGGTGGTTAGTGAATCAAAATCTGTATTTTTTTAGATGTCCTGCCAAAAACGACCCAAAGGTTAACATTCAGCCCTAAAGAACAAAAGCCAAGATACTTTATAACAATCAATGTATTAATAATAATAAATAAACACTGCAAGCAGACACTGTTTCACACTCACATATACTGTAAAGGAAGTGATTGCATCTTCTCATATATCAGAGACCCGAGTGACACACTCGATCCATTTTCCAGATTTTCCATTAAGAAATCCATATGTACATATCATCCTCCTGCTCTTCTCTTCCATTCATTGTGCAAATCCTGGGCCACCGGCCGTTTATATTATGAACAAACATATGAGGACTCGTTACGTAGTGTATGTGTGTCTCACACAGATTTTCGGGATAAGCGAATGCAAACTAATTCCAATAAGATGTGATTTATCGTTATCTTTGTTGAGAAGAACTTGAAGAGGAACATCTGGGCAATAAATACATAAACTCAAAGGTCTTCCACGGCTATTTCCAGAGTTTTCATCTCAGTGTACATTGAACGTTTCCCAAGATCCCCGTTACACCAGAAGTGAGGGTTCACCCATATTAAATAAACCATCATACTGTATCCATGACATGTTTTGCTTTGGTGAGGCTCCCGTCCTGCATGAGAAGCCTCCGATAGAGGTCACTCCTGGCCAGCCCCTCATCAATCTCTGTCATGCACTGTCTCCTCGCAGATCACTACTTTTGGTTTAGACTTACTTGCAGTTTTTCTAAAGACAACATTTTGAAACAAAAACTAGACATGTGTGTTTATCTTTCGTCCGAATTCGAATTCGTCTAAAAATCCACCATTTTTTTCGTTTTCGGAAGCATTCTGAAAATGATAATGGCCATCCGAAAGAACAAATCTAAACAATCCGAAGTGATACAAAATGATCCGAAACTAAAAATAAAAAAAATCTATGCAATTCAAGACAAAGCAATGTGTTAATTGACATTGGGCATCTCACAGGGCACAGAGTATGTCCCAAGCAAAGGTTAAATAGCATTGGGCATCTCACAATCAGTCACAGGGAGGGCACCTTGCATTAGCCAAGGTGAGGTACTGGTACACAGGAAAGCCCCAATATGCAGATCATACTAGACATGTGCATTCGTTTTAGTACTAAAACGATTTAGTCCGAATTTTGGGATAATTTAGTTTTCGTATGACTCAAGAGATACGAAACTGCTCAGTACAAAAAACGAAAGAAACTAAAAATAAAATGCACTACATTTTAGTTTCAGTCCTTTTGTGATATTACATTGATGAGTGAAGGAGACCAGCAATGAAGAGTGCAACATCCGAAGTTCTGCACCCTCCACATGCCAATGCAGTAGGATGTTCTATACAGAGAGGGGCATTAATTAATGCAGGAGGATGTTCTATACATTATACAGAGAGGGCTATTAATTAATGCAGTGGATGATGTTGTATACATTATACAGCGAGGGGTATTATTTAATGCAGGTGGATGTTGTATACATTATACAGAGAGGGCTATTAATTAATGCAGGAGGATGTTCTAAACATTATACAGAAAGGAGCCTTTTTTTTATCCCTTCAAATCCAGTGGCTGTGAGCGCTGAGATCGGCTGCTTGTTATATTATCTCTCAGTACAATGTATCAGGCTCAGCTGTTACAGTAACTGACTGTAACAGCGCTCAGAGTTTCAGTAAAACAAGGAAATAATATTTTTATATATAAGAGGTTATAACAATATTATTTACTAGGTTTACTGAAACTATGAGCGCTGTGATGAGCAGCAGTCAGTTACTGTAACAGCTTTGCCTGACACGGGGCAGTATTACATAGTTGGTGCTAACTTAACCAGAACTGTTGTAAACTGAAAACCTCCATAGGCTATAATGGCTCTGGGAAGTTTACAACAGCTCTGGTTAAGTTAGCACCAACTATGTAATATTATTATTATTATTATTCTTTATTTATAAAGCGCCAGCATATTCCGCAGCGCTGTACAATAAGCACAGTATAGACAGGGTTACAATACATTGAACAACATTTGACAAACAGTACAGGAGGAGATGAGGGCCCTATTCCCGTAGGAACTCACAATCTGGGAGGGTTGGGGTTGGAAACAGGAGGAGAGGACTATAAGGTGAGAGTGATTGATGGTTGCGTCAGTGAGTTGGGTGGTAGGCTTCCCTAAATAGGAACGTTTTAAGGAGCGTTTGAAGGAAGAGAAGTTAGGGGAAAGTCTGACAGTACGAGGGAGAGCGTTCCAGAGAGTGGGGGCTGCGCGTGAGAAATCCTGCAGTCTATCATGGGAAGAGGTGATGCGGGGAGAAGCTAGGCGCAGGTCACTGTTTGACCTTAGGGAGCGGGCTGGGGTGTATTTGGTGATTAGAGAGGACAGGTAGTGGGGAGCTGAGTTAGTGAGGGTTTTGTAGGTAAGGATAAGGATTTTGAACTTAATTCTGCAGTGGATGGGGAGCCAGTGAAGGGACTCGCAGAGGGGAGCGGCAGAGACAGAGCGGCGGGTGAGGTGAATTAGTCTGGCGGAGGCGTTCAGGATGGATTGTAGGGGGGAGAGGCGGAACAGAGGGAGGCCAGATAAGAGATTATTGCAATAGTCGAGTCGGGAGATTACCAGGGCGTGTATGAGTTGTTTTGTGGCGACAGCGGTAAGAAATGGCCGAATTCTGGAAATATTACGCAGTTGGTATCGGCAGGAGGAGGAAAGAGACTTGATGTGGGGGATGAAGGAAAGAGCAGAGTCAAGTGTAACTCCAAGACAGCGAACTTGGTTTGATGGGGAAATGGTGATACCCTCCACCGTGATAGAGAAGTCAGGAGGTGGGGAGGCATTGGAGGGAGGAATAAGTAGGAGTTCAGTCTTCGACATGTTGATCTTTAGGTGGTGGAGGCCATCCAGGAGGAGATGCCAGATAAACAGTCACTGACTTTTGAAAGGACAGGGGGAGAGAGATCAGGGGTAGAGAGGTAGATCTGAGTGTCATCAGCGTAGAGGTGGTAATTGAAGCCAAAGCTGTTGATGATTTTGCCCAGGGAGGAGGTGTAGATGGAAAAGAGCAGAGGACCAAGGACAGAGCCTTGAGGTACACCAACAGATAGAGGCAATGAAGAGGAGGAGTTACCAGCAAAGGACACACAGAAGGACCTGTTGGATAAATAGGATTCGACCCAAGCGAGTGCAGTGTCACCGAGACCCAGAGAGTTGAGGGTCTGTAGAAGGAGGGGGTGGTCAACAGTGTCAAAAGCAGCCGAGAGGTCAAGCAGGATGAGAATAGAATAGTGGCCCACATTGTGCTGAGAGTGAGAGATACTGTAACAAGCAGCGATCTCAGCCCTCTGAGGAGCCACTACAATAGTAATTGTATCCACTGGTTTTCAGATGAATGAAATTAGTTTTCATACTAAAGCACTGAAAACGAATTTCTTTAGCAACTAAATAAATTGCATTTTAGGACTAATCCATTAGTTCAAAACGAAATTTTGTGCTGTGCACATGTCTAGATCATACAGAGTAGACAGCCTAGGCCAGAGACCCTGCATGGTAAACAGCTGCCCTTTTCTGAAAGACCGGTCTTTAGAGTAGCCGGATCTACTCTAAAGGAAAATAATATAACAGCGCCATGCAGAGTCTATACAGAGCTGACAAGAATATATATAAGAAAGCATAAACAGTACAGGCAAGGATTACACGAGAGAATAGTAATAAAGAGAGCCAGGGGTCATGAAGCCAGAACATATACCTTATAGAGAGCTAGGGGTCCAGAACCAGAAGATCAGTCAGCCAGGCAAGAGGGTCAGAACCAGGGAATCAGTCAGACATATAACATGAACCAGACAAAGGAGAAACACTTGAACTAATACACAGGAAACACTGGACATGAACTAGAACCTGGACAAACTATAGCAACTGCAGACAGACTAGACCACAGAAATAAGGTAAACATAAAAACACAAACTTAAACAGAAATTGCAGCAGGGAGCTGTCAGGAACAAACACTCAGCAGAAATTAAGGAACTGAAGTGAACCAGAATGCAAGAGCAATGGGATATGGGTCCATTGCTTTACAGCAATCAGTCCACATCACCAACAGGATAGCTTAACGAGCAAACCACTTAACCCTTGAGCTGCAATCCAGGCAAAGCAACATAGGGAAACAAATGGGAACCACAGACATAAGAAATACAGAGGGCAGGGGGACAGGGCTGGAACAGGGAAACGTGACAGTTTGTCCCAAGAAAAGAGTTAATGGGCAATGGGCATCTCACAGGGCACAGCGTATGTTCCAAGCAAAGGGTTAATGGGCAATGGGCATCTCACAGGGCACAGCATATGTCCCAGTAAAGGGTTAATGGGCATTTCATAGGGCACAACTTATGCCCCAAGCAAAGGGTTAATGGGCATTGGGCATCTCACAGGGCATAGCATATGTCCCAAGCAAAGGGTTAATGGGCATTGGGCATCTCACAGGGCACAGCTTATGTCCCAGCAAAGGGTTAATGGGCATCTCACAGGGCACAGCATTTGTCTTAAACAAAGAGTTAATGGGCATTTGGCATCTCGCAGGGCAGAGCGTATGTCCCAGCAAAGGGTTAATGGGGACATCTCACAGGGCACAGCTTATGTCCCAGCAAAGGGTTAATGGGCATTGGCATCTCAAAGGGCACAGCGTATGTCCCAGCAAAGGGTTAATGGACATCTCACAGGGCACAGCGTATGTCTTAAACAAAGAGTTAATGGGCATTGGGCATCTCGCAGGACAAAGCGTATGTCCCAGCAAAGAGTTAATTATTATTATTATTATTATTCTTTATTTATAAAGCGCCAGCATATTCCGCAGCGCTGTACAATAAGCACAGTATAGACAGGGTTACAATACATTGAACAACATTTGACAAACAGTACAGGAGGAGATGAGGGCCCTATTCCCGTAGGAACTCACAATCTGGGAGGGTTGGGGTTGGAAACAGGAGGAGAGGACTGTAAGGTGAGAGTGATTGATGGTTGCGTCAGTGAGTTGGGTGGTAGGCTTCCCTAAATAGGAATGTTTTCAGGGAGCGTTTGAAGGAAGAGAAGTTAGGGGAAAGTCTGACAGTACGAGGGAGAGCGTTCCAGAGAGTGGGGGCTGCGCGTGAGAAATCCTGCAGTCTATCATGGGGACATCTCACATGGTCCCCTGTATCTTTTTTTTTTTACACTCACTTTTTGTTTTAATCATTATAAAAATGATATAAAATGGAAACAAATCGATCCGAAATTTGGAATCGGTCCGAAAGAACGAATCAATAACGATCTGAAATGATCCGAAACAAAACCCCATGACCCGAAAAGATCCGAAACGATCAGAAACGAAAAATACCGCCGTGCACATGTCTAATGAAAGACAGTATCAAATCAGTGATAACATGCACACTGTTTCAATTAACTGCAGGTCTCCAAAGCTGCACCCAACGCGTTTCATTGATACGCAAGAACCTATTGATAGGAGGCGGAGATAGTCCCCCCTCACACACAATCATTTCCCAAGTATGGAATCACTTCTGTCTTTTTACAGGGACACTCAAGGCATTGTGACCATTTAATGTAATTGTTTAACCCCTCCCTTCCATACTTTTTAACCTAGATTGTCCCTTTATGTCACACCCAACACATTTAACTGCTCCTCCTGAATTTAACTCCACACTCAGATCATCATCCAATCACCCTTAACGCGTCTTTTAAGTGGGGGAAGGGCAGATAGGCAGGTCATTTATGGAGAGATGAGTACATTCTTGGTCCCACTCTCTTTAGGGCCCCAAATGGTAGGAAAACCAATCCACATGCATGCAATGGTAATGAGTGTGTGCATCGGTGACTGCACTCCAAATCTCTCGAAGCCATCAAAAGACTAGAACGATGGGGAAAGTGGTCCTCCTGTGCAAGGGTTCATGGGCTCCACAATCACCCCATGGCCACCATAAGGATTAAAGAAGGCCTGTGGGATGGAATTCATAGGAGGAATCTGAATATTTAATAATATTCCAAAAAACTCATCACTATTTCTCTCCCAGAATCAAACGTGGCGCTTTCCATGTTCACAGCAGACAGGAATAAAACCAGTGGCGGTTCATTGCCTATTTTACCACTGTGTCTATTTTAATCAACAAATTTCCTTTCAAACTTTTATATACAGCCATCTGCTCCATGAAACATCATTAAAATGTTGTAAAATTGTTTGCAGAGCTTTCTGAGTGCGCCGTGTTCCATTACAAAGTCATTTAAATGTTAAGAAAGACAGGGCTTTTGTCTTCTCCGGAGAAAAAAATGTGCATTTCAAAGGATGCGCTTAAAGAGCTGTATTATTCACCATCCCCATCTGCGTGTGCATGTCCCCACTGGTTTTTAGTGCTCTTAAATTTTTATGTTGAGGAGCGCAGAGTAGTTAAATGATTACTTTTTTGGCTTTTGGTTATTTCATTGTTTGCTTAAAAAAAAATATATATATAATTGTTATTTATGGTATTGTAAAGATATTTTTTATATTTTTCTTGATTTTTCATTTTTATTATTAATTTATTTTAGATTTTAATATATTACAAGATGATATAAACCACACGTGAAGCTCTGAAAGATGTGCACGCTGCAGTGAGCTTACTATATATAGGGCTATATTGCACAGCGGACGCTAACATGGAGAGGGTAAGCAGGATAATGTGCGCTTGCAGATTTTCCCTAATGTCTCCATGTTAACGTTGTGTTCCAGGATAGGGGTTATCTCTCACCTCACCCAGAACGCAGCGCTAACATCCCCGATTCTTGTAGTAGCGCTTCAGCTTCACTGCGAGTGTCAGCTCCTAGAGTCCATAGGACTCCATTGAGGCTTGTCTTGAGATCTGCGTGTCCTCGTCTCGTGAGATCGCGCAGCACTGCGTAGTGATCACAGAGGGAGACTAGGAACTATTGGTTCCTAGTCTCCCTCGTCTCCCAGCAAGAAGAACTAGAGGATCAGGCCAACCTTTTTGCCGCTAGATAAGAGAGGAGTATGAGTGTAACAGACTCAGCTGCCACTGGGGCAGTTGGAGGAACTTGGGGGCAGCCTCCTTCCTATTGCCTATGGACCAAGGTGCTACCTGAGGTTTGACAACTGGATTGCCCAGGGAATCCAGTATTTATGTTGACTGTGACTGTGTTATTATTCCTTATGTATTTATTGTAGAGTATCCTGTTGTGTCTCTGTATAGTGCACATTTCTATATTAGCTGTCCTCCATCTGTATATTGTACACTTGCAGTTGCTGTAAGAAGATTCCTTTGTTCCCTTGCTTCCGTGAAACTTCCCCCCTAGGATCTAGCAGGCAGGTTAAGATAAGAGTGCAAAGGTAACCAATCCATCATGTTGAATGTCTCTTCCCATTGTCCTGTGACTGGAGTTTCTTCATCTACATCTGTAATGTATTCTTGAAGGAGGCTTGTCTCTCAACTGTGTTTAACTATATGTCTCAAATAAAGAGTCAGCCTTTGTTTTGCACTCTGAAACACTGGTTGTGCCTGGTGATTACAGAGAAGAGGATTTGGTGCTGCGTGCTGATGCTGGATTTCGGTGTCCAGCTGGAGAAAGCTAGAGCATGACAGAGGCACATGGTTGGTGTGCCAGGCGGTCTGTCACAATGGGATTTTTAAGGGTGTTTTGGAGCATGTTCAATGATTTTGCATTTGCAGAGTCATTTACCACAAGCTTTTAGAAGGTGCTAAAAATTTAGCTTTGGCGTCCCGACAGTAAATTGCACCGGCACTGTAATACCTCTCTTTTTGAGACGGTAAAAACAGATTGCGCTCCCCATGTTAAGTATAAGAGGTGCACAGTATACAGTATGTTCCGCAAAGTTCAGAGGCGCAAAACCTTTTCACCCAAACGATTACATATCAAGACGCTACACTAGCACCAACAATGGAATACAGCCCATAGTGTAGTATAAAGACAATATATCAAGTGGAAACATGTTTATAAATATGTCACATGTCAATAAACAGGTCAATATATAAGTGACTCTTAAAGATATTTTGAATGTCTGGCAAAGTGTCAAGATTCTAAATCTTGGGGGGAAAAAAATACCATCCGTAGGGGGAAAACAACGCAAATCATCCTTTAATAAGAGAAAAACAAAGAACGTATTACTAATCATTTCCTTGCTTTCATTAAACCCTTGGGAACCACACGTACGAATCTAACAGATACAAAATGTTCAGCATTATTGGCTCATTCATTTGCAACAGAAGCTAAGGTACTTGTAAATAAACATAAACAAAAATGACACAAACAGTATTTTCCATCTGCTTCATGATGGTTTTTATTTTTCTACACGAGCCATTTCCAATGTTTTTCATTGCATTAGAAAACTAAAAGAAATCAAAAAATAGCATAATAGAAGCGTCCCGCGTTATATATTCATTTATTTGTAGAAGAAATACAAAAAGGTTAAAAGCAGAGGTCTGTTTGCAGAAGGTAAAGCCCCGTCATATTTGTGTTTTTCATCAAAAACAAAATACATTTATGATTTTGCAAGTCTCACAAAATAGCAATAATTTTTTATAAAGATCACAATAATCATCATGTCACTTGTATCATAAACAGGGGTCAAGTCCTAAAAAAATAAAGGGGTTATTCGAGAGACGAATTGGCTCCAAAATGGCGCTGAACAGTAAATTACCCTGTACGTTGCAATTTTGTGGCCATTCGGCTATTCAAAAACCTGGCAGTTTGCCAAATTTTGATGCCGAGCCGAAGAGGAGGAGAAAGTGGTGAGGGGGAAAAGGGAGCAATTCAACCCAACGGAAAAAAATAAGAAAAAACAACTGGGCAAAATAATGGCAAAAAGGGAAAACTATTTTTTATTAGTGTTGCATTAAATTGCCAAAGAAACTGTATTACATCTTTTATGCTTTCGTTTTAGGTTTGTTAGAACCAGTTGTCTGCTGAACTTATTATTATTATTATACTTTATTTATATAGCGCCAGAATATTCCACAGCGCTTATGTTTATCAGTAAGCGAATATCTGAGCTAAAAGATGCAACATCAATTTATGAACTCAGATACCAGAGCCCTCCTGTTTGCACATCACCATACATTCCCTCTGTCAGGTCCCGGGAGACGCCAGGCCGCTTCCCTGACTCTCCAGACTCACTGGGGTCCCGCTGGCGACCTCCGGGGTGGTGTAGGGGAAAAGTGCAGCTCTCCCGGCCGGGGTGCGCGGGTGGTTGGGTTCAGGCACCGGCCGCCAGGTCCTCCTCCCATCGTGATGGCGAGACCTCCTCGTGGTTCCAGCGTTCGGGCACGTCGGCGTGCACGTCTTGGATCGGCTGGGGGTGTGGCCTCGGTGTCCACAGCCGGAGTGGCATCAGTGGTGACGCTGGGGATCTCCCCCTCTGCACCAATCAGGAAGGAGGGGGACTGGAGGGGCGAGGCTAGTGGGTAGGCGAGACTGGCTCCTGACTCCCTATAAAACCCCTGAGTGCCAGGACCAAGACGCTCATTCGTTTTGTGCCTTCATGATAGGAAGAGCTCCCAACAAGTTAACCCCTGCCTCCCTGTATACCTGATTCCTAATCTCAGCCTTATCAAATTATCCCTTGAAACCATGCCTTGATCTCCTAAACCTCCACATCCTCGGTTCCACCTCAACATCTCTGACACCCTCTTTGGCAAAGAAAGGCCAGTTCCCTTACAGATGTCTATAGGGGTTATTATTATTATTATTATTATTATTCTTTATTTATAAAGCGCCAGCATATTCCGCAGCGCTGTACAATAAGCACAGTATAGACAGGGTTACAATACATTGAACAACATTTGACAAACAGTACAGGAGGAGATGAGGGCCCTATTCCCGTAGGAACTCACAATCTGGGAGGGTTGGGGTTGGAAACAGGAGGAGAGGACTGCAAGGTGTCAGAGTGATTGATGGTTGCGTCAGTGAGTCGGGGGGGGGTCGGCTTCCCTAAATAGGAATGTTTTAAGGGAGCGTTTGAAGGAAGAGAAGTTAGGGGAAAGTCTGACAGTACGAGGGAGAGCGTTCCAGAGAGTGGGGGCTGCGCGTGAGAAATCCTGCAGTCTATCATGGGAAGAGGTGATGCGGGGAGAAGCTAGGCGCAGGTCACTGTTTGACCTTAGGGAGCGGGCTGGGGTGTATTTGGTGATTAGTGAGGACAGGTAGTGGGGAGTTGAGTTAGTGAGGGTTTTGTAGGTAAGGATAAGGATTATAAGGGTTATTCAGAGAGGTCCGAAATGCCGCCGAAATGTAAACGAACACTGAAATTCAGCGAACGTTGACATTTCGTGGCCATTCGGCTATTCAGAAAGCAGACAGTTCGTCAAATTTTGTCTAATTGCAGTAAGTACGGTGTCTGTTCGGCGGCAGTAAAATATGATATCTGTTCGGCGGCCGTGAAATCCCCCATAGAGAAGCAATGGTTAATCTATTCACATTGAACAGCAGAAAAATGTCAGTGAAATGCCCTGATGTTCAGTGGTTTCATTCGACAGGTTTAATCAGGCGAATCCCATAGGTTTCAATGTTAAAAATATTCCCGTTTTAATCCAATATCTAATAAACCGTTTATTATTTTAATCTGCAGCAAAAAGATTCTTTATTTATTCATTTTTTTAGGATCTCTTAGAAACCTTTTGGTATTTTTTCGGCCAATGTTTTTTTCCTGCTTCTTTTTAAAGCGTTTTTTTTTTCATTTTCCTGTAACAGCCCTTTTTATTATAATTCATTGGATTTTATATGTAAATTCCAGACATTTTCATTAAGTCGTTTTTTTGCAAACAGCGTTTCAATTTTGACACTTTCAGGCATATTTATTTTTCTCTACCCCGTTCGTCAGCTTGTCTGCTTTTTCCGGCGGCTGCTCTGCGCTGTGATAGGTGGCTTGTCAGCTTTTTAAGCATGTTCGGCGGGTTTTTACAGTGCTTCCTGCGGGTTTTCGGTGAGTGTTCGTCGGGTGTTTGTTGGGTTTTGCGGCGGGTTTCCCTGCACTACGGGGACACTGATGTGAATGCTGAATTCACCGCAGGGTGGGGATCTTTGATTCCCTGAAGTGCAGGGAAACGCGGGGAACGAGAGAGCACCGAAATGTCGGCGACATTTCGGTGCTCTCTGAATAACCCTGTATGTTATGATTTTGTGTTATGTGGTCTTTAAGGATGTCGTGTATGTTCTCTAAAAGACAGGTATCGAGCTCCCCAGAGTCACTTTTTTTTCATTTTTTCGGCATTTTCTTTTTCTTGTCCGGATGTGTCACGATGACATTGTATCTAATAGAGGGTTCCTGCCAAGCCGGAAGATTTGAAACAGATGAAAATATGTTCCAACAGTTTAAATTGCTGAGCAGTAGCTGCGCACGGATCTGCTGCGCGGTAATAGAGCGTTCACTGTTAATTCACATTTTCGTTGTGTTGTTGACCTGTTCCCAAACCCATGAACCCTTCATAACTGAGACAATTTTTTTTTAGGCTACCAGTGTTTGTTTGTAGCATGCTTTTGTGAATATATGTGGTTGTCATGGCAATCAAAAATGAATTTCAGCTGCCCTTCATTCAATCCACCCAGCTATTTCCAGCACCGAAGCAGGCATTGAAAAAGTGTAAACAGGAATGTTACATGAGCAAAACATCCAAAAAATCAAACGTAAACATATGAAGATATGAAACTAAGATTTTAACCACTTTGTTTCAAATTCCTTCAAATTACAAAAACATGAGATCGAATCTAATCTAATCCAGGATAAATTGAGCCACAACACTGTATTACATTTTAACTCCTTCACAACCAAGCTCTTGAATAAAATACATCAGCAGAATATTTATTTGAAACAAATGTAGACCTAGGATTAAAAACATATATATGTTTATAGATTACTATTCAAAGATAGATAAATTTTAAAATATCAACTTTTTACAATGTTATTGTTTTATTTCTTTATTCATCCTTTACAGAAACATTGTTGGGTTGAAGCGTTCTAGACAATAGATGACGTCCCAAGTTTTGCTATTTTTCGAGCATGATTTGCAGGATTATCTAACAAACAGGAATGCTAATAGCAGAAAATACCAATAGAAAATAAAAAATACCAATATCTGCATGTGCTGCATAATGCCTGTGTATGGCAATTACAGCAACACCTTGTATCTGTATGTTCTGCATAATGCCTGTGTATGGCAATTACAGCAACACCTTGTATCTGTATGTTCTGCATAATGCCTGTGTATGGCAATTACAGCAACACCTTGTATCTGTATGTGCTGCATAATGCCTGTGTATGGCAATTACAGCAACACCTTGTATCTGTATGTTCTGCATAATGCCTGTGTATGGCAATTACAGCAACACCTTGTATCTGTATGTGCCGCATAATGCCTGTGTATGGCAATTACAGCAACACCTTGTATCTATATGTGCTGCATAATGCATGTGTATGGCAATTACAGCAACACCTTGTATGTGCTGCATAATGCCTGTGTATGGCAATTACAGCAACACCTTGTATCTGTATGTGCTGCATAATGCCTGTGTATGGCAATTACAGCAACACCTTGTATCTGTATGTGCCGCATAATGCCTGTGTATGACAATTACAGTGACACCTTGTATCTGTATGTGCTGCATAATGCCTGTGTATGACAATTACAGCGACACCTTGTATCTGTATGTGCTGCATAATGCCCGTGTATGGCAATTACAGCAACACCTTGTATCTGTATGTGCTGCATAATGCCTGTGTATGGCAATTACAGCAACACCTTGTATCTGTATGTGCTGCATAATGCCTGTGTATGACAATTACAGCAACACCTTATATCTGTATGTGCTGCATAATGCCTGTGTATGGCAATTACAGCAAAACCTTGTATCTGTATGTGCCGCATAATTTCTGTGTATGGCAATTACAGCAACACCTTGTAACTGTATGTGCTGCATAATGCCTGTGTATGGCAATTACAGCAACACCTCGTATCTGTATGTGCTGCATAATTTCTGTGTATGGCAATTACAGCAACACCTTGTATCTGTATGTGCCGCATGATGCCTGTGTATGGCAGTTACAGCAGAAAAACCTTGTATCTGTATGTGCTGCATAATGCCTATGTATGGCAATTACAGAAACACCTTGTATCTGTTTGTGCCACATAATGCCTGTGTATGGCAATTACAGCAGCACCTTGTATCTGTTTGTGCCACACAATGCCTGTGTATGGCAATTACAGCAACACCTTGTATCTGTATGTGCTGCATAATGCCCGTGTATGGCAATTACAGCAGCACCTTGTATCTGTATGTGCTGCATAATTTCTGTGTATGGCAATTACAGAAACACCTTGTATCTGTATGTGCTGCATAATGCCTGTGTATGGCAATTACAGCAAAACCTTGTATCTGTATGTGCCGCATAATTTCTGTGTATGGCAATTACAGCAACACCTTGTAACTGTATGTGCTGCATAATGCCTGTGTATGGCAATTACAGCAGCACCTTGTATCTGTTTGTGCCACACAATGCCTGTGTATGGCAATTACAGCAACACCTTGTATCTGTATGTGCTGCATAATGCCCGTGTATGGCAATTACAGCAGCACCTTGTATCTGTATGTGCTGCATAATTTCTGTGTATGGCAATTACAGAAACACCTTGTATCTGTATGTGCTGCATAATGCCTGTGTATGACAATTACAGCAACACTCTGTATTAGACTTGTGCACCGATTTTTTTTTCGGTTCGATTCGGTTCGGGTTGTTCGTATTTTATAAATTTTCGTTTCAGCTCGTTTCGGTCTATTTCCGTTTCGGTTCGTTTTCACTTCTTTTCATATCGACTTTATTTTCGTACATTCGGAAATTTTCGTGTTTTTCGGAACGTCTGTTCTCCTCGTTTCAAAGTGTCTATTCGTTTTGACGTAAACTAATGGCTTTTCGGGTCCGATATTTCTGTCGATACGATAATTCTGTCAATACGATAATTCTGCCATTGAGATTTCTCATGTTTTACAAGAAGGATACATTGAGATGGGAATGATACAAAATTACAGAATCAGCACTATAACCAAAAAATATGTTGTCCGAAATTACTGAAATGGAACCGAAATCAGGAATGGAGCCGATATTACGAATGGAATGAAAATGATTTTCGATTTTACACATTTCTAGTCCATTCGAAAATTCCGAACAAATTTTCGTTCGTTTCGTAAAGTGTTCGTTTACGGAAAATTCGGATCTGAAAATTTTCGTAAAATCGGCTGAATCCGAATGCACGAATCGGGAATTCGTGAAAATTCCAAAATTCCGAAACCCGAAACGCACATCCCTACTCTGTATCTGTATATGCTGCATAATGCCTGTGTATGGCAATTACAGCAACACCTTGTATCTGTATGTGCTGCATAATGCCTGTGTATGGCAATTACAGCAACACCTTGTGTCTGTATGTGCTGCATAATGCCTGTGTATGGCAATTACAGCAACGCCTTGTATCTTTATGTGCTGCATAATGCCTGTGTGTGGCAATTACGATAACACCTTGTATCTGTATGTGCTGCATAATGCCTGTGTGTGGCAATTACAGCAACACCTTGTATCTGTATGTGCTGCATAATGCAAGTGTATAGCAATTACAGCAACACCTTGTATCTGTATGTGCCGCATAATGCCTGTGTATGGCAATTACAGCAACACCTTGTATCTGTATGTGCTGCATAATGCCTGTGTATGGCAATTACAGCGACACCTTGTATCTGTATGTGCTGCATAATGCCTGTGTATGGCAATTACAGCAACACCTTGTATCTGTATGTGCTGCATAATGCCTGTGTATGGCAATTACAGCAACACCTTGTATCTGTATGTGCCTCATAATGCCTGTGTATGGAAATTACAGCAACACCTTGTATCTGTATGTGCTGCATAATGCCTGTGTATGGCAATTACAGCAACACCTTGTATCTGTATGTGCTGCATAATGCCTGTGTATGGCAATTACAGCAACACCTTGTATCTGTATGTGCTGCATAATGCCTGTGTATGGCAATTACTGCAGCACCTTGTATCTGTACTGTACAGGGACTTACACTCATTATAATCCCCTGAATTTTATCCCTGTACAGCAGTGAGTGACTCCACAGCTCGCCCTGTATTCTGACAAATCCCTGGCTGCTGGAATGCTGCAGTAAAGTTTGTTGAGCTTTTTTTTCCTGGAAGGAGGAGGTTTACTTTTCAAGCCCCTATCCTGGTCGCTGCATCCTCCTGCTGTGACGCTGCCTTCCTGCACCATTCAGCAACTGATAATGGTGATTCTGATGCAGCATATGTGATAGAGAATTAAACATTAAGGCTGGCCGTCCACTGGGTCTGTATTTGTTGTGCGATTGTCCATCGTCGTCTAACAATTCCCAGCTAATCCCACAACCTGCAGGTGGTTCAGCCCGCTTCCACTTCCCCCCGACTTCCATCGAACAATTTCAGACGGCTTTGTGCAACTACAACAGACTGGTGATCTTTCCCGTTTGAAGGAGATTTATCAGAAGTTGGGATGATCTGGTACAATTTACATGAAAAGATATGAATTGTATTGTTAAAACACTAAAATTGTCCCATAGAGAAGTGATTCAGTGCGACGGCCATAGGATTCAATGTAAAAAAATTATTTTCGATTTCATTTTTTTTATTCAACCTTTTATTATTTTCATTTGCAGAAAAAAACTTTTTATTTATTGATGTGTTTTGTATTTTTTTATCTTTTTTTAGGTGAAATTGTTAATTCCTGATTTTTCTAGAGAAAGTCTTTTTTTCATTCGCAACCGAAGTGGAAAAAAAACACTGCAGAACGCTGTCAAAAACTCTGACTGCTGTCCTTGCTGCTGAAAGGAGGCCCATTCAGCACCAGGGACAGCAGCCAGAGTATTCGTCAGCGGTTGTTTTTTTTTCAGTTCGGCTGCATTCAGCGACGTTTGGCAGTTTTCTGGTTGGTCCATCTTGGTCGTCCATAGTCTCTTGCAGTGGATGACCCAGGTCATTCAAAAACATTGACGGCCAGTCAGCGCGGCCAGTGGACGGCCAGCCTAAAGTACACCTGTCATACTCCTCTGCTGAGAGCTGCAGGAACCAGTCCCCGATAGGTTGGCTCTTATGATCTCACCTGATATGTAAACATTGCCAGCTCTGATTGGAGCTCAGATTGTTATGCCAATGCTGTGCCAAGGCTATTACCAAGATGGCGGCTTCCTTTTGATAAGTATGATGGGTGCACTTTAAAGAACATTGAGAATGTGTGACTTTGATATGTTAATAATGATAGAGTGCATGGAAGGATTCTGTATGAAACTAAAGGCAGGCTGTGATTGGCTGCGTGTGCGTATTTACTGCTAGGTTTGCTGTCCAGTCCACTTTTTAATCGAAAAAGCTTTGCTTTCAGGGCTTTATTATTGTAATATTTAACTAACATATCCTGAATAATGTATGAAAAAGGGAAAACGGATTCAAATCGATTCTTACAATAAAATACCCTTTGCATCCCGTACAGACTTTATGCCTCACCGATACATATTTTCAATTGTCTTATCTTCCTTCACATGTATATATTGATATGTAAACATAGACCCGGGCGCTTTTACCCCCATGTAATTACAAATGCTTACAAACCATGAAATATAATCATATAAGCGTCTGCATTAAACATTCAGGATAAATCTGGCCCAGAAACCCACTTTATAAGAGATGAAAAGAGAGTAGCTAGAAGCCAAATTTACATTTTTCGTGGCATCTTCTTTTAACACAATTCGTCACCCACAGCCAATCGCATAAATGTATCTTTAGGTCATAATGAGGCATTTTCCTCACATTTGCATTTAAAGACATAATGTGTATGCATAATAAAGTATTTTTTACATGCAATGCATATATTATATTTTTACATAGTGAAATAAACTATCCAGCCAAAAAAACGTCACCGCCTGGATGTAACTCGGCCAATAGGTGCTCGTCTTCCATTGGATAATTACTGCAGTGATTAATATGTTTCAGCATAAAACGAGGTCATGTGACTCGCTGAATATACTGAATGAGCAGGTTTTCCCATCAATGGGTTTTTTCTCCCCTGATGGCACAGCGGGCATATTCCAAGATGGCAATGCCAGGATTCATCGGGCTCAAATTGTGCAAGAGTGGTTGAGGGAGCGTGAGACATCATTGTCACACATGGATTGGCCACCGCACAGTCCAGACCTTAACCCCATTGAGGTTAATCTTTGGGATAATGTGTTGGAGAAGACTTTATGCAGCGCTGCGACTCTCCCATCATCAATACAAGATCTTGCCACAAATTAATGCCACTCTGGACGCCAATAAATGCTGTGACATCGCATGAGCTTATCCACACGATGCCGCGGCGAATGCGTAACGCAATCACATCATAACGATGCCGCGGCGAATGTGTGACGCAATCACAGCAAAAGACAACATAAGAGCAGGGGCCTCTCTCCTACCGCTCTGTGGGCTCTATTAACTGCTTTGCACAAAAGCGCACGCACAGCGCAAATTTTTTTGCGTGCAGCGTTAAACGTTAACGCGCGTAAATTAACGCTGGTATTAACCCTTTCGCTGCTGAGGCTTTTCCCGCCTCTGTGCTGAGGTCATTTTTACCGGTTTTGCTCATCATGTTTAAACGCGTTTTGAAGGCTTATTTTAGTATATGACCCAGACATATTATATATCGTTCTTTCCGTCAGACTCAGCAGATTCATAATATGTCATTATTATATGTATACGTCATGACCTGTCTGTATATTATAAAAAAAAATGCAATAAAATATGAATTTTCAATAATTTGCAACGTGTAAAGTGTTTTTTTCACATTTTAACATGCGAGCAATTGCGGTTATATTTTGTATGGGGTGCGCTTGTTAAAAAAATTAGAGATGGGGTCTCGTTACTTTTTTTTGGGGAAAATTACGCGATTTTTAACAAACGCACCTCATACAAAAATTATTAGTGCAGCATTATTGTTCACATTATAATTGAAATGGGAACAATATTGCTGCATTAACGAACCAAAAAAAAGAAAAAAATAATTTTTAAAATATTTTTTTATTTTTTTATTTTTTTTAAAAAAACTTTTTTCATACTCATGTTTGGTATTGCTGGAACGGCCATGCTCTGGCCGATCCAACAATACCAAACATTAACCCTTAACTGCCACGGATCGGGAGATAGGGGGTTCATTAGAACCCCCTGTCTCCACCATTGGTGGCAGTTAAGGGTTAACTCCAGGACTGGCGTCATCGTGCTATGCACGATGACGCCAGGCCTCAGGGGGCATTCCCGGAAGCTTGGCCGACATCCAAGATGTCGGCCAGCTCCGGGAAAGGATCACGAACCGGCGCTTTTCAGCGCCGATTCGTGATCCGGCCCCCATGGGGTTAATGCCAGGTACCATTTGGAAGGGCAGGCTGTGCCCTTCCAAACGGTGCCTGGGTTAACCCCCTGCACACCGCCGATCGGGAGGGAGAGAGGTCCAAAGGACCTCCCCCCCCTCCCTTTCAGGCGCCTCCTCCGCACATGCGGGGGGATGCCTGAATTAGGTTTCATCGCGCCCCCGCGATGACACCTAATTACTCCCGCGGCGGTTCAGGGTGCTGGGCTGACATCGAGGATGTCAGCCTGTACCGGGGGGTCCAGCGATCGGCCGGAACCCGGCCGAACGCTGGCCCCAAGGGAGGACACGCTCAGCGCGTCCTCCGCAAAGAATGATACTGTGGGTGGACGCGCTCAGCGCGTCCTCCGCAGTGAAGTGGTTAAAATCCGCGCGCATTTTTTCATCCGCAAAAAATAACAGGCGTAAAAAAGATGCGCAAAAATGCGCGCATTAACGCTGCGTGCAGAAATCGGTGGGCGGACTGTTTTTTCACGTGATTCAGCCAATCAGAATTAAGAACCACAATTGTCTCCCGTTCAGTTCTTGCCTTACACAGATTATTTATTTCTATAATGAGCAGAGATATAGTCTCACTAAACCAACTATATATAAATGTGTACAAACAAGGGATAAATATGGTATAACGCATAGCGCCCCGTTCCAATGGAGCCGTAATAGTCACAGCTCGAGTCGCTACGCTTTGGCTTTGCTTTATTTTAAATTGGTTATGTCAGAGTAAGCTGATCCCCGGCAGCTCATTCATTTCAGCTGAAGCCAGTATTGCAATAAAACACCGGCTCTTACATCCTGGAATTAAAGGGGTTATTCAGAAAGCACCGAAACTTCAGTGATTTTCGGTGCCTTCTCGTTTGGTGCACTTCGGCGATTCCATTTCGCCGACCTTGCGGTGAAATCCCTATATACCGCAGGGTCCCCGCAGGGCGCCAAACATGGAGTCGCAGAACTCTGCCAAAGGCCACCGGACTAACTGTCAAACGCTGCCGACTTGAGTGCCGAAATGACCACCGAACTGACCGCCGAACACTGGCTGTTCCCCACACTTCTTCTGCTACCCGGGAGCTCCCTCCGATACTCAACTCTCTCCTCTGAGGTCCTGTGGTATCCTGACTTCCTTGAAGTTAGACACTGCTTTTGAGACCCCTCCTGGTTTGATGACATCATCGCGTGGGACGTGATGATGTCATTTTCAGACGGCCACCCAGGAAGCCAGAAGTTCACCTGAATGGAGGGTGGGTCCTTCCGGATCCCTCTCCCTCCCGATCGGGAGGAGGTAAAAGTTAAAGGCAGGCACTATTTTAAAGGGCAGAGTCTGCCCTTTCAAGCAATGCATGTCTTTAACCCCATTGGTGCCGATGCCATTTAGCACCTGATCGCGGCCTATTTCTGGTGGGGGCAACCATCTTAGATGGCAGCTCCACCTCTGGGTCCCCCCTCGCCATCTGACATCATTGCGCATGGTGTGATGACGGCAGTTAGCCGGTTAACCCCTAGCTGCCCAGGAATTTCCTAAGGAAATCCTATGCTGGAGACAGGGGGTTATTTTGAACCACTGAATCTCCCGATTGGTGGCAACTAGATTTAGTATCAATGGAAAGGTCAGAGCTTGGCCTTTTCAATGATAAAAAAAAAGGCTTTTTTTTTATTTTATTAATGTAGCAATATTGGTCCCATTTCAATTATAATGTAAACAATGATAGTTACATAGTTACATAGTTATATAGGCTGAAAAAAGACATGCGTCCATCGGGTTCAGCCTCTCCCACATCACCTACTGCTGTTGATCCAAAAGAAGGCAAAAAAACCCAGTCTGAAATGCTCGCCAATATGCAACATACTGGGAAAAAATTCCTTCTTGCCCCCAGAATGGCGTCAGATTTCTCCTTGGATCAAGAAGCTTTTACCCACATATTAAATATTATAACCCTTAATATTCTGTGTCTGCAGGAAGTTATCCAGTCGTTTTTTAAAAGTCTGTACAGACTCTGACCCAACCACCTCAACAGGCAGAGAATTCCACAGCTTTATTGTTCTCACCGTAAAATAACCCTTCCTATGCTTTAAGCTAAATTTTCTTTCTTCCAGTCTAAATGGATGACCCCTTGTCCTGTGTATAGTCCTGTTAATGAATAGGTTATCAGACAATGGTTGATAATGGCCCCGTATATATTTATATAAGGTTATCAGATCCCCTCTAAGGCGCCGTTTCTCTAAACTAAACAGGTTTAAGCTTGTTAATGATGCTGCACTAAAGTTTTTTGTTCTTGAGTTTTAGCTAAAAATCACCTAATTTCCCAGAAAAAAAATAACAGTTCCCATTTCAATTTTTTTTTAACAAATATGTCCCATAGAATCTATAACCGCAAAGGCTTGGATGCTAAAATGTGAAAAAAATATCACTTTACACGCTGTAGATGATTGAAAATTCAAATTTTATTGCATTTTTCTTACAATATTCAGTCTTACAATATTCAGGCAGATCATTACGTATACATATAATAATAACGTATACATATAGTCTGCCCAAAAAAAGGATATATAGGTTGTATAATAAAACATGACTTCAAATCGCATTTAAACATGATGCGCAAAAGCGGTAAAAACGTGCTCAGCACACAGCGATGAAATGGTTCAGCAGTGAAAGGGTTAAATGTTAACAATAAAAACAGAAAGTGGTGAAGCTGAAAACTAATTTGTGCAACACACATGCATTTCTGCGAGAGGTGGAGCTAATCTGATTCCTGTGGCTGCTGACGTGTTATTGACTGTAAGGAAACAGGACTGGGTTAATGGCACACGGAGGGTTTTGTTTTGCTTGTTCCTGACTTGGCACTTCGCTTTCTCCAGAGGAACCTCAGTGGAAAGGAAAGCGAGAGAGCGAGCTGGAACCTGGGAGCCTGTTTAGAAGGACAAAGCGATTGTGTAACTGGGGAAAGCTGGAGACCTCATCTCAGCTCCTAACGTTCTCCATAGAGTCCATCCAGAGAGCAGATGGGATGAGCGTTACAATGTCTCTGCTTTATAATATCAATATGGATACAATTACCGCTCAAAACAAAGGATCACATGAAAAAAACAGCCCTGATTTCATCCCACCGCCTCGGGGTTACGTATTTACATAGCACCGCTTGGTTAACAAGGTGGGGACTACAACGTTGCCAAGAAATCGTCCCCCAGGACCTAACCTGAGCCAACATTTTCAGGGCATGGTACCAGGATCATCATAATTGGAGTCGTACCAAGTGCTGTTTAGCTGCCGTTACTGAAGGCAAAGAGCACGGCTTACTTTATACGCAATTAGTTTGTATTTTTGGAGAATAAACATGGCTATTTTATGATATCCAACACAACGTATAGAAGATTTGGGGGATTTTTAGGAGGACACTGTCACAATGATAATTACAAGTATTTGTAAAGTGGCAACAAATTTTGCAACACTGTACAACGGTTGGGACAAACCCAATTAAGGACAAAATTTGACACACTGAGAATGACAGGAAAATAGGGCCCTGCTGAAGAGCTTGCAATCTAAAAGGAGAGGGGTGAGGCACAGTTGTGGGTAAATAGCAGAGTATGATATGGTATGGAATGCATGGGGGGGCAGAGAAACCTCAGGGCCCCGGTGCAAGAATCCATGGAGGCGCCCCAAGCGAGAGAGTTTTTCATTTTTACTAAAAACATTTTGCAAAAATACCTGTATACATGTCTCCGGCACGATCCAAAAATTGCTGGTTTCAAAACCTAAAAATACTATAACCTATCGCCTAGTATCCCTGTTATATTAATATTAGCATAGCATTAAATTCCAGAGCTAATGGATATATAACAGGGATACTAGGCGATAGATCTCCAAAACATTGGGGTACCTTTTCTTGGCTATCAGAAGTTTGAACTGGTCCACTTTATGTTTTGGCTGCTTTTTGCATTGTGCTTTCCCTAATATTGCATATTTCATATGGTTCAGTTATTTGGATTTTCTCGTGTTTCTTATTGCTGAGAGCCTGTGGAGCTGCCTTACTACATGCTGGCATGTTGTGTGCTGTAACTACATGAAACATTTGGCATTGTGATACTACTACTTTTGTTACTGGCATTATATATTTTTTCTATTTAATAAAGATATTTTTTATTATACTTTTGGTATATATTATACTATATTATATATGGTATATATTATATTATATTATGTGCCATCTTGCTTTTATTGTGGTTTGGTTACACATTTATAGGACCTTGCAGATTAGCACAATTTTTGTGACTATTTTATGAAAACAGTGTGCAGGATATCTATTTTGCTTCAAGAGAAAGATACTGACACATCACACTTGAGCGATCACAGTGGGCGACCAGACACTGCAATGAGACACCAGGAAGTGTCAGACTCATGATGAATAGCCAGACAAAACATAACATGGCCTCTGCTGCCTAATTACTCCTTAAGGACCAATGGCAGAACTGTTCAGTCATAAATTCATTGACTTTAAAGACTCTTGGTCCTTAAAAAGGGTTAAAGAGCCACTACTGCTTGCCCCCCCCTCCAGTGGTGGAATGCCAGGGCCCAGTCGCAAGTGCTGTGACCCTGGTAGTTATGCCACTGATGGGGGGGCTGTTTGGGAGATGGATCAGTAAAGGTGAATCGGGGGGATTATGACGTTTCACCTTGTTAATGTAGCAGCAGCAATATACTGTATATATAATGTTTACAATGTTTTATTATTTTCCATGAACATAGAGCTGAATTAAGATGGGGACTAATGAAGCTGAAGCTCCAGGTCCAAAATAGGTGAAGTAAAAAGTTATCTATGTCAGTATCATGTGCGGACAATGAGACTAACAGGGTTATTCAGAGAGAGGTGAAAAGCAGGAGAATGACTGGAGAATGGAAAATTCTAGGTCAAAATAGCCGATTTGGAAAGTGGGATAAATGGGAGAATTTTTCTGGTTTGGCTATTTTGACCTAGAATTTTCCATTCTCCAGCCATTCTCCTGCTTTTCACCTCTCTCTGAATAACCCTGTGTGAGGGATGGAGAAGTGGCAGGAGAATAGGGCAGAGGAACAAAGAGAGGTGAGAAGAATGGAGCAGAGGAAAAAAGAGAGGTGAGAAAAATGGAGCTGAAGAACAAAGGGAGGTGAGAAGAATGGGGCAGCAGAACAATAAAAAGTGATAGAATGGCTAAAAGGAACAATGGAAGGTGAGAAGAATTGGGTAGAGGATCAATGATGCCTTTAGTCCAGCACTGCATAAAACAATTGTGGAATAACATGTAACAAATAAGACGTTCTCATTTTGAAATGGTCTGTAATTGTGACAATTCCTGAATATTTAAGACCAAGGTAAGATGCAGAAATAGTGTCATGCAAAAAACACACAGCGCTGGTGAAAACACGTACAGGGTTATTCAGAGAGAGACGATCTGGCCCTGAAATGTCACTGCACAGTGAATTCCCCCGTACGGTGACATTTTGTGGCCATTCGGCTATTCGGAGAGCAGGCAGTTTGTCAAATTTTGGCGAACTGCCTGCCAGTACGGTGCCTGTTCGACAGCATTGAATTCCCCCGTAGAGAAGCAATGGTTAATCAATTCACATTGAACAGCAGAGAAATGTCAGTGAAATGACCTGATGTTCAGTGGTTTCATTCGACAGGTTTAATAAGGAGAATCCCATAGGTTTCAATGTTAAAAATATTCCTGTTTTTAATCAATATCTAATAAACTGTTTATTATTTTAATCTGCAGCAAAAAGTCTCTTAATTCATTGATTTTTTAGGTTCTTTTAGGTATTATTCGGGATATTTTTGGAATTTTTATTTCTATTTTTTTTCGGGTTTTTTAAATCGTTTCCTTTTTTTTCATTTTTCTGTAACAGACTTTTTTATTATCATTCATAGGATTTTATATGTAAATTCCAGACATTTTTGTTCAGTAGTTTTTTTTTCAAACAGCGTTTCAATTTTGACACTTTCAAGCGTATTGTTTTTTTTTATCTACCCCATTCATCAGCTTGTCGGCATTTTCCGTCAGCTGGTCTGCGCTGTGATCGGCGGCTCGGTGGCTTTTTCAGATGGTTTGGCGTGTTTTTTGTGGCGGCTCCGGCGGGTTTTCGGTGGGTTTTCAGTAGGTGTTCGCCGGGCTTTCAGTGGGTTTGCGGCACTCCGGGGCCCATTGAGGTGAATGCTGGATTCACCGCAGGGTGGGGAGCTTTGATTCCCCGAAGTGCAGGGAAGTGCAGTGAATGAGAGAGCGCCGAAATGTCAGCAACATTTCGGTCTCGCTAAATAACCCTGATAGTGAGTATTTTTCTACATTACAAAGAGTTGATTTCTGATATGAGTGATGATGAATGTATGATCAGTGTGCCAGGCGTGTGGATAGTATTCATGGAATCCAAGCTTGAATATATACTGAATAAAGCTCATAAAAGGAAAGCAAGGAAATAGTTTGATAGTTGAAAACACAGTTGGCTAAAAGCCATTCTGGAAGTTTGTGTTGTTTTTCAGAACAGGCAGAATGTATAAAAATACCACGATTATAAAATCCAAGAGACCCAGAAGAAGGTCCACTAATTCCTTCATTCACATCTCAAACTCAAACTTCAAACAGCAGAAAGTATTACCCAGGAAGACGGGACAGTGTGAAATGCAGATATTTAAAAAATATTCCCTAAAGTCACAAGATTTCTGTTTTATTGGATTATTGAACATAGGAGAGGATAAAACACATCCAGCAAATAGACAACATTCCAGACAAGTCACTCATACATCATTTCTCAATGAAGAGTCATGCATGTTAACAACAACACATTTTTAAGATATTAGTATTAAATATACAGTAAAATCTGAAAGACCAGCTTTATTCATGAAAATCAAGCGAGAAAAACTCTCCTCCACTTTTATTGACGCCTGCAGACACTTAACGCTGCTGTTCCTCTTTGCTACAGTAACAAGAAGGTAGGTGAGCTTTATTTCATTAGCCAATCAGTGGTTTACTACAACATTTGCATAACATGACATTTTATGCTTTGAAAGCCTGTGCACCTGTGACATCTATGACCTCATGAGACTGGTCACTAAGACCAGTAACTGTAACGGCTTCATAGAAACATAGAAACATAGAAAAATGTCGGCAGATAAGAACCTTTTCGGCCCATCTAGTCGCCCAATTACATGGATACTTTACCTGGATTTATCTTTTGTTTAGGATAGCCTTATGCCTATCCCATGCCTGCTTAACCACTTGAATGCTAAGGACGCGCTCAGCGCGTCCTCAGCATTCCCCCTGGTATGCGGAGGACGCGCTGAGCGCGTCCTCGCATTGGGGTCAGCGTTCGGCCGGGTTCCGGCCGATCGCTGGCCCCTCCGGTGCGGGCTGACATCCTGGATGTCAGCCCGGCATCCGGAGCAGTGGCCGCCATTATTATGTGTCATCGCGCCCCCGCGATGACACATAATTCAGGCGCCCCCCCCGCATGTGCGGAGGAGGCGCCTGAAAGGGAGGGGGGGGAGGTCCTTCGGACCTCTCTCCCTCCCGATCGGCGGCTCACAGGGGCTTAACCCAGGCATCATTTGGAAGGCACAGCCTGCCCTTCCAAATGATGCCTGGCATTAACCCCTGGGGAGCTGGATCGCAAATCGGCGCTGAAAAGCGCCGATTTGCGATCCTTCCCGGGAGCTGGCCGACATCTTGGATGTCGGCCAAGCTTCCGGGAACTCCCCCAGAGGACTGGCGTCATCGTGCGCAGCACGATGACGCCAGTCCTAGCATTAACCCCTAACTGCCACGAAGTGTGGAGATAGGGAGTTCCAATGAACTCCCTATCTCCCGATCCGTGGCAGTTAGGGGTTAAATTTTGATATCGTTGGATCGGCCAGAGCATGGCCGTTCCAACGATACCAAACATGAAAGTAAAAAAAATTGTAAAAAAAAAAAAAAAAAGAAAAATAAAAATAAAAAAAAATTAAAAAAAAAAATAATAAAAAAAATAAACACTTTTTTTTTTTTTTTTTGTTTTGTTAATGCAGCAATATTGTTCCCATTTCAATTATAATGTGAACAATGATGCTGCATTAACGATTTTTGTATGCGGTGCGTTTGTTAAAAATGGTGTCATTTTCCCCAAAAAAAAAATAACGAGACCCCATCTCTAATTTTTTTAACAAGCGCACCCCATACAAAATATAACCGCAATTGCTCGCATGTTAAAATGTGGAAAAAAACACTTTACACGCTGTAAATTATTGAAAATACATATTTTATTGCATTTTTTGTTATAATATACAAACATGACATAACGTATACATATAATAATGACATATTATGAATCTACCGAGTCTGACGGAAAGAACGATATATAATATGTCGATGTCATATACTAAAATAAGCCTTCAAAACACGTTTAAACATGATGCGCAAAACAGGTAAAAAATGACCTCAGCACAGGGGCGGGAAAAGCCTCAGCAGCGAAAGGGTTAAATTCAATTACTGTTTTGGCCTCTACCACTTCAACTGGAAGACTGTTCCATGTATCCACCACCCACTCAGTAAAATAATGCTTCCTGATGTTACTTTTAAACCTTTGCCCCTCTAATCTAAGACTATGTCCTCTTGTTTTGCTACTTTGTTTCCTTTTAAATATACTCCCTTCCTCTACCTTGTGGATTCCCTTTACGTATTTAAATGTTTCTATCATATCTCCTCTGTCTCGTCTTTTTTCCAAGCTGTACATGTTAAGATCATTAAGCCTTTCCTGGTAACTTTTCTCCTTCAAGCCGTACACCATTTTAGTAGCCCTTCTCTGAACGCTCTCTAAGATGTCTATATCCTTCTGGAGATACGGTCTCCAGTACTGCACACAGTACTCCAAGTGAGGTCTCACCAGTGCTCTGTACAGTGGCATGAGCACTTCCCTTTTCCTACTGCTAATACCTCTCCCTACACAACCAAGCATTCTGCTAGCATTTCCTGCTGCTCTATTACATTGACTACTTACCCTTAGATCCTCTGAAATAATGACCCCTAAATACCTTTCCTCAGATGTTGAGGTTAGGACTGTATCAAATATTCTATATTCAGCCCTTGGGTTTTTACATCCCAGGTGCATTATCTTGCACTTATCCACATTAAAACTCAATTGCCACAGCTCCCACCATTTTTTAAGTTTACCTAAATCATTTGTCATTTGGCTGATCCCTCCAGGAACGTCAACCCTGTTGCAAATCTTTGTGTCATCAGCAAAAAGACATACTTTTCCATTAATACCTTCTGCAATATCACTAATAAAAATATTAAAAGAATGGGTCCAAGTACTGACCCCTGAGGTACCCCACTGGTAACAAGACCTTGCGCCGAATAAACTCCATTTACCACAACCCTCTGTTGCCTGTCACTCAGCCACTGCCTAATCCATTCAACAATATTGGAATCCAAGCTCAAAGATTGCAATTTATTGATAAGCCTTCTATGCGGAACAGTATCAAAAGCCTTACTGAAATCTAAATAAGCAATGTCTACTGCACCACCTGTGTCTATTATTTTTGTTACCCAATCAAAAAAATCAATAAGATTAGTTTGGCATGAGGTAAACCCATGTTGTTTCTGATCCTGTAATCTATGTGTTTTTAGATGTTCAACAATCCTTTACTTTAACATGGTTTCCATTAATTTCCCCACTAATGACGTAAGACTAACTGGCCTATAGTTCCCCGATTCCTCCCTACTACCCTTCTTGTAAATGGGCACAACATTTGCTAATTTCCAGTCTTCTGGGACGACTCCCGTTAGCAAGGATTGCTGTATTTCACCTCCAAGAACACAAAAATCTTCTTTAATCTCAGAAACCTCATTGCTAGCCAAGTCATTTGTCCCTAGATGGACTAGAACATCCACTTCCCCTTGCTGCTTTGCCTGTTTGACAATATTGAGAATACGTCTCTTGTCTCTACGAGCAGTAGCCCCAGGAAGACATCTCACCAAACCACTACTCTCCAGCTCAACACCTCTTATAATAGAATCACCCAGCAACAATTGCCTTCTATCATGTCCCACCTTTTCCTTTTTGTTCTTGGTTGCAGTCCTGCATCCAAGGAAGCTCTCATAACCTTTGGAAATAACATTGTGTAAGAAACTGCCTGTAGCAAACCACTTCCTGTTTAAACAGGAAGTTGAAGGAATAGCTTGTTTCTTTCCCCAGAAATGTAAATATATACATATTTTTTGTGTCCGGGAACAAAGTAATCCCAGCATGTATATTATGCAAATATGTTGTCTCATTTTATTCGGCAATTGTGTGAAATTTGTCCATGTGCTTTAGGAGCTGCATTGAGTGTAATTATATCATATAAAAATGTCTTAAAATCTGCTGATCACTTCTATTTTTTTATCCTGAAATTTCCAGCACTTTGACAATTTGTACTTGGCTGCTGTAGGTCATATTGACTCCTGCAGACACGTTATGCTGATGTCCCTCTTTGCTACAGTAACAAGAAGATAAGTGAGCTTTATTTCAATAGCCAATCAATGCGTTACTACAATATTTGCACAAAAAGACATTATAAGCTTTGAATACCCGTGCACATGTGACTACTATGACCTCAAGAGACTAGTCACTAGTGTAACGGCTTCCCCATGGAATGCTCATAACTTTGGAGATAGCATTGTGTAACAAACTTCCATTAGCAAACCACTTCCTGTTTAAACAGGAAGTTGAAGGAATAGCTTGTTTCTTTACCCAAAAATATACAGTATATACAATTTTTGTACCAGAAACAAAGTAATCCTAGTATGTATATCATGCACATATGTTGTCTCATTTTATCCGGTAATCGTGTGCAATTATGTGCTGGAGGAGCCGCACTGAGGGTAATTATATCATAGAAAAATGTCTTAAAATCTCCCGATTGTTTGTATTTTTTTAATCTAAAATTTTCAAGCACTTTATCAATTTGTACTTGGCTGCTGTAGGTTTTATTGTAATGATATTTTTTAGTTGTTCTCGCTTCCATATATGCATTTTGTCCATTAAAACCGGTGCTGAGCACAACTGTGATGTGACATGTTGACAACAAAGTAAGCCACGATGAAAGTTAGGTTTCTCTTGCTGCCTGCTCCTCCAGCAAAACAAGATTATTCAATTTCCTTCGGAAAGCTTCCCACTCACTCGATTTAAAGACGCCTTCTCCAGCATGCAGATGGATAACGAGCTGTGTGTATCAGCCGCGAGCAGATAATCCCCTCCCAAAAAACCCGCTGTACAGAGGCTAACGTCAAGCATAATGCCGTGCCGCGTCTCGCTACCCGTTCTCGGGGGAATTCTTCACAGCTGTCAATAGCTCCATTAGGCAAACTACACATAGAGGCCAGATAATTGAAATTAACCCAGTAGGCTTGATGACATTTTGATATTTCTTTGCCATTTCAGCAGCTTCCTGTAAAAAAAAGAGAAGGATAATTATTTTCCTATTCCAGCTGTGCCTTTTCAGTTGTGTTAACGAAAGTGAGAGGCTCACCTATTGAAGACCGTCACCACCTGTCAAGGTTCTGGCTTCAACGGCGAGTTCTTCGTTTAAAAAAAACATAAAAATACGATCCTGCCTGGGAATCGTGAGGTTGTTTGAGCTCCAGGACCGGCGGTGACGATCGGGCTGACAATTACACGTGAATCCATTAAGTGGCCTGCTGCATATGCATGACATTCAATTGTAGCACGTCGGGAAAAAAGAATAAATAACAAGAGCCTAGTGCTAAAAAAATAATGAGGCAGAAAATAATAATAAAGTGAATATTCGCTAGATAGGCAAGACGTCATCTCTTCTGGTTGAAGAAGAGCAAAGTTATTCAGAGATAAATAATGATATTGTTAAGAATTTAATCTTCTTGTACATCAAGACTTGGAAGTGATTAGTAAAATATTTTCTATACAGGTAGTTATGTAATATTCATTAAATGGTGATTACATGTAATAATGGAGAAATCAGATTATTTTTGAAGACAATATTGGTTTTCTCTTTTTTGTGGAAAAACTGGAAACTGCTTCAATATTAGTTCAACTTTTTGGATCGGCAGAAAATGATGGCTGGCCAAGACTAGTCAACGGGCACATTGGCAAGAACCCAACTGGTCGCAATGCTCACAAGCAAACTGGAAGATCAAACCTACCCATGGAAGAGCAGTCACAGATGTTTGGGAGATAAAAGATATCTCTAACTGGCATGAAACATCCATTGTTGAGACCAGACCATTAAATCACACCCACGGCAGCTACTAACCCCACCCACAGCGCATAATAACCCCACCCATGTCTAAAAATGTACAAAGGCCCTGGCATCAAACCAAGTAATTGCTCTCTCTCCTGCCCAGGCATGAAATGAACCCCAATCCTGACCAAACCCAAACCCACTGAGCAACCCCAAGCTCGACCAGGAAGATGGGAGACATTGACTCCTTTTTGACAATCATTTGTATCAACATGTTGTTGCCCCACATATTTCCCATTATATCAAAGGACTTTCTAAGATTAAAACACACACAGAAAGGGACATAAAGGTCTGCTGTCAGTGTGGAAAACATAATATTACTAGTGGAGTTGTCTTGAATCGCTGTATCGATGCCAGTGTTCCTGCCACCATGGTTTGAATGCTTTCCAAGGCTAACTGGTCCAGGAACCTCACAAAGCTTTTCATCCCACGTTCAATATTAGTGTTTGTACTGCATCGAAAACATGCAAAACCACAGCCCATAATAACACTGTGCCTGAGATTACACACAGGCATCCGCTTCTCCCATCCTGCTTATAATACGTGAAATCAACGACGTAACCGAATCGAACTAAGAGGGGAAAGAAAGGATCGAAGGACACAGAGCACATCCCACAGATCACACAGATATAACCTGGTTCCTCACCGACACAAACCACACAGATATAACCGAGCCATGTGTAAATATCTGTTATACATATCTTTTCCAACGCATTTCGCAGGTAACATTAAAGTGCTGTTTATTATTATGTTTAGCTCTGCTCAGGGTTGCAGTAGGGCAGACTTTGATAAGATGCTTTAAATCAAAACCCTCCAGAGACACATGATGGAAGGTTTAATCTTCTTGTTCTACCGACATATTTTTTTCCTTCCTACGTACTGAACATCACATCTCAAAAATAAGGTAGAGATTAAATCACCGATCTGAACTAACACACTGCTCCAAACTCCACTGTGTTAATGGAGAAATTAAAATGATATTAAAGGTATCATCAAAATCCCATTTGTTTAAGGTGTAAGCCAATGTCCTTGACATTAGTATTAGCATATTAATAAAGCCTGCCAATTGGATTCCCTCCGAGACACTTATTAATAAAGAACATGTTATAATAATGAGACGGCAAACTCAGAAATACAAAGTACCGTTACACGATGCGAGAGAAATAACCACCGATCAAGATTCTTACTGTGTAGCGTGTGTATCAATGCATTATGTGAAACAATGTAACTATTACAGTGAATGTAGCAATTATATTAATAATTACTATTTATGAATTTAATAATTTTATAATAATTAAAAAAAACAATAATGTCATTAAGATAAGCACATAAAAAAATGTGTATACACACACACCAAAACAAATATACACACAAATATACATTTATCTTGTGCTGTGAAATAACAAATATTTTATTTAAATTTTTAAATTTAAAAATGCATGCACATCCTTAAAATTTAAAGGGACACTACCTCTTACATAAGCAGTAACTGGATAACATTTGCATTACAAATAAAAACACGTTAAAAACACCTGCTGCTCTTTTTTCTTATTTGTTTGAAGGATTTGTGTGTAAAAAGGAAAAATAAGGTTAGGTTTTTATCTCCTGTTTCTATTTGTGGATTTTTCCCATGAGGCAACAGTTTCCAAAATTTGTGAAAATGTTTTACTTTAGAGTTGTGGTTTATCCAATCTTCAGTATTTAACAGTTAATGAGGTGGAGGCCAAAATGTTTAGATATGGCAGAAGGAGGTCTATTGTTCTCCAGGCTACCTGTGATAAGAACTGGAAGCTGAGTGAGATAAGAGAGGGATCTTAAATCCTTCACTACTGATATTAAGATATCTCGGGCTTCAAAGGCACCATCTGGTGCCCCGATATCAAGATATCTCGATAAGCTGACCTGCAGCCCAAAAGCAAATGAAATTAGTTTGCTGCAAGTGAATTTCGTTTGCTTTTTGAGCTGCAGAAGGAGCCCCCAAAGTTTTAGTCCTGTGAGCATAATGCCCAAAGAGCTAAACCTGTAAAATCAACTGATCAAAGCTTTGAAATATTGGGCTTCGGCAGCCGATGCAGAGAGAAAAAGAAGAAAATAGACCTACCGCTCAAACCTCTAACTCAATTTGGTAGTAGATGGTGCCGTTTACTGGCCAGAAATAGGTTATTTACAGTAAGGCATACAATGGGTATAAACTCAAATATGTCTTACTTTAAAATGATTTTACAAAAAAACACTGGTTTCTGACAATGTTTTTTTGGAAAATCACTCGGTAGTGTAGGGGTTAAAAGTATTCTAATCTACCACCTGGTGATGTCCTTTGAATACATCCCACGCAATGCAGTGATGTGAGCTGGTGACTGACCCATTCACTCCATTCTATGGCCAAAGCCACACAGTGAGGAGCAAGTGATGGAAAGATACAACACAAAATATCACACAATGGATGCACCCAGTGACACATATAGAGGAAAATATCACACAATGGATGCACCCGGTGACACATTTAGAGGAAAATATCACACAATGGATGCACCCAGTGACACATAGAGGGAAATATCACACAATGGATGCGCCCAGTGACACATATAGAGGAAAATATCACACAATGGATGCACCCAGTGACACATATAGAGGAAAATATCATGCAATGGATGCACCCAGTGACACATTAAGGCCAGGGTCAGACGAACGCAGTATTAACGTGTGTTTAGCCGCACTTAATCATGGCCGTGCTAGCAGCAACTGACATTCAACGCCGGGCAATATTCGAAGAACGGCCGCACAAAAGTGCGGCCGCGCAACGCAAGTGGCAAACGAACGCATTTTTTCGAGAACGTCAAACCGCTAGTACTGACGTACAGAGTGCGCTGCATCCGCTAGTGGCGTGTGTGTGTGATTAGGAGATGTCAGACGCTGCTAATGTCCAGCCTACATAACGTCCAGACACCTAAAGTATCCTGGTTTGGATCCGTAAAAAAATCACGGACGTAATTGCGCATCGTATCGCGTCTTCCGTGAAAAAATATGTCCATTTGTTGACGGTCGACGCAAAAAATGCATTCGTCTGACCCTAGCCTTAGAGGAAAATATCACACAATGGATGCGCCCATTGACACATATAGAGGAAAATATCACACAATGGATGCACCCAGTGACACATATAGAGGAAAATATCATACAATGGATGCACCCAGTGACACATATAGAGGAAAATATCACACAATGGATGCACCCAGTGGCAACATAGAGGAAAATATCACACAATGGATGCACCCAGTGACACAGAGGAAAATATAACACAATGGATGCACCCAGTGACACATATAGAGGAAAATACCACACAATGAATGCGCCCAGTGACACATATAGAAGAAAATATCACACAATGGATGCGCCCAGTGACACACATAGAGGAAAATATCACACAATGGATGCACCCAGTGACACATATAGAGGAAAATATCACACAATGGATGCACCCAGTGACACATAGATGAAAATATCACACAATGGATGCACCCAGTGACACATATAGAGGAAAATATCACACAATGGATGCGCCCAGTGACACACATAGAGGAAAATATCACACAATGGATGCGTCCAGTGACACACATAGAAGAAAATATCACACAATGGATGCGCCCAGTGACACATATAGAGGAAAATATCACACAATGGATGCACCCAGTGACACATATAGAGGAAAATATCACATAATGGATGCATCCAGTGACACATATAGAGGAAAATATCACACAATGGATGCGCCCAGTGACACATATAGAGGAAAATATCACACAATGGATCCACCCAGTGACACATATAGAGGAAAATATCACATAATGGATGCACCCAGTGATGACACATAGAGAGGAAAATATCACGCAATGGATGCACCCAGTGACACATAGAGAGGAAAATATTTACTAAACATACAAGATAAAAATAAACACATGTACAATATCAACAACATAAATAAACACAATGAGAATGTTTATTTTTTTGTTCTGGGTATTTTGTTTATAATATGTTTATTTCTTTGTTTAGTTAGTTTATTAGTAGTTAAGGAGAGGGACATAGAAATATAATGGGAGATCGGAGATTCAATAGTAATAAAGAAAACAAGGTAGGCATTAAATTATAGTACAAATATATAATGAATAAATCATTCAAATAGTTGTAGGGTAAATTTTGAGGGACAACGTTTGGTGAAACTTTGTAACAGTAACACTTGTCCTTTTTATTTGTTACAGAGAAATACAAAAATATTTGCAAGAAAAAATAATTTGATTATGGCAACTATTTCATAAAGAAATAACAAATAAATGTATATAGTAATGGGAAACAGACCTTTAATGACCTGTTAACGGACAGGACTTCACAAAGGAAGAAAAGTCTTATGAGAGGACTTGGAAAAAGGAGATTTTTCTTGTTGATGAAGGAAGATATCTTCATATAAAGAATAAGTAAGATGTGGAAGTCTGTGCTTACAGTGATTGTTGTATATCATTGTTTCCCAACCCTGGTCCTCAGGACTCTCTAACAGGACAAGTTTCAAGGTTTCCCTTTGGGGGAAATGTAGACTGAATCCTGCAATCACTGAGCAGCAAATCATATCACCTGTGCTGTGCTTCACTGACAGGGCCGGATTTGCATGTCAGTAGCCTGTAGGCACATAAATGTGGGGCGTCCCCACCCCACCCCCCCCCAAAAAAAATAAAACCATGCCAAAATTACTTTTAGAATTTTTGTTTTGGAGCAAAATAAAAAAAAATTAAAAATCTGAAACAGTTTCTCTCTGCATCAAATCAATAGAAGGAGCAGAATCTGTTGCGTTGTTTGAACTAGTGCAGCGGCATTGTTTGTTTTATTTGTAAAAGCATATATTGCCTCTGCAATACATTTTGTATTTATTTATTTTTTTCCGTTTTTTTATTTTTGCACATTACAAGGTCGTGTTTGGTTTCATTATAAAGATCTGACCTCTGACCTTTCCAATGACGCCTCACTTAACCCTGTGCGCTGTACAATTCAGAGATGCAAGTTCCAAAGTCCCTCTGTCTCTCCTCACTGCAGCGCCACGGTCTAGGATGTTGATGATACAATGCATTGCATCATCAGTTCCACACTTGCTGGCAGTGTGGGAAATGAGAAGGTGAGTTAGCGCAGCATCACTGTGCACTTTATAATTCTAAACTGAATAATAGTTCTGTGTTAGAAAAAAAAGAGTAAAATAATATTTTATTTGTTATTTTATTTTTACATAAATCTAGCCAGGTTATATTTGGAATATTTGGTATCACTGGCCATAATCTTCCCTTTCCAATGATACCTCATATGTCCCTCTAGTCCTTAGGACTCCAGAGATACAGTGGTCTAAATGATTGCAAATTGTAAAAAGAAACAACCCTTTTTTTTCAAAGAGCAAGACGCCCCCTTGCGGCAGGCGCCTGTAGACACATGCCTACTCTGCCTAGTTACAAAACCAGCCCTGATCACATATCCTGAAAAGGATGGGAGCAGGACCTGAGGACCAGGGCTGGGAACTACTGTTCAATATGATATGATAGACGGCTTTAACAAATGGTGAATATTCCAGAATAAAACAGTGAGTATGTGATGATGGTTTATCAATGCAGCATGAAATATAATTGTCATTTTGGGGTCAAGAGGATCTATTTTTCCAATTAGTAATAAATGATGATGAATAAATTAAACGGTGCGCTGTCATAGCGCTTCGCAATGACACTGCGTAGCTGAAAGGTGTCCTTAACCCAAAACAAGCGCACTGAGCAGATTAAGTGGAAAATAAAATGAAAAGGCAATAAATGAAAATGCTTCCCCGCTGGTCTCACGCTCATCGGAAAATTTTGCGCCGCTATTTTTAGAAGTCGTTATGATTTTGGAGTGGCCCAGGCTCCCGGAAACACGGCGAACGCTGCGTCGGAATCAGTATCAAGTGATTTAAAGTGCTCTCAGGCTGAAATTGCACAACCAGTTAAACAAGTAGGGAGCAAATCAGCCGGAATATGTCCCGATCCTCGTAATGGAAACTTTCTGGCGCGGATGGAGCCGAGCCGGGAAAATACAAGCATAAAATAAAGTATAAGTAGCTGTCACGAACGACGTAATTACTCCTTGCTGGAGCTACCGTATCACCACCTGCGAGCAATGCAGAGGGGCCCCTGAGCCTGAAATACTATTACCAGGTGGAATCAATATATATCGAGTTAAATGATGAGACAGCCTCGCCAATCAATTCCGCATTATAAAATGAATCGATAGGCAAGCTGCTATCCACCACTGTGTGATAATGACAGGTGGAGCCAAAATGAGATTTGCTTTTCTTTTCTTTCACCAAGCCTTGGTTTTAATGGTAATGATGTAATAAAAGATATGCAGGGTTATTATTCAGAGAGCGCCGAAATGTCACCGGCATTGAAATTTATTGCTCATGATTGGAATTTTTATGGAAATTAACATATAATTTTTTTACATTTTTTGTTATAGCATTCTGGCAGGACAAGACGTATACACATAATGATGATATATTATGAATCTGCTGAGTCTGCTGAAAAAAATTATATATCATTTGTCTGGGTCATATAATAAAACGTGAATTCAAATCGCGTTTAAACGTGATGAGCACAAACCAGTAAAAATTAGCTCTGCACCCAGAGGTGAAATGGTTCAGTCATGAAGGGGTTAAACCCTATGATTCGCCTGTAGAAATGTAAAAAAAAAACACCGAAAATCAAAAACAAATGTTTCTCTTGTAGCTTTTTTTTTGTTCTATAAAAGGTCATGTTTGGTATCATTGGAAAGGCCAAAATCTACCCTTTCTATTGACACCTAATCTGAAAAGGAAAATGAGACACATACACTGGGAAGATAAATGATAAATTATGACTACCATAGTATGCAAATAGTATCTAGGCACCAGTGGCAACTGGCCGCAGAGTTCATAGCTACAGCGAGTCCGCAGGGAGAAACAGACATCCACAAAACAAGCAGTTACTCAAATACTTTCATAAGCACATAATGCTCAAACAATAATATATACAGTAACCTGCTACTCATATATAAGGTAATAGCCGTCCCTCTACTTAGATAGATCAGAACATCAAAGTCAAGCATAGGTAAACATCCCAGTAACTCCAGCCCTCATTGAGTCGGGGCTACCAATAGCCTGAGAGTAAGATTTCAAGTGGTAGGTATACAATGAAAAAGATAGGACAAACAAGCCATCTCAACGCGTTTCACCATGTACCAGACGCGGCTTTATCAAGAGATGTGGACTGGCTGTGGCCATGAATTTTGCGGCTAATTGAAACTGGTGCCTAGATACTATATACATACTCTGGTAGTCATAGTTTGTGATTTCATGCTATTTGTAGCCATTTACTTATGACTTGGTGTATCTTGGCATTTAGTGTATAATAAAGTGATACTTTTTAGACAGTTTACCAGTGTATATTTATTGTGAAATACTTAATTTGACCATGCGCGGTGTATGAAACGGGAGACACAACGGTTCCAAGGTCCCATGTATCTCTACAATGGGTTTGCAGCTTGGGGGGCAGGGGGATATGCCCATTATGCCCTTTCTCTGGATTTGTTGGGGCTGGAATTGGTTGGGAACCATTAATATTGACAAGAAGGGCCACTAGACTTATCAGCTCACTCTATCACACTAAATGGTGGGGTGCAATATGGCCCTCTGTCTGTGCGTCCAGTGTACCTTCCATAGTGGAGATTATACTAAATTCATGTTGTTTATATAAAATCAATGTTTTTTTTTCCTTTTTAAAAAACGATAAACGAGAAGGAGACCCAGAAACAATATGTGCACAGGATAAATAATAAACAGATGTGCAAATGTGTTCTGATAGATTAAAAACCTCAGTTCAGGTCAGATGTGACCAGGTAATCCGGCACAGGGTCTCGGACGCACCAGGAGGATCTCATGCAAGGTATTACTCAGATACTGTATATCCAGGTCTCAGCAGATTTCACAGTCTGGATAGAATTGTCTTTCAAGTGGAAAAGCAATGGGTTGTGTAGGACTCAGGGTGCGATTTGCATGAAGTCCGCCTGGCACAGATGTGGCATTTGACTCCCCGATAAGTAACTCGCGCTCAGGTAACCACGGATCGAGCGGGAGGTCATTAGTCGTACAAAGCTTTGTGAGATCTGTAGGAAAGAGCTTTCCAGCTGGAGGGGGTTATATTAATAAAACTCTGCAACGTGATCATAGGGAGAGCGCGAGTGATAAACCGTATCCAGACTGCAGATTTATGCTCTGAGAGAAGATAAAACACCAAGATTAAAGATATCTAATGGAGCAAGATAATACTCTGCTAGAAGTGCGGAATAAAGAGGCCCAGAAATTCCTCCTGGGTAATAAGAAGCAGCAAAATAACAGCTGTGCCAGACTGCTCATATCACAAAGAGGGATCTGCTCATCTGCTGACATATCTATCTTTCTATTTATCTATCTGTATCTATCTATGTGTATTTCTCTGTATCTATCTATTTATCTATCTGTATCTATCTATGTGTATTTATCTGTATCTATCTATTTATCTATCTGTATTTATCTGTATCTATCTATTTATCTATCTGTATTTATCTGTATCTATCTGTATTTATCTGTATCTATCTATTTATCTATCTGTATTTATCTGTATCTATCTGTATTTATCTGTATCTATCTATTTATCTGTATTTATCTGTATCTATCTATTTATCTATCTGTATCTATCTATGTGTATTTATCTGTATCTATCTGTATCTATCTATCTGTATTTATCTGTATCTATCTGTATCTATCTATGTGTATTTATCTGTATCTATCTATTTATCTATCTGTATTTATCTGTATCTATCTATTTATCTATCTGTATCTATCTATGTGTATTTATCTGTATCTATCTATTTATCTATCTGTATCTATCTATGTGTATCTATCTGTATCTATCTATTTATCTATCTGTATTTATCTGTATCTATCTATTTATCTATCTGTATCTATCTATGTGTATTTATCTGTATCTATCTGTATCTATCTATGTGTATTTATCTGTATCTATCTGTATCTATCTATGTGTATTTATCTGTATCTATCTGTATCTATCTATGTGTATTTATCTGTATCTATCTGTATCTATCTATGTGTATTTATCTGTATCTATATATATATATATATATCTGTCTATATCTATCTATCTATCTATCTATCCATGTGTATTTTTTTTTTTTTTAATTCTTTATTTAGAGAATTATACATAACAAGAAATTCCCGAAATCAAACGTAGAAAAAGACAGCCGTCTAGGGCTGGCCAAACTAACTACGCTCAGCCAGTCAGATAATGTAAGATGCAAGTAGTAACAGGTCAGTAAGGGAATAATAAAACCAAAAAGCAAGAAGTCCCAACCTCAGTGAAGGAAGAAAACACATAAGCATGTAGGACTATCAACGTAAATGCCCTAAATTGTCCTGATAAATTATACTCAGAGCTTATCTATAGACCAGTGACACGTAAACAGAGAAGAAAAAAGCTGGGGGGGGGTAAACAATATCGCTCAGGTCTCAGTCTGGCTGAAATTCCCGGAGGGTCCGGCGAGATGCCCGCCGCTTCAAGGTCGGACCAGGCGGTTTCAGGATCAGTGATGGTGTAGGGGACATTATTATGTGTCACCACCAATGCTCCCGCCAAGCCCCACCGATAACGGATCCCCCTCCGACGAAGAACCGCAGTCACAGGACGGAACCGCCTGCGAGCAAGCAGAGTCTGGAATGGAAGGTCGTGATACAAAGCCAACGTGGAGCCCTCAAATTTCACTGGATCTCTTGCGCCAGGAGCAGACATAAGCTTGACCTTAAATGCTACGTCACGAAAGGCCACCACGACATCACGGGGTGTCCCCTTCGAAAGCGCCGCAGGTTTCCGAACCCTGAATACCGATCCGATCACATCTGGCTTGTCAGGAGGGAGTCCCGCCATCCGAAGGGCCAAACGAGACACATAAGGTGGGAGTTCATCCGACGACACAGAGTCCGGGATGCCTCTGACCCTGACGTTACGACGGCGGTGTCTTGTTTCCAGCATCTCCACAGAGCGGGACAAAAGCTCGACCTGGGATCTTAGACCAGCGACCTGTCCCAACAGGTGAGTATGTTCCGATAGCACTGTAGAGGTCGTCGCCTGCACTGCTGTCACCTGCGCACGGATTGTTGCAACCTCCTCCCGAACCGCCGCCACTTCATGTTTCCACACCCCCCGGATCTCCCGGAGTTCGTCCAGGATCCTCCGAAGGTCTCTTTTCGTAAGAGGAAGATCATCATCCTCCTCCTGCCGACTTTCTTCAGGCTGTGTCATACGGGTTTTGAGTGAGGTCGCTCTCGTTTGTTGCGGTTGGGCACCCGGTCTCAAAACGTCCTGTCGTAATGAAGCCACACTACTGCTGGCTGAAAGCTGGTGTTCCTCGGCCGAATCCCCGTCAGAGAGGCCACCAGCAGCAAGTGAGGCACTCAAAGACGCCGTCAGCGCTGCTTTTCGTTTCTTTTGCGCCCTTTTTTTTGCTGCTGCAGATAGTGGTTGGGAGTCTGGTGTCCGAGATTGTGGGGAGATCCAGGTCATCGCAGAGCTACCACCCGAGTGCCAGGGGTCCTCTTCATCTTCCGAAAAGTCATAGCCCGGGGGGAGGGAGGAGGAGATCGCATCTCTCTTCGAAGTGGACCCACCTCTCATGGAGTCCCGAATGTCCCTCTGTCTGGACCGCAGCTTCTGTGAGCGACCGGTGGGCATGTCACCAAAAGCGCAGGCACAAGGAAGAAGAGCGGTAAAAGGTCTCAGAAATCTCTTTCCAGGCTTCTAAAATGGTTGCTAGTACTAGGCCCCGATTGTGCCGCGGGGGTTAATCCGCTCTGGAGCGTCAATTTCGGGGGTAAGGCAAACTCACGAGTCCCCCAGTGCCCCCAGAGACCGTAGAGCGTTTCTCAAGTGCGAGCAAGCGGCGGAAATAACTTTAAAAAACGTGTTTATCACGGAGCTCCTTCAACATGCAGCCACTCGCTTCCTCGGCTAGCTCCGCCCCCCCATCCATGTGTATTTATCTGTATCTATCTGTATCTGTCTATGTATCTATTAGTATCTATTTGTATCTATCTATCTTTCTGTATCGATCAATCTGTATCTGTATCTATTTATCCATCTATCCCTCTGTATCTATCTATCTGTATCTATCTGTATCTATCTGTATCTATCTGTATCTATCTATCTATCTGTATCTATCTGTATCTATCTGTATCTATCTATCTATCCCTCTGTATCTATCTATCTGTATCTATCTGTATCTATCTGTATCTATCTTTCTGTATCGATCAATCTGTATCTGTATCTATTTATCTATCTATCCCTCTGTATCTATCTATCTGTATCTATCTGTATCTATCTGTATCAATCAATCTGTATCTGTATCTATCTATCTGTATCTATCTATCTGTATCTATCTGTATCTATCTATCTGTATCTATCTATCTGTATCTATCTGTATCTATCTATCTGTATCTATCTATCTATCTATCTATCTATATATATCTGTATCTATCTGCATCTATCTATCTGTATCCATCCATCTATCTGTATCTATCTATCTATCTATCTATCCATATCTATCTGCATCTATTTATCTGTATCCATCCATCTATCTATAGCTCTATCTATCTGTATCTATCATCTATCTATCTATCTATCTATCTATCTGTATCTATCTATCTATCTATCTATCTATCTATCTATCTATCTATCTATCTATCCATATCTATCCATCTGTACCAATCTATCTATCTGTATATATCTATCTATATCTATCTATCTGTATCTATCCATGTGTATTTATCTGTATCTATCTGTATCTTTATCTATGTATCTATCTGTATCTATCTATTTATCTATCTGTATCTATATCTATCTGTATCTGTCTTTGTATCTATTTGTATCTATCTATCTTTCTGTATCGATCAATCTGTATCTGTATCTATCTATCTATCTATCTATCTATCTATCTATCTATCCCTCTGTATCTATCTATCTATCTATCTATCTATCTATCTATCTATCTATCTATCTGTATCTATCTATCTGTATCTATCTGTATCTATCTATCTATCTATCTATCTATCTATCCATATCTATCTGCATCTATCTATCTGTATCCATCATATGTCTGTATCTATCTATCTATCTATCTATCTATCTGTATCTATCTGTATCTATCTATCTATCTATCTGTATCTATCTATCTATCTATCTATCCTTCTGTATCTATCTATCTATCTTTCTGTATCTATCTATCTATCTATCTATCTATCTGTATCTATCTGTATCTATCTATCTATCTATCTATCCATATCTATCTGCATCTATCTATCTGTATCCATCATATGTCTGTATCTATCTATCTATCTATCTATCTATCTATCTATATCTATCTATCTATCTATCTATCTATCTATCTATCTATCTATCTATCTATCTGCATCTATTTATCTGTATCCATCCATCTATCTATAGCTCTATCTATCTGTATCTATCATCTATCTATCCCATATCTATCCATCTGTACCTATCTATCTATCTGTATATCTATCTATCTATCTGTATATCTATCTATCTATCTGTATCTATCCATGTGTATTTATCTGTATCCATCTGTATCTTTATCTATGTATCTATCTGTATCTATCTATCTATATCTATCTGTATCTATATGTATCTATATCTATATCTATCTGTATCTGTCTGTATCTATATCTATCTGTATCTGTCTGTATCTATATCTATCTGTATCTGTCTGTATCTATCTATATATCTATCTATCTGTATCTATCTATCCATATCATCTATAATAGCACAATATATCCCATGTTTCCGCCTGTTTCTGTTGTTGCTCATTGATTTCTGCCGATCATGTTGTTCATCAATTCATATTATTTTGAATCCCTCCCAGATGTTGCTCAATGTTTCTGAAATCTTTTTCTCTGAAGAAGTGTTTGAGTGAGAATTCCTGCAATAATGAGCCGCACCTGCTGGCAGTGCGTTTAAGATTCTTTTAACGCTATTTAAAAATTATTGTTGCTTTTTATGCTTTTAACAAAATTGATTTTGTAATTGTTGGTGACTGAAATAAAACACCTGCGTTTTGTTACAAGAAAAAACTTGAAATCAATTTTGATACATCGTGCAAACAGGCTGCACCAGTCCAGCCCTCAGCAACACTATAGGGGTTATTCGGAGAGCACCAAAATGTCACTGACGTTTCGGTGCTCTCTCGTTCCCCGCAGTTCCCTGCACTTCAGGAAATCAAAGTTCCCCACCCTGCGGTGAAGTCAGCATTCACCGAAAGGTCCCCCGACTGCAGGGAAAACCTGCAGACTGCATCCAAAAATCTGCACCAAAACCGCTGAAAAAACGCCAAATGCATCTGAAAAAATCCGACCATCCGACGCAAAACCACTGGAAAAAGCCAGCCAGCCAACCAGCTGCGGGAAAAAGCCGACAAACAGGGTAAAAAAATAAATAATTGAAAGTGCCAAATTTGAAATACTGTTTGCAAAAAAAAACTACTGGATGAAAATGTCTGGAATTTACAATAATAAAAAAGTCTGTTACAAAAAAAAAGCTGTTTTAATAAAAAATGCAGATTTCTTGACGTCTGACCTATTCACTCCATTCTATGGCAAATGCCAGACACAGAGAAGCAAGTGATGGAAAGATACTGTGAAGGGGAGGCAGTGTATAACACAAAATATCACACAATGGATGCGCCCAGTGACACATATAGAGGAAAATATCACACAATGGATGCACCCAGTGACACATAGAGGAAAATATCACACAATGGATGCGCCCAGTGACACATATAGAGGAAAATATCACACAATGGATGCGCCCAGTGACACATATAGAGGAAAATATCACATAATGGATGCACCCAGTAACACATATAGAGGAAAATATCACACAATGGATGCACCCAGTTACACATATAGAGGAAAATATCACACAATGGATGCACCCAGTGACACATATAGAGGAAAATATCACACAATGGATGCACCCAGTGACACATATAGAGGAAATATCACACAATGGATGCACCCAGTGACACATATAGAGGAATATATCACACAATGGATGCGCCAGTGACACATATAGAGGAAAATATCACACAATGGATGCACCCAGTGACACATAGAGGAAAATATCACACAATGGATGCGCCCAGTGACACATATAGAGGAAAATATCACACAATGGATGCCCCAGTGACACATATAGAGGAAAATATCACATAATGGATGCACCCAGTAACACATATAGAGGAAAATATCACACAATGGATGCGCCCAGTGACACATATAGAGGAAAATATCACACAATGGATGCACCCAGTGACACATAGAGGAAAATATCACACAATGGATGCGCCCAGTGACACATATAGAGGAAATATCACACAATGGATGCGCCCAGTGACACATATAGAGGAAAATATCACATAATGGATGCACCCAGTAACACATATAGAGGAAAATATCACACAATGGATGCACCCAGTTACACATATAGAGGAAAATATCACACAATGGATGCGCCCAGTGACACATATAGAGGAATATATCACACAATGAATGCACCCAGTGACACATATAGAGGAAACTATCACACAATGGATGCACCCAGTGACACATATGGAGGAAAATATCACACAATGGATGCACCCAGTGACACATATAGAGGCAAATATCACACAATGGATGCACCCAGTGACACATATAGAGGAAAATATCACACAATGGATGCGCCCAGTGACATATATAGAGGAAAATATCACACAATGGATGCACCCAGTGACACATATAGAGGAAAATATCACACAATGGATGCACCCAGTGACACATATAGAGGAAAATATCACACAATGGATGCACCCAGTGACACATATAGAGGCAAATATCACACAATGGATGCTCCCAGTGACACATATAGAGGAAAATATCACACAATGACACAGTGACACAATATAGAGGAAAATATCACACAAATGGATCGCCCAGTGACACATATAGAGGAAATATCACACAATGCATGCAACCCAGTGACACATATAAGGAAAATATCACATATTGGATGCGCCCAGTGACACATATAGAGGAAAATATCACACAATGGATGCACCCAGTGACACATATGGAGGAAAATTCACACAATGGATGCAACCCAGTGACACATATAGAGGCAAATATCACACAATGGATGCTCCCAGTGACACATATAGAGGAAAATATCACACAATGGATGCCGCCAGAGTGAATATATAGAGGAAAATATCACACAATGGATGCACCCATGAACACATATAGAGGTAAAATATTCAACAATGGATGCACCCGTGACACATATAGAGGAAAAATATCACACATGGATGCACCCCAGTGAACATATAGAGGCAAATATCACACATGGATGCACCCAGTGACACCATATAGAGGAAATATCACACAATTGATGCTCCCGTGACACATATTAGAGGAAAATATCACACAATGGATGCACCAGTGACACATATAGAGGCAAATATCACACAATTGATGCTCCCAGTGACACATATAGAGGAAAATATCACACAATGACACAGTGACACATATAGAGGAAAATATCACACAATGGATGCACCCAGTGACACATATAGAGGAAAATATCACACAATGGATGCGCCCAGTGACACATATAGAGGAAAATATCACACAATGGATGCACCCAGTGACACATATAGAGGAAATATCACACAATGGATGCACCCAGTGACACATATAGAGGAAAATATCACACAATGGATGCGCCCAGTGACACATATAGAGGAAAATATCACACAATGGATGCACCCAGTGACACATATAGAGGAAATATCACACAATGGATGCACCAGTGACACATATAGAGGAAAATATCACACAATGGATGCACCCAGTGACACATATAGAGGCAAATATCACACAATGGATGCACCCAGTGACACATATAGAGGGAAATATCACACAATTGATGCTCCCAGTGACACATATAGAGGAAAATATCACACAATGGATGCACCCAGTGACACATATAGAGGCAAATATCACACAATTGATGCTCCCAGTGACACATATAGAGGAAAATATCACACAATGACACAGTGACACATATAGAGGAAAATATCACACAATGGATGCACCCAGTGACACATATAGAGGAAAATATCACACAATGGATGCACCCAGTGACACATATAGAGGAAATATCACACAATGGATGCACCCAGTGACACATATAGAGGAAAATATCACACAATGGATGCGCCCAGTGACACATATAGAGGAAAATATCACACAATGGATGCACCCAGTGACACATATAGAGGAAATATCACACAATGGATGCACCCAGTGACACATAGAGAGGAAAATATCACACAATGGATGCACCCAGTGACACATATAGAGGAAAATATCACACAATGGATGCACCCAGTGAAACATATAGGAGGAAAATATTTTCTTAACTAGACATACAAGAGAAAAACAAAGCACGTGTAAGATATCAGCAACATAAATAAACGCAATAAGGACATTGCATATTTTGATATAGCGGCCCTTTAAAGTTATATTCTGACCGAGACATTGCAAAAACATAATATTAAGGGTTATAATATTTAATATTTGGGTAAAAGCTCCATGGAGGAATATGACGTCATCTGGCGGAAAGAAGGATTTTTTCCAGTGTGTTGCATATTGGCGAGATCTTCAGACTGGGATTTTTGCTTCTTTTGGATCAACAGCAGTAGGTGATGTATGAAAGGCTGAACCTGATTGGACGCACGTCTATTTTCAGCCTATGTAAATATGTAACTGTATCATTATGTGAAGATGCTCGTAGATACCGGCAGCACGTCTCTCTCCTGTGAGGAGGAAACAATGTTTCTCTTAATAGCAGAGACACAGAGTTAGCTAAGTTTTCCTGTTTAACTTTTCAACTTGGATATTTTGTCCTAAATTCATTCTCACCTTACATTACTTCACGCCGTAAAATCACTTTCAGCGGAAAACGCTCCTAAATGAGGTGTTTATTGTCAGTCTAAAAATAACGACTTCACTGTCTGCATCCTGAAAATTTCACAGGTTTTTTTGGATGTTCTGCGAGGCTGTGAACGCTGGCTCTTTCATTTAGTATTTGTGACTTTCTCTGCAGAAATATTAATCCAAGATACCGCTGTGCACTGGAGGCGCTGGCACGCACCTACCGGCTGCCATGAGAAACCACCGGCTGCCATGCAAAGCCACCGGCTGCCATGCGCTTCAGACTTTATGATCTGATTCTACAAAACCAGATATTTTAGAATGCGGTGACAAAAGATTTCTGGACCATGGTAGAAACTAAGAAGCGTGGAAACAGAAATAACTGTCCCAGGAATTACTAGATGTACTTTAGGTGGGTTCGCTTTGGAAAGATCAGAGAGAGATGTGTTGACGATTGTGTCAGACAAAAGGAAAGGAAATACAAACGTAAACATCAAGGTTGATAAGTAAAATCATATAATAGCTCAAGAACACAACGTGCATTCATTATAACAAACATCTCTATTTGTTTGTAACATTTTAGACTGTTGTTGACACAAAGAACAACTTGTGCGTCTGAGGAACCCTGGAAAACCATGACAACATCAATGTAAAAAGGTCCTGTGGTGGGACATTTGCTCTATCGAGATACCAGATGTGGATATAGAATAGTATTCAACAACCCATGCTAGTGTTGCTGTGATTACGGCACGCACTCGCCACGTGGCATCATGTCAATAAGCTCATACAATGTCACAGCATTTATTCCCGTCCAGCGTGACATTTGTGGCCAATATCTTGTATTGATGATGGGAGAGTCGCAGCACTGCGTAAAGTCTTCTCCAGCACATTATCCCAAAGATTAACCTCAATGGGCAGGGCCGGCCTGATGATGGAGCAGTGTGGTGCACTTGCTCCAGGCGGCAGAATTTTGAAGCGGCAAAAACACGGCCGCTGCACTATTCTTTGTTGCGCCGCGGCAACATCTTTGCCGCCGGCATACAAGGGCAGCGCAGTGCCGCTGAGCCAGGGGGGGCAATTCCTCCCCCCGAGAAGATCGCCGCCACCGGTGCCGGCGTTCTTCTGCCTAGAGGCGAGCGGCCGCTGACATGCAGCTTGGCCGCTCGCCTAGGATAGGAACCACCATTCCAGCGCGCGATCTCGCGAGAACGCGGCTGCGCAGCTGGTCAGGTGGTTCCCAGCGAGCGGCCAAGCTGCATGTCAGCGGCCGTTTGCCTCCTCGTATGGAGGAGAACGCTGGCAGAGCCTGGGGCCAGCAGAGGAGGTGAGAGGCGACCTGGGGGCAAATATACCCATGTGAGCTGGGGGTAATATATACCCATGTGAGCTGGGGGCAATATATACGCATGTTAGCTGGATCAAACATACCCTTGTGAGTTGGAGGCAATATATCCATGTGAGCTGGGGCAATATATACCCATGTGAGCTGGGACAAATATACAACGAGCGATGATAATACCACAGCGCTGTATTTGTTTTGTAATATTTTCGATTTTTGTTGTTGCTGTTTTTTTATATTTTGAAAACATGGACTTGTTATTGAAAGAAGTAAACACCACTTTTCACCGTTAGAACCTTAAAGCATCCAGGAATGGGTTCTCCATAGGTTAAATTATACAGTAAGGAAGGTGCTATCAAAATGCCATCTTGCTCTCTTTTTCTGTCTCGATGGCAGTATATCAATGTGTCATGGCCAGACTCTGCAGGTTTTATATGTCGCAAATGGGGAATTTTTCATTGTTTTGCTGAAAGATATTGATTTTTTTCCCAAGTAGCAGATAAAAAAAAAAGATGCAGATCAGCGTCCGTTACCTTCAAAGGTACCAATCCTGAGTGAATTAGTATGGATCTGTTAAACTGGGCAGCCTTGTGATATGAGAGCACTGTCTGTCTGTCTGTCTGTCTGTCTATATATTCTCCTTCCTTCCTAAACATTCTAGCAAACACTTTCTCCCCAACATTCATTTTCCTTTTATTTTATCAGGCCGGTTGTCTCTTTGATGATTATTTTGTGCTTTTATTCCCTTTCTCTGTTTTTCAAGGCTTGTTCTTTCAGTTTTACCTTTTCACTACAATTTATTTTTTTTACTGTTTGAGGTTTTCTTGTGATTTTTCTTCTAGCACATCATGTTTTAGCATTTTTTTATGTTTTGGTGAAATGCAAGTTTTCTAACCGTTCTTATGAGAATTGTTTCATTGATTTATTAAATATGTATCAGCAAGGAAGTGTTATGTGAACCCTGCATGGATTGCGGGTGTGAGCCCAATGTGCAGTGAGCCATAAAGTATGCAGGTTAAGGGGTTCAAACAAGATATTTATTATAAACAAAATCAGCAGAAATGAATAAAGATGGATAGCTAAGATAGAGGGAGGTAAAGAGCAGAACGAAAAAGGATTAAACTGGATGAAAACTAGGAAATACAGGAGGAAACTGAAAATACGTATAACTAAATGGGGTAGCAGATACTGGATAGAAAACAGAATATAAACTAGACAGAGAAATTAAAATGTCCAAGGCAAGGTATCCAGGTATAGGGTAAACCAGTCTCGTAGTCAGGTTTTCAAGCAGTAGTCGTGGGATACAGAGTAGGCTTGTGCACCGATTTTTTTTTCGGTTCGATTCGGTTCGATTTTTCGGATTCTTAAACTTTTCGATTCGGCTCGTTTCGACCGATTTCGGTTTCGATTCGATTCGGTTCGGCCCGTTTTTCGGGTACATTTTTTTTTAGGAATATCGACCATTTTTCGTATTTTCGTGTCACTGTGCTCGGTTTTTGTATCGACTTTTCGTGATTTCGGAAATTTTCGTTTTTCGGAATTGCACATTTTTCGGAATATCGACCATTTTTCGTATTTTCGTGTCACTGTGCTCGGTTTTTGAATCGACTTTTCGTGATTTCGGAAATTTTCGTTTTTCGGAATTGCACATTTTTCGGAATATCGACCATTTTTTGTATTTCTCGTGTCACTGCTCGTTTTTTGTATCGACTTTTCGTTTTTTCGGAAAATTTTCGTTTTTCGGCAAATTTTCGTTTTTCGGAAAATTTTCGTTTTTCGGAAAATTTTCGTTTTCTCGGAACGTCTGTTCTCCTCGTTTGACACATTTCAAGTCCATTCGAAAAATCCGGAAATATTTCGTTTCGGCTCGGAAACGTTTCGGATCTGGCATTTTCGGATCTAAAAATTTTCGGAAATTCGGCCGCATCCGAAAACACGAATCGGGAAATTTCGTGAAAATTCCGAAATTCCGAAACCCGAAACGCACATCCCTAATACAGAGAACAGGATAATCAAAAGTCCATAGCCAGGGGTCATACACGTAAATCCAATGGAGGAACTGGGTAGCAAAACAAATGGGGTTTACCGGTAGAGCAGAGGTAGTCCAGAAGGGTAGACAATAGGATACTCTGATAAAGGTCCAGGAGGAAAACAGAAGGTAAGTCCAGTGGGTCCAAAAACAAGGAGCTATCCAGATACAGGTCACTCTGGTACAAGGCTCTGACTTCAAATGAGAAGTGCAGCAGATAGGGTGTGACCTCCTTATATACAGGGAAGATCAGGCTGGATAAGATGCAGGTAATTAGTCTGATTTGAATAGCATTCAGAACCTAAGTCCAGAACTGAGCATGGGAAAAAACAAAGTCCTGGAATCTGCATAGGTCATGCAGAACATGCAAAAAAGGTAAACAAAAGGGGGCGTCAGAGGGTCTGGGGGTTCGGACCGTGACAGGAAGTTGCCCAGGACTAGCGATGGGCAGAACACCCCTGTGTTCGGTTCGCATTCAAACTCGAACACCCGAAAAAGTTTGACCGCGAACTCGAAAACAATTCGAACTCGATGCAAGTCAATGGGGCTCGAACGTTCGAAAATTAAGGTCCCCTCCAAGAGGGCATATATGCAAGATATTGGCCATAAAAGGTGTATGGGGGTCCGGGTACTGCCCTGGGGGACAGGAAACAATGAAAAACAAATTAAAAAACAAAAAAGTTTTTAACTCTTTCACTGCCAAGTGCTGAGCCATTTCACCGCTGTGCGCTGAGCTCATTTTTACCACTTGTGCTCATGTTTAAATGCGATTTGAAGCCATGGGAAATGTTTGACCAACAAGGAGTGGGAAATGTTTAACCAACAAGGAGTGGGAAATGTTTGATCAACAAGGAGTGGGAAATGTTTGACCAACGAGGAGTGGGAAATGTTTATGAATTCCATAGGCTTCAATGTTAAAAATATTCCCGTTTTTATTCAATATCTAATAAACTGTTTATTATTATATTCTGCAGTAAAGAGTCTCTTTATTTTTAGATTTTGTAGGATCTTTTAAGCATTTTTTGGAATTTTTTTGAAAACTTTTTTTTCTCAAACATCCCGAAATGTTTGAAGTTCACGAACTTCGAACAGCCGATGTTCGAATCGAACTTCAAACCGATTTGAACCGGCAGTCCTTCCCTACCCAGCTCCACATAAATGCAACAAGGACTCAACCCAGTTCCACATAAATGCAAAAAGGACCCAAACCAGCTCCACATAAATGAAACAAGGACCCAAACCAGCTCCACATAAATAAAAAAGGACCCAAACCAGCTCCACATAAATGCAACAAGGACCCAACCCAGCTCCCCATAAATGAAGCAAGGATCCAACCCAGCGCCACATAAATGCAACAATGACCCAACCCAGCGCCACGTAAATGCAACAATGACCCAACCCAGCGCCACATAAATGCAGCAATGACCCAACCCAGTGCCACGTAAATGCAACAATGACCCAACCCAGCACCAAATAAATGCACCAAGGACCCAATCCAGCTCCACATAAAACAAGGACCCGACCCGGCATCAATAACTGCATCAAGCTAATATATATATTCCTCCTAGCTGATGAGGGTCCAACAAACCTCAAAACAGCGCTGTCCTAGGAGTGGCTTTGACCAGTTGCATAAACATTATCTCTGCTAGAAAGCCACAGTCACAGCCACAATAGCATTGATTTTAGGGTTCTGTGTAATAACAGATCCAGGATGCATAAAAGCGAGAAAGGGGTAATTTGCATATCCTACCCAGAATTCCTTGCTGCATATGGGGAATGTGGCACAGGAGCTCTGGGATGTAATTCATCGAATTGCTGTGATGTGCAAGTGGCTTCTGCAATAATAAACACACTTATAATAGCGTGGAGGCTTTTTATCTCGCTTTTAGTCCTCCACCACAACCCTATATATATATTTATATATATATGTATATATTATATTCCCAGGGCAGGACACTCAGCACATGCTTATTCTGATCCTTAGTCCATATGTCCTGATGCAGATAAATCCTCAAAACCCCAAAATATATAATTCTGGAGAAGCAAGGACGCCTTCCAGATCTTCAATAACACGTGACTTTTATTGGATAAAGGCTCCCAGAGCCGAAACATTGATCCCAGTTTATTTGTATAAAATAAAAGTCACGTTTTATTGAAGACCCGGAAGTGCGTCCTTGCTGATAGGGATTTTTATATAAATAGAAGAAAATGCTCTCTGACCTATAACATCTCACACTGGCACCATGTTCCGTCTGGATGATGACTCACTGGCCATCGGGCGACTGTCAATGCTCTGACCTTTAAAAGCGTCACTTTGAGTCATTTTAGACCACTTTAATGAAACTCCTGTGACTTCCTGAGACAGCTTCCCGCTGCCATCGGAGACCTTTACGTTTGTGTCAGCCTAACACACTTTCCTCCTCTGTAATCACATTTATCTGACGCTCGCTGACACAATCTTGGCAGTGAAGTATCAGCGGCGCCTCTGCTTACCGTACAGGCAGAACAGGTGAAGCTTTTGTAAAGCCTAGGCTCCAGCAGAAAAAATATAGAGTTATGCTCTAATCAAAGCTCCTGTATGAAAAAATCAGGCTGACATGACAGCGAACGCAGATTAGGTATGAGTTTTTCTTTGCGTTACTGAGATGTGTTTGTCTTTCCATTGTGTGATTTGCTGGAGAGCCACGTTTCAGGAGGGTTCGTCTCGCTGCAGCAGACACCCCGGAGTGAATTCAATAAGAGATATCATCGTGACACTTAATCTTGTGAGCTGTCACCAGGTATGCATATCAAACGTCCAATCTCCAATCCGCTCTCTGTTTATATTCAGCACATTCAAAGCCTCCCCTGTCCTGATAAGACCCAGATTTTTCACAGACCAAGTGCAACAGTGTATCAAACTCAACAGACACTGCTATCTGTATGTGAGAATGTGCAGCTACTGCTCAAAGCACTCGAGACGACTTGCAGAACAGGAATCCGCCTCAAGAAATCTTTAAACAGGTGACTGTTTACAAATATCATTATTTATAAGTAGTTTTGTTTATATTGCAGTAATTATCCAAAGCGCACATATCCATCCTGTCTCTCGAGTGCTCCAGGATTCCGAGAATATCCCGAATTCTAATATGTGATATACATAAATAGAATCTGAGCACACACAAGCAGATGAATACAATCATATCGGTATTGAATACATAATAAAGTCCTTAAATATTAGACAAGTGTACAGGATTACATATGTAGTAGAGGTGTGCATTCGTTTCGTAATGAATCGCAATTCGCTTGAAAATTCACAACTTGTAATTCAGAAATACTTCATTTCATCCGAATTGAAACGAAAACAAAACAAATTGGTATATAACAAAATTGTTTTGTTATATTGCATCACAAGAGAACCATTGATTGAATGATTCCTGAGCAGGTTTTGATTTATTGTTTTTTTTTATTTAGTGATCCTAAATTCGACTTGATATCAAGTATTGAATCGATCGCAAATTACAATACATACAAGTACTAAAGCAAACGACATTATGATATGTAACAAATCAGTTTCGTTTGACTGGTCCACAAAGCACCCTGTCCCTGTAAATTGGCCTGTGGCGCTGAATCTGTTGTATTCAGCACCACAGGCCAATGAACAGCTCAATATTTAACCCTTAGCTTGCCTTTTAACAGCAGGATTTGATTTATTGTTTATTTATTTAGTGATCCGAAATTCGGCTCGATATCAAATAATGAATCGATCCCAAATAACAATGTGTTTTTTTAGTGATCCGAGATACCAAACGAAACAAAACAAAATTATGAGAGGAAACAAATTTACAAAACAAATTTATGAAAGCAAAATTATTTTTAAACAAAACTAATTGTTGAGCCGTGCACACCTCTAAGTAGTGATAAAAGAACATTAACCCCTTCACTACAAAGTAATTTTCCAAAAATCCACTGCCAGGAACCAGTGGAGTTTTGGCAAATATTTTTGGTTAATTATACAATAAGAGATATTTGGGAATATTTGCAATGTATTCCTTACTGTAATAACCTATTTGGCATGGAAATGTTGTCATCCACTGGCCAAATGGAGTTACTGCAGTTAGAAGGAGGAGCCAGCCTCAGGATGAACGTTTATTCAACCTTGTCAGGACCAGAGCAAGTAAAATTTACGTTTTTCATTGGGTGATACAGGTACTTCCGTAACGGAGTGTAAAGAACACTTTTAATAGAAAATGTCCCCATCCCACCGTTTCTTCCCTTAAATAATTAAACAGAAGATGCTGGAAGACTCCGCCCACTTAGAATTATTTTTTTTGGTATGTTATTTACTGGCCTAGTTTGATATGAGTTTTGCATCCATCATGGTCCACCATACATATCTCCATTACCCGTATAGATTCCAAAGAAAGAGAGGGGGGAAAAAAGCCGAATTTGAGTTTCTATTAGTTTCTGCGAATGGATATTATTACAGACGACTCGTTAGGGCTCGAGTGACAGTGGGGCATGACTCACTAATTACATTAAGCTGTAATGTGCGCAGACATTACTTATCACAGCAGATAAACCGGAAATGTCTTTTTGGGGTGACAGATTGGGTAATATATTCTTCTGTTTACCTTCGACATATGAATAGGCCCAGTCTTGACTTTTTTTTCCTGGGATTTATATGGGCCGTCCAGATGGTTGCAGATGGTTTATATGTACTTTTATGGTCTTGCTATCTCATCATGTTTGTGCTTTGGGTTATTACATTCAAGCTGTCTTGTCACGGCCTCGTCCGATGGGACTATTATGTTCAGGTCATCCTGCCGTGGGTGATTTATTGATCTACAGGATATCTCGCCTTGCATTGTTTACTGGGGCCATTGTCTCTGCTTTGGTTGGGTTGGGGAGTTTTTATTGAGGTGTTTATTGTATTTCTCTTAGACTTTATTGTGTTTATTATAAATTGTGCGTGCCGTTATATATATGTGTGTGTGTGTGTGTTTGTGTGTGTGTGTGTGGTTGCAGTTAGTGTTCCGCTATCCATAGAGCTATCATTCTCTAAATTTCACAGATTTTTTGTATGAGGGTCTTCAGCGAATGTTAAATATGGTCGGCATGACCTGTGCACTGTACCATGAACACCACATGTGAACCATCTTACCATTCACTATATTTGTGGTTTCTGTATCCCAGCTATCATAGCGAAAGCTTAACCCCTTCACTACCAAGTGATTTTCCAAAAAAAAAAACATTGTCAGGAAACAGTGTTTTTTTGAAAAATAACTTTTAATTCATTTTCTAGTAATAACTATTTGGGCATATTCCCAATGTATTCCTTACTGTAATAACATATGTGGCCAGTAGATGGTGCCATCTACTGTCAAATTGAGTTACAGCCCTTACAGTTGCAGCTCATGTTCCCTGCATCAGCTCCTGGATGTCCGGGCATTCTTCAGCTGATTTAACACAGTTTTAGCTCTTTTTGGGCAATATATTCGCAGGACTATAACTTTTGGGGGCACCTTCTGCAGCCCAAAAACAGACGAAACGCAGATCGAGATGTCTCGATATCGGGGCACCACATGGTGCCTTTGAAGCCCACTCGATATCTCGATCTCAGTAGTGAACGGGTTAAAAATCCCCCACTAGCATAACCTGTAACTATGTTACTTGTGCATTACAAAGAAACACATTATAAAACACATGCTGCTGTTTTTTTCTTTGTTTTCAGTAATTGCATGTAAAAAGGTAACGTAAATTTAGGTTTTTATCTCCTGTTTCCATGTTGTGGATTTTTTCCATGATGCAACAGTTACCAAAATCTCATGGCAAGTCTCACTTTACAGCTGTGGTATAAAGCAGTAGTGAAGATGCAATGGGGTGGGGGAGGGAATGTTTAGACAAGGCTGCAGGTGTTCTATTGTGATGTCTAGGCTACCCAAGGTAAGATTTGGCAGCTGAGATCTGCTAGTGAACTAACAACACTGAATGGTACCCCCTCATGATGTCCTTTGCTCACATCTCACACACAATGAAATCCTTATGAGTGGCATTTTGAAATATGGCCTACAGTCTCCATTCTATGGCCAAAGCCACACAGTGAGGAGCAAGTGACGGAAAGATACTGTAAGATATCAGCAACATAAATGAACACAATGAGGACATTTCTTTATTTGGAGGTATTGGCCCTTTAAACAGTATTGCCTGACATGTTATACAGAGAGTTAATATTATTGCCTATTCAAAAGTAGAGATGTGCGCGCGTTTTTTTTTCGTTCAGTTTAGCTACGGCACGTTCGATTTTTCAAACGTTTCGTTTCGGATCATTTCAGCCCATTTTCGTTTCGACTCGTTGTTTCGTCTCAATTTTTGTTTTGTGAAATCGGTAAATTTCGGTCTTTTGGATCGTCTGTTCTCTTTGTTTCAAAGGGTCCATTTAGTTTTGACTTTAGACGTATGGTATTTCGGATGCGCCGATATTTCGGTCGATACGGTAATCGTGCCGATTCGTTCCTTCGGACGTATCGTTTGTATGAAAGATCCTTTTTTTCTTATGAATATGCATTGCACAACTTTATTTAATCATATAAAATATCAATACTTGTACTGCTAGACTGGAGATTTAGGGAAAAGCTAATTAAATATTTAAAATAAATATATTATTGATGCAGAACGAAAGCACTGGAACAAGTGAAAAAAGTGACTGATGATACGAAATTACGAAATCAGCAACAGAACCAAAACAGACTCGAAACAATATGAGAATAAGTAGTCCGAAATTAACTGAAACGGAACCGAAATCACGAATACAATGAAAATTACTTTTACAAATGTCATGTCCATACGAAATAACAAAAAATTTTCATTTCGTATCTGGAAATATTTCGGATGGTGTGTATTTCGTTGCCGGTCCAGTTCAGAACACCGGACGAATCCGAAGCACCGAATCAACCCATTTCGTGAGAAAAACGAATCGGTACGAAATGAAACGCACATCCCTATTCTAAAGCAAAGTTAACATGTATTTTTTGTCTTTTCGCCACATGTGCTCACCTCACAAAGGTAAAACTTATTAAAAGTGACCAGTCAATATAAATAAAATATAATACGATCAATAAAATTAAGTAATGAGTAAATAAACACATGGAAAGTAATTTGTTATGAAAATGACTGAATTTAAACCATTCTGTACAGATTTACTCACAGTTAGAATTTATTTCTATTGGGTGACAAAACAAGAAAAAAATAATTATATATAAAAAAAGTAGATCTAGCAGAGAAATGTAACAGGCAAAACGAAAAAAAATAAAAGAAAATGTGCTACAATATGTAAATTAGCCCAACGACTTTACGCAAATTAATCATTGTCACACTTTTCTTTAAAAATAACATACTGGCTGTATTTCATCTATCGTAGAATGTACTTTTTAGAAATTGCTGATCTGGTGAAATCAAATAGTCTCTTTACAGAGTTACCAGAACCAATTAATTCATCTATGCCTTGTATGTTACTAATTGTCACGCAGTTCATTAAGGAGGGCACAATGCTGCAGTTTGCTCGTTAGTGATTATTAAATGATTTAAAAACTTCCTGCTTTTTTTTTTAAGCCAAGTGTTCTGCAGTTCATCCTCAGCATTTATGGTTTCTATGGAAACATAGGAGTTTATAAATTAACGAGCAGCTTGTGCGTTTAACACTTTTTGTAATTTTACTGAATATGTGTAAGACAGTTTGTAGCTGCAAAAGGAACCTGCATCTTATCTCTGTACAGCACTGAGTGACAGCACAGCTCTCCTCCTTCCTCCTTCTACTTGACTTATAGGACTGTCAGGATCCTATCCACAGCCTGACTTGTGCCATCACCTGAAGGCAGCACCTTTCCTGCAGTGTCCTTGTTCCTGTCCAGGTTTTTGGTGTAGCTTTGTATCTCAGGCATTCTTCTGTACACCACCCCTGGTTTTCCTTACACATTGAAACACAGAAACGCATAACACTCACCTGAATAAAAGGCTATGACTTCCTCAAGTCAGGGCAGCATGATTGCTGCTCAATTGTTTATAGGAACAAGGTCTGTTTATTTCGAGCTGCTGAAAGACCTGTTATTACCCTGCTAATCTACCAGTTCCCTCAGCCTGCTCCTCTGCCTCTAACCCCCATGATAACAACTATCAAGACCCCATGTTCTCTCAAGACCCATATATTCTTCCAAGAACCCTGTGTTCTTCCAAGACCTCCCATGTTCTCCCAAGACCCACCATATCACTTTCAAGATCTACTCCTACCATCTGGATCCATTGCGTAGTCAGCACACAAGGACTACATTTCCCACTATCCTCAGTATCCTAGTAAGTTCTATATGTGTAAAATAATTATCTTTTTAATTCCTTGTCCATGAAAGCTTCCCTCAGTTAACATGCCCCCTTTAGCTCAGTTTAAAGTGCTTGCTCGCAATATCCTCTTCATACTTAAGAATGTGGAATATAGACAACAAGCCATTGTCCTGAAACAGGAAACTAACTGTCCAGACAGCCCCCCCTCCTTCCCCCATTTTAGTTGCTGGGTAGAAGAAAGAAAAAATAAATCTCTTTGTCCTGTCAATATATAACCATATATGATGTATATGTTTTATGGGTTCAACTATGGTAATTATCTGTGACGTTAGGAATATTCTATTGGTTTGTAAATCTGAGATTTTTTTGTATGTCCTATCTTCTATAAAAGAGCTGACCTAGCAAAGGAATACCAGATATTTGTAGAACGAACTCTGTCTGATGTCTTCATTTATCTCTGCTAGCGCTGTTCTGTGCCACGCCTTACTTGATGAAAAAACAGAAATCTAACTTGCATGGATGGGTAAATATGAATAGGAATTTTGTTTCATAAGACCCAAGGCTCTCCTATCTGGTTCTCTGCAATCCATCTCCACCCAACCGTCTCTATGCATACTAGTCTGCATATTGGACTCATAACCTGCAGAGCTAGTACCGATATAGTGCGTACCCTGACAGAGCAATAAAGCTTTGTGTTTTGAAAGCTTTTTTTAACACTCAGGGAGGGTTGTGGCCATGTGAAAACATTTTTCATCCAAACCAAAATTTGCTATAATAATTGTTTGTTTCGCTTTGTAATTTCGGATCGATTTGGTCTTCAAAAATCTATTCGCTGCTCAGTTTTTGTAAAGAATTGTCAATGTAACACATGGTATTTGCTGCAATTACAGATTTATATTTATTTAAAAAAAAAGAACTAATAAAATTTTAACTAATTAATCATTAAAAACAAATCATCAACAAATGATTTAACGATTTAAGTTGATGATTTAATTGTTTTTAATGTTTAATTAGTTAAAATTTTATTATTTTGTTCACTATGGAATTATGGGGGTTATATATTGGAAAGGCAATGCATGTAACAGATGGAGTCAATCACGGGAGAAAGCCTATCCCAGATCAAGTCCAATGATAGTATCCACAGGAAGAAACGCGTTGGGTGCTGATTTTTTTATATTTTATGTATTTCCAACATAAATGTTGAAGATTTTATTTATTTTTCTGGTTTATACACGCGATTGACTCCATCCGGTTTCCACTCGAGGTTGTCAAGGCTGAATGGAAGGAGAATGGAGGGAGACCACCGCTACCTCTGTTGAGGATTCAGATAAGCCTTCACTTTTCTTAACTCCTTTGCTCAGATTTATTGGTCCTGTGCAGCAATATTAATGAAATATAACAGTGTGCACTATCAGGGTTATTCAAAGAGATTCGAAAAGTCACCGCACGTTCGGTGACTTTTCGTTCTCTTCAATTCGGTTCCTTTTGCCGATTCCATTTTGGTGACCCTGCGGTGTATTCAGCAAGCACCACAGGGTCCCCGAATTGCAGGGAAAAGCTACCGCAAACCTGACGAAAACTAACCGCAAAACCTACCGAATGCACGCCGAAAACCCACAAAAACATCTGGATTAACCTGCCGAAAACCACGGAAAAACCGGAGCAGGAGCCGATCACCCGCAGCGAATCCGCCGGAAAAAGCCGAGAAAGCCGAGACCGCAGACAGAGTGAAGTGAATAAATTAGGAAAACAGTTTGCATGAATGATTGAAAAGTGAAACACTGTTTGCAAAGAAACTACTGAACGAAAATGTCTGAAATTTACATATGATCCAATGAATGATAATAAAGAGAGTTGTTACAGAAAAAATAAGTAAACTTAAAAAAATAAAAAAAATAAAATCGGAAAAATGCTTAAAATATCCTAAAAAATCTATAAATAAAGAGACTCTCATTGATTGATTGATTTTCAGCGTTCGGTTCCCTTTCTCAAGCAATTCGGATCTCTTTGAATAACCCTGTATGACTGTTATTTCTATCACATGTGTTCTTTGTTGTGTTTGTTTTTGAAGATATTTGTGTTAGGAAGGGGCACTAAGGACGCCTTGTGGTTTTGTATACAATTTATGTCTATGAGTGTGTGTTCTGTGGGGACGTCTCTCTTTTTACTATTTATTTTAACATAAGTATTTTATTTTTGCTTAAACATTAAAAGTTACATTTTAATAATCACCTTTATGTAATAACGTCCTGTAGCCATATTTTGCAATATGACTTGCTCAAACATTTTGCCATTCGGAATGATTGCTTCACATAATGCAAAACGTAACAACTTGATACTATTTATAGCTTTTTCCATTTCTATTCGCTTCTATTTTTTTTTGTTGGTTTTTGATGAATTCAACTTTTAGTTCAGATCCGTATCTTGACCAGCAGCTATCAAAGTTGGCTTTTTATTCAAAAATGAAGAAACGGTATAACTACAAAGGTATTGACCGACGGCGAAATAACGCTTCCTCATCATCGTAAAAGTGACCTCTAAAGCAGATCATGCAAACAATAACTGTCATTTTTCAGTCACTTCAGTTCTCTGAAATATTTGTTCAACTTAAATCTTGACTTTCTACTCTTTCCATGCATCGTAATTTAATGTAAAAAAAAGAAAGAATAAAAAGGGATTATTCAGAGAGAGAGTCGATCTGGCCCCAAAATGTAACCAGACACTGAATTTCCCCGTACGGTGACATTTCGTGGACATTCGGCTATTCAGAGATCAGGCATTTCACCTAATTTGGGCGAATTACCTGCACGTACGGTGCCTGTTCGACGGCAGGGAAATCCCCCATAGAGAAGCAATGGTTAATCTATTCACAGACACAGAATAGCAGTGAAACGTTGCTGAAGTGCCCTGATGTTTGGTGTTTTCATTCGGCAGGTTAAATCAGGCGAATCCCATAGGCTTCAATGTTAAAAATATTCCCGTTTAAATCCAATATCTAACAAACCGTTTATTATTTTAATCTGCAGCAAAAAGTCTCTTTATTGATTGATTTTTTTTTAGGGTCTTTTAGGCTAAGGTCAGACTAACGCATTTTCGCGTTGTCTGTGAAAAAGTGCGTTCGAACGAATGGACGCATTTTTTCACGGAATACGCGATAGCGGCCATACGATGCGCATTTGCGTTCGTGATTTTGTACGGATGATCAATAAAACACTTTGTGCATCTGGACGTTATGTTGGCCGGACATTAGCAGCGTCTGACGTCTCCTAATCACGCACACACGCCGCTATGCGGACGCAGCGAACTCTGTACGACCGTACTAGCGGTTTGGCGTTCTCGACAAAATGCGTTCGTTTGCCACTTGCGTTGCGCGGCCGGACTTTCGTGCGACCGTACTTCGTATATTGGCCGTCATTGCCCGTCATTTGCTGCTAGTGCGGCCGTGATTAAGTGCGCCAGAACGCACGTTAAAACTGCTTTCGTCTGACCCCAGCCTTAGCATTTTTGGGGATTTTTTTAGGCAATTTTGTTTCCCTTATTTATTTATTTTTAAAAGCATTTTTTTCATTTTTTATTATCATTTGTTGGATCTTATATGTAAATTCCAGACATTTTCATTCAGTAGTTTTTTTGCAAACAGCGTTTCAATTTTCAAACTTTCAAGCGTACTGTTCTTTTATTTTTTTTCTACCACATTCGTCAGCTTGTCTGATTTTACGCTGGTCTGCCCTGCGATCGGCGGGTCCATGGCTTTTTCCGGCATGTTTGGCGTGATTTTTGGGGTGGTTACTGTGGGTTTTCAGTGAGTGTTCAGTGAGTGTTCGTCGGGATTGCGACGGGATTGCGGCGGGTTTGCGGCGAGTTCTCTCTGCACTATGGGCACCCTGCTGTGAATGCTGAATACAAGGGGTGGCGAACTGTGATTCCCCGAAGTGCAGGGAACCGTGGGGAACGAGAGGGCACCGAAATGTCAACAACCCTGAAAGTGTTATTCAATGAACCATTCTCCTCCCCTTCAAACTCTGCTATATATGGCGCCCACGTGTTACATATTGTATATGGCTGATTCTTACTTGCCATTTCACTCTATTCAATACATTCCCAATAAAAATTGTCAGATAAATTAAAAAAAAAAATCTATATATACTGTATATATATTCATATATAGTAAAATAAAACCATCATTTTAGAAATAACTGGTTTTATATATTTATATTAAAATTATATTATTTATAGAAATAACCGAGTACCATTTTAATCAATACCTGAGCGTGAAGTGGCCAAACTGCAAGTGTCTATAAATGTATAAGTCTCATTATAGAAATTTTCCCTTCAAAATTCTTCCAAATTCAACCCATTAGCATTAATAAAAAATACAACAAAAGAAAGTGCAAAGAATGGGAAGCAGCCAGAGCCGACATACTGCCTCCACGTCGCGGCGCGTGAAATCCCTCATGAACCAATTGCCTAAAGCAAGATCTGCAAATAAGGAACCCCTTAAGACTGGGATTTCTGTGCAGTGGCCTTTATATTCAGAATTCCATTAAAGTTATAGAACGCGGCGATGGTCTGATTAAATTATAATGACAGCTACACATTATGGACAAAAATACGCCAAGAGTGAGAGATTTCACTCGAAATCCTGGAACAAGACGGTACGAGGTGTGTGAAATGTCTCGGGTGTTAATTGGTTCCAGGTAGAACCTACAGATGGGTTTTTGTCAAGGTGTTTGAATTCTGCCAAAAAATAACCCAAATTCTACAAAACTACGAGCAGCCATTGGCTCTACCAGTTAAGCAACACATATAAAAATATAAATCTTTACTGATAGCGTTAAAAGACAAACAAAAAAATCATCAAATCAATATGCAAAACATATCAGCAAAATGTAACCAGCAGGATACAAACATGAAAATGTGTGATTCTAAACAACACACAATGGGTTATCACCGAAATGAAGTTAAGAAGGTAAATATCCTAACACGTACCAGGGCCTGAGAGGTTATATATGTATATAAACAAATGGGAGTTATCCCTAATAGACAGAATTTTACAAAAATATACCTACTGCAAAAAAATCTGAACGAAAACAAAAGAATGCAAAAAATATATAACAATAAGCAGAAGAGTAAGTGTTACCTTGTTGGTAAAGAGACATTTTACTCATCCACTATCTTTATAAAATGATCAGGATGTGATGAGTGCCTCCCCTTCTCACTCCCCCCGTTACTCCTCCCCTTCCCATGTTACTCCTCCCCTTCTCCCTCCCCCTGCTACCCCTCCCCTTCTCCCTCCCCTCCACTACCCCTCCTCTTCTGCCTCCCACCTGCTCCCTGATCTGGTGAAATCACAGAATGAAACAGAGTAGCCCCCCCCACCCACCATCACCAGCAACCGGGATTTTTAATTTCCCGGCTGCCGGTTACTAGTGATGTCACACACAGAGAGCAGCTGATGTCACCCTGTGAGACCAATCGCTGTAGCGAGCGTTCTCAGAGAGATATGCGCATGGGCGTGCAGCTCCGACCCATTGCTCTGCGCAGGCGCTGCGGGACTTGTGTATGTACACTGTGCGAGTCCCATAGCGCTGTGTAATTTGTGGTTCTTCTGCTACACAACTTGGATAGGAACGCAAACTGCGGAGAAAATCTTCAGGGACTTCCGTGTTCCGGAGCCCCTGAGCTGAAAAGGAGGAGCAGCGCACGGCGTGGTGCAAAAGGTGATTAAAAGGCGAATAAATTCTCTTAAAAAATGAAAAAAAAAATAAAAAAAAAAATTGGACAGAGGCTGCTGAATTATTTAACGGATAAAAATGGCAACTCTCTCACTACAGTATCCCTTTAATATATTTAAGGGTCAGAGTTATCCTGGGGAACTGCAACCCCTCCCCCATATATCAGCCAAACATAAGCAGCAGATTACAATGTTGAAAATACATTATGCGAATTATCACACAATGGTTTATCACCTATATGACGTTAATTAGGTCATAATCCTAATAGATATTAGTGAGGTGATATATGTATAGAAATAAATGGAAGTTATCATAAAATTGGCAGAATTTAGCAAAATACAACTATTTGCAGAAAAGGGAAAAAAGAAAAAAATGCAACAAAAGCAAAATAGTAAGTTTTACCCCAAATCCCCAGTAAAGACATTTTCACTCTGTAAAGTCAATTCAAACGCAATTTATATTCTAAAATAAATTATATAAAAACGAAAGAGCATTACTGAGATAATTCTTCAACAAAGAAGTAAAATCATATGTACATTTAACGGCAGACTAGAGTGGATATTAATCCAGGAGCTAATTCTCCAAGGAGCAGAACGTGGTCGACACGACGGAAGACACGGATCGTTCTCAATAGACTCACCAAGTGCGCTTGTAAAAATAAATATTTAAACTTCTGAACCTCAACCTTTGTCTAAGAAGGAAGCGGTGGGATGCGATGAATTATGGATATAAAGGTAGAGGAATAACTCTGGGGTTCTTTAATCATGTATCCTGTTGTAATCTCAGAGGTTTAGACAAAAAGAGTGAGTGTTCTCCTTTCTGGAGTGTGAGGAGAGCTTTAAGGGGAAAATATTTCATTATTCACTTTTTCCCCCATTATTTCCCATAGCTGCGATAGTAAAGGTCTGCAGATAGAAACAAACCAAAACGTCAGCATCGATGCTTCCCTCAGATCTAATTATCTAATAAAGGATACAAAGCAAAGATTAAAAGGAGACAGGATCCCGGTGATAAATCCCACTTTCCAAAAACCATGGGCAACATCCAAATTCTCAGACCATCAACTGTAGGAAAAGACCACTACTCTGGGACAATCCCTGTACAGTACAGATACAATGTGTTGCTGTAATTGCCATACACAGACATTATGCAGCACATACAGATACAAGGTGTTGCTGTAATTGCCATACACAGGCATTATGCGGCACATACAGATACAAGGTGTTGCTGTAATTGCCATACACAGGCATTATGCAGCACATACAGATACAAGGTGATGCTGTAATTGCCACACACAGGCATTATGCAGCACATACAGATACAAGGTGTTGCTGTAATTGCCATACACAGGCATTATGCAGCACATACAGATACAAGGTGTTGCTGTAATTGCCAAACACAGGCATTATGCAGCACATACAGGTACAAGGTGTTGCTGTAATTGCCATACACAGGCATTATGCAGCACATACAGATACAACGTGTTGCTGTAATTGCCACACACAGGCATTATGCGGCACATACAGATACAAGGTGTTGCTGTAATTGCCATACACAGGCATTATGCAGCACATACAGATACAAGGTGTTGCTGTAATTGCCATACACAGGCATTATGCAGCACATACAGATACAAGGTGTTGCTGTAATTGCCAAACACAGGCATTATGCGGCACATAAAGATACAAGGTGTTGCTGTAATTGCCATACACAGGCATTATGCAGCACATACAGATACAAGGTGTTGCTGTAATTGCCACACACAGGCATTATGCAGCACATACAGGTACAAGGTGTTGCTGTAATTGCCATACACAGGCATTATGCAGCACATACAGATACAACGTGTTGCTGTAATTGCCACACACAGGCATTATGCGGCACATACAGATACAAGGTGTTGCTGTAATTGCCATACACAGGCATTATGCAGCACATACAGATACAAGGTGTTGCTGTAATTGCCATACACAGGCATTATGCAGCACATACACATACAAGGTGTTGCTGTAATTGCCACACACAGGCATTATGCAGCACATACAGGTACAAGGTGTTGCTGTAATTGCCATACACAGGCATTATGCAGCACATACAGATACAACGTGTTGCTGTAATTGCCACACACAGGCATTATGCGGCACATACAGATACAAGGTGTTGGTGTAATTACCATACACAGGCATTATGCAGCACATACAGATACAAGGTGTTGCTGTAATTGCCAAACACAGGCATTATGCGGCACATACAGATACAAGGTGTTGCTGTAATTGCCATACACAGGCATTATGCAGCACATACAGATACAAGGTGTTGCTGTAATTGCCATACACAGGCATTATGCAGCACATACAGATACAAGGTGTTGCTGTAATTGCCAAACACAGGCATTATGCGGCACATACAGATACAAGGTGTTGCTGTAATTGCCATACACAGGCATTATGCAGCACATACAGATATTTCATTGCTAATAATCTCATTTTGATCACTACAAATCGCCATAAGCAGGAGATCTCACCATTTTATTATCTGTCTGCAGCACATTTACTGCATATGCCTGTATGCTGATAATGCAGACCCCGTGCAAGCAGGAGAACTCACCATTTTATTATCTGTCTGCAGCTGTCATGGTTCACGCCGTCGCCGCTGTGGCAAGAAGGCCAAAGGTGGTACTGCACCGAGATCTCACCATTTTATTATCTGTCTGCAGCTGTCATGGTTCACGCTGTCGCCACCATCTATACAGCATCTTTCTGGCTACGCCACCTTGCACTTTCCCTCAGGCTATGTGAACTTCAGGTGCTGCCACTAATAGACCTGTCATTCCCTTTATAAGGGTGGAGCACCCATGATCCAGTGCTGCATTGTCTCACTTATTCCCTGGTAGCCTTTCTCCTAGACCTGTTCCCATCCTCTGCTATTATTGATTCCCCGTGTACCGACTTCTTGCTTTGGACATTGACTACGTTTGCCAGCCACCTGCCACGACCTATTGCATGGACTATATGACCACGCATACTGCCTGCTGCTACAAAGCTTCCAGTGCCCGCTGCTGCCAAGCATCCAGTGCCCTCTGTTTCCTGTCTCGTGTTGTATGTAAGTCTCCTGCTGTGTTTTCCCTCAGTGTCTCCCTGTGTCTGGTTCCTCCCTGCATTGCCTCCCCAGACATCTCCATTCCTGCCCTGTCCATATTGTTGTATATTTACAATAAACCCCCTTTTTACTTTATCTACGTGGCTCAGCTTGTTTATCACCGCACATCGGGCTCATACCCTATTCCCCTCTGCCAGGACCTTGACAGCAGCACATTTACTGACACAAAGGCCATGTCTGCCTGTTTAATTCAGACCCCTGTGACATTGTGCCAGATAGGGGACACCATCTAGAGTTTACCACCTTTGATCCCAATGATATTTCTGCCTGTATGCTGATAATGCAGACCTGTGTGTCATTGCGCCAGATAAGGGACGCCATCTAGAGTTTACAACCTTTCATGTAAGTGATATTTCTGTAAAGGGTAAACAAATACATGAACAATTAAAAATGAGTAAATATACTTAATTTTTTTAACTATCTCAGAACAAGAGTTTCTGTGCAGATTTTCTATTTTACCAGATATTTAATTGCTAACGTTGCTTCCCGTGTTTCTAATAAATGTTACGATAAATTTATTTTCAAGAAAAACCACTCGGCAGTGAAGGGGTTAAAGCAAGTCTGCTTATTTTACGATTGTGGCCTTACATGTTTTTGGAAGGCATTCGCCAGCCGTTCCAGTAAGTAAAGGGTAGTTAAACTGAACTGGAAAACATGCCGAGACTCCTATCCTCTTCAGTTTGGCAGAGAGAAGACGATGCGCCTTTCTTCACATTACCTCTGTTAACAAAGATTTAAAGAAATGACACATTGTAACATAATCAGTCAAAACCTCCAAGAGACCCGCTAATTATTGTTGTTAAATAAGTGATGATTTTTTATTGCGCTCTGAAAGGGATTTCTTCAACCTTTGCCTCTTTCCAAACATTCACAGTTTGCATAAAAGACGACTTGAAAGGCTGAATGTTGGCAGAACAGAGCAATCACTTTACCCATGATTGATGCCTTTAATGTTACTTGTTATAAGAATTGTTTCTCTTCTTCCGTTTGATGATTCGCTTCTATTCACTCAGATTATCAATGTATTTGTTACAGTAAGAACCCAAATTCAGTAAATTCACGTTTTAACTAGTAAAAAGAAATTCCTGCAAAGCTTCGTAGTGACGCTGAGTTTTTACTTGTGAAACAATAAATACACAACCTAGGAGGAAATAAAATGTGTCTAATCACCAATCCGTATCCACGCTGAAACAAGGGGCGAACCCAAAACAAACTCCCACCCAGTAACTACAACATACCTATTAATTAGTATTTAAATACAGATTTTATGAGAGCTACAATAACGTTTTGATTGCACGGAATGACTAGTGTCACATTTTGGATACATTGGATGTCACCAGCTGTTGTAGTTCCTGGGTGGGTTATCTGACTAGGGGACTTTTTTGTTTTACTACTAGTCAAAACTAGAAGTCGCATAGCAAGGTATAAGTGCCATCATGACTCTTAAGGGGTTATTCACAGAGCACCGAAATGTCGCCGACATTTAGGTGCTCTCTCGTTCCCCGCACTTCAGCGAATCACAGTTCCGCACCCTGCGGTGAATTCAGCATTCACCGCAAGGTCCCTGGAGTGCAGGGAAAACCCGCTGGAAAAACCATGCCGATCAAGCCGGAAAAAGCCAATGAGCTGCCGATCAGAGCGCATGGCGGGGGGGTCAATCATGCTTTGGGGCTGTTTTGCTTCTGCAGGTACAGGGAAGCTTCAGCGTGTGCAAGGTACCATGAATTCTCTTCAGTACCAGGAGATATTGGATGACAATGTGATGCAGTCCGTCACAAACCTGAGGCTTGGGAGACGTTGGACCTTTCAACAGGACAATGATCCCAAGCATACCTCCAAGTCCACTAGAGCATGGTTGCAGATTAAAGGCTGGAACATTTTGGAGTGGCCATCGCAGTCACCTGACTTAAATCCGATTGAGAACCTCTGGTGGGACTTAAAGAAAGCAGTTGCAGTGCGCAAGCCTAAGAATGTGACTGAACTGGAGGCTTTTGCCCATGACGAATGGGCGAAGATACCCGTAGATGGCTGCAAGACACTTGTGTCAAGCTATGCTTCACGTTTAAAAGCTGTTATAACTGTAAAAGGATGTTGTACTAAGTACTAAGATTGAATGTCACTTGGGGGTTGAATAAAACTGATAATGATGTGAGCACAGAAAAGACATCTGTGGTAATTTCATTATAAATGTTATGTTATATTTGTCTGACCGACACGTGCCTCTTTGATTTAATTGTAAGCAAGATGACTGAATGATCAAAATCAATGTCAAACTGGCCAAAACACTCAATTTCAGTGGGGGTTGAATAATTTTGAACACAACTGTATGCCCTCTTGGAGGGGACCTTAATTTTCGAACTTTTGAGCCCCATTGACTTGCATTGCGTTTGCATCGTGTTCGAGTTTGCGGTCAAACTTTTAGGGTGTTCGAGTTCGAATGCGAACCGAACATGGGGGTATTCGGCCCATCACTAATCACAAGCCTATATTTAGTATGATGTGTGATAATTATATCATATCATATCACAGAGTATCATACCCATTGGTGTTTTCCCCAGCGTCGCCCTCGTCTCTCCTCACCGTGACCTTTATCACTGAATAGAATGTCACACAGATACAGTCATTGACATAATCCGACAGACAGACACTAGACATGTGCATTTCGTTTCGTTCCAAATTCAAATTCGGATGAAAATCACAGATTTCTTTTTGGTTTTGTTGTTCCCAAAAAATGAAAAATCGGCCGTCCGAAAATACGAATCAGCCGAAAATACGAATCGCGGCGGCAAAACAAAAACAACTTAAAATTACCCAACACAAAAAAAATGTAACAAAAGCAACCCAAAACAAAAAAAAGCTGATCAAACTGATCCAGAACGAAAGTAATCTGGAATGAAAAGAAAACCCAGATCAAAATGATCGAAATCAAAAAAATGATGGAACAAAAATGACCCAAAACGAAAAAAAAAGGAACAAAATGATTTCAAACTATTAAAAACAGGTAGTTTTTTAACATTGAGACAATAAATAAAGAGACTTTTTGCTGCAAGTGAAAAAAATAAACGGTTGATGAAAAACAAAAACAAGAAAAAAAAACAAGTAACCCGAAAAACGATAACGGTCAAAATAATGAACGGCCCAAAACGAAAAAAATTAAAAACCAGGATGAAATGACCCGAAACAACAAAAACAGGAGAAAATGACCCGAAATGAAAAAAAAAAAAAGTCTGAAACGAAACGAAAAAAAAAAACCAGCCATGCACATGTCTAACAGACACCAATTCACTCCCTCATACTCCACTCACTTACACTTCTAGAAAAAGCACACACAACTAACACATACTTTGTTGCAGCACAGTATGGAGAAATTCATAAAAAATTCATACGCAATGTATACAACATCTGTGATACCTGCACACGCAAACAGACAGACACACAGACACACACACACAGACACACATACACACAAAAACACACACACTCAGACACGCACACAGACAGACACAAACACACAGACACACACACACAGACACACACACAGACACACATACACACAAAAACACACACACTCAGACACACACACAGGCAGACAGACACACACACTCAGACACGCACACAGACAGACACACACACACACAGACACACACACAGACACACATACACACACAAACAGACACACATACACACACAAACACACACACTCAGACACACACACAGACACCCACACTCAGACACACACACAGGCACACACACACACAGACACACAGACACACATACACACAAAAACACACACACTCAGACACACACACAGGCAGACAGACACACACACTCAGACACGCACACAGACAGACACACACACACAGGCACACACACACACACACATACACACACAAACACACACACTCAGACACACACACAGACACACACACTCAGACACACACACAGACACACACACAGACAGACACACAGACACACACACTGAGCAGCTTAAAGTGATTTGCTTTTGTTTAAAAGTAGAGGAATGAATATATGCAGTATGACATTAATAACTGATACATATTCCAAAACAGAGGTCCGGATAGAGATAGAGATGGAGATAGAGAACACCTTGGGACCATGAGGAAGCGATGCAGGTTTGTTTGGATAATAGTGACCCAGTGAAATGGTGCCGGAAAGTCAAGGGTCCAGGAAAAATGAAAGACGAGAGGAGTGATCTTAAACACAGGGTCTTCTGATGGTCAGTGACACAGGAGATATAAGAGAAGGAAAGCAAGAAGTAAACTTTCCGTCACTTGCTCAGAACATGATGTTCCTGCTCTGAGGATTTTAATACCGTCCTAGTGAGAGACATTGCCACAAAATGCGTTGCCAGCGTTCCCCACCCCCTTAAGTACAAGAGCGTTTGGAGACGTTTCTTCTTGAGTCGATCTTTTCTGCATCGTGCTTCTCATGAGTCTGATTCAACCCCTCAAAGACCTATAATAAATGTGGCTCAAAGCTCCGGTGTCCTCACCCCTGTGTCAATCCATACGTTGGCTTCCAGCAACTTGTAGGATTTAACTTAAACACTGACATTAAACATTGTAACATCACTACTTCGAGCTACATGTTTCCTCTATTTCCAACTTCCCCCATCCCACAGTCTCTGCTCAACCACTGGTCCTTCATACTCTATTCCTAAGGGACTCCCTACCTTCTCCTGCCAACCTTTCCCAAAAGACACCTGGTGCTCCCTTAGGTTAATGTGCCAACCAAATGGCTAGTTCATGTCCACCACCAGCCGTCTCCAGTCTCGCCCTGTATAATAACGGATATTATTACCCTTTTCATTCCATTCTATAGCTGTTCCCCAGTCATAGACCATTTGTTATGATGTAATAAGTCAAAGTAAGTAGCAATAAGAGAAGTACAAAGGAACATGGAAGAGACGAGAATTACCAAGTATGACTTTCCATTGCTGGCGTCTCATGGTTAATCAGAATATGTTTACTCCATATAAATAATGATAAATAAATGCATTACTGGAGTTACTGGACACTCCGGGTCTTTTTTCTCTTATAATTAAGTTCCAGCCAAGTCCCTGTTTAAAACAGAAATATTCGACCAGGGGTGAAAAAAAGGATTGTTTTAGACTTTAATTGCTGAAAATCTTACTTTTGAAGCTGCACCCCCTGACATTTATTTTATTCCAGGCTGTCAGCTGTCCACCAAATGCTGAAAGCAGCACAATGTTCTCTTTTGGAGAGAAAATGTGTCAATGTGACTGTGTGACAGCTGGCCTGAGATTGAATATATGGCGCTCGGTCCCTGTGTTTATTGCTTATATAGTTAATATTTGCTTTAATATGACGATATCAAGTATAGGTTTGGTGCCGGCCATGATGGACGACTTGTTGTGTTTGTATATTTACATGCTTGTGGACTTTCACACATATAGCATGTTCCGTTATTATTCATTCATTCACCCATAGAGCATGACACTTTATTGTCCACCCATATGCTATAGAGCATTAAACGTTGTGTTCTATAGGTGAATATGTGCATAATAAAGTGTTACTATTCACCCATATGCCATAGAGTATTACCCATTTATATTCGCCCATTCACCTATAGAACATAAAGTGTTATGATCCACCCATATGCTACAGATCGTTAAACATTATTATTCGACCATTCACCCATAGAGCATGACGCTTTATTATTCACCCATATGCTGTAGAGCATGTTCTGTTATTATTCATTCATCTATAGAGCATAAAGTGTTATTATTCACCCATTCAACCATAGAGCATTAAACATCACTATTCACCCATAGAGCATGTTCCGTTATTATTCATCCATTCACCTATAGAGCATAAAGTGTTATTATTCACCTATAAAGCATGAAGCTTTATTATTCACCCATTCACCTATAGAGCATGAAACATTATTATTCACCCATAGAACATAACGTGTTACTATTCACCCATATGTCATAGAGCATTAACCATTATCCCCCCATTAACCTATAGAACATGAAATGCTATTATTCTCCCATTCATATATGGGCCATGAAGCATTATTATTTGCCCATTCACCCATAGAACATAATTATAGAGCATTATTATTATTATTCACCCTTATAGCATGAAGCGGTATACTGTGCACACAACCCATAGAACACAAATCGTTATTATTATTCACCTATATAGCACGAAGTGGTATGCTGTACACACTCACCTATACATCATATAACATTATTATTCGCCCATTCGAATATAGGGTATGCAGCGTCTCAATTCGCACATTCACCCATAGAGCATAATGTGTTATTATTCACCCATCCACCTATAGGGTATGCAGCGTTATAATCTGCTCATTCGCCTATAGAACAGTTGCCGTTATTATTCACCCATTTTCCTATAGGACACGAAGTGTGATAATCCACCCATTCACCCATAGAGCATAATGTGCTATTATTCCCCCATCCACCTATAGGGCACGTAGCGTTATTATTATCCACCCATTCATCCATAGAGCATAACACGTTATTAGTCGCCTATTCACCCATAGAGCAGTAAACATCAGTATTCCCCCCATCCACCTATAGAACAGTAACCATTGGTATTCACCCATAGAACAGTAAACATTGTCATCAACACATTCACCTATAGAACAGTGAGCATTGTTATTCATACATTCGCCTATAGAACAGTGAGCGTTGTTATTCATCCATTCACCTATAGAACAGTGAGCGTTGTTATTCATCCATTCACCTATAGAACAGTGAACACTGTTATTCGCCCATTTGCCTATGGAACAGTAGACATTGTTATTCCCCCATTCACCTACAGAGCACGAAACTTTATTCTTTTACCGATTCATCTATTTTTACTTCATTGTATTAGCTGGAAGTTGTTTGACTTCAAACAATCGTCTGTGGGAGAAGCTATGAAATAATTGAATGTCTGATTTGCGGCCAATACTCCTATCGCCTCCTTGGAACAATGGTTCAAACAAATGACCTCTATCAGATTTTTGGAATTGTTGGGAGGAGGCAGAATACAAATTCATTTTATTGAGATTATAGACTAAGTGACAAATAGAGGCAGATGAGGAGCTCGTTTCCTAGAACTTTTTGGCTGTGTTAAATGAGCGTCTATATTAGTAACCATTAGCAGAGTTATCCTCGCAGAATAACACCATTATACGGCTATAAAATCCCATGGTAAACAATAAACAATGCCCATAATACGAGTCTTTGTTTTCTCCATAAAATCCCAGCGCGTAATACCTGGTTTCTGGGTTCCAGTATATGATATAAAGCTAAATAATGCCGTATCCTTTTCAACGTCTCTAATAAAATGTTACTAATATTGTCACTGGTGCAACATCGCTTCCCAAGAACCTATTCATCCCATCAAGTATGAGCCATGTGAGTGGAAGCATAATGATAACGGAACGCTTCAGCACAGGCTATATTAGACAATAAAGAAAGCATTTGACTTTTTAATGTGTCACTTTGCAAGCTGTACGAGTCGTGTCGTCCACAAGTTACGCTGACGGCTGCCGCAAATGGAACACCTCGAGGTTTTTCTGAGCCTGTCATGGTTATTTACTGAACACACAATAGAAGCTTTTCATATTCCACTGTGAGGCCCATTTGACAATATGAAAAGTGCAAACAATGCTCAGGAAAGCATGCCCTTCAAAAACACCTGATAAGTTGACGTCTTTTCCATTGGAGGCTTTATACACCAGCCCCCCCCCCAACATGTCTCACTGGTCGCGCTTTTTAAAAAAACTTTATTTATGCAACAAAGGGCAAATACGTCATCACAAAAAGATGCAGTATTCTTATTATCATCATTTATTATATCGCCAACCATTTCTGCAGCGCTGTACAATATCCAAAGGGAGCGAGATACAGATAAACAAAATAATGCATAAATAGGTTTTGTAGAGGCACATATCAGGCTTGGATAAACTGGCGGACCTTTGTTGCAATCAATACTTTCACTACAAGGATTTGTTGATCAGACCTATAGGAAATGTTGCACAGAGCAGGCAATCTGCAGAAACACAGATGTTATCTTTCCAGCTTAAATGAACTGTGGCCGGTATCCTCATGAAAGAAGAATCATTGCTGGTCGGTACCTTTCCATGGGTATAATGTATATGTTTAAACAACATTTATTTACGCAGACACATCACTGGTGAGTCTTAGAGAAAGACTGAGCTTTATGTTATCATAATAAATGAAACACATCTAGATTCTGAATGTAGATGGAGAAGACTCAAGAGAAGCCACATGAAGAAAGCACAGGTGACTTGTCTTACAGATGTGTCCTCTCCTGCTGGGAGATATGTCCTCTATATCCTCTGTTGGTTCTATGGGACATATTGTGTAAAACACCTACAGATTACTCACTTTTCTGAGTATATAACGATACTGTATATAAAGCTCCTGACAAAGAAGTCTAATATTTACACATTGTATTGAATATGCTCTCACTGTATCCCTTCACCCTTTGTATACATGGAGCACACACAGCTTCCCTCACTAATCAGCAGCTGCAGCTTTCCCATTTACAATGCATGGCTTATTTATAAACATATGGATCATATCTTTCCACCACTATACTAGCTGTCCACTAAATGACAATAAGTACTGAAATGAAATAAATTATTCACATGGAAATCTCCTTACACACATCTCCAGCAATTACTGCAAGGCCCAGAAAATGTGCTAATGCAACACACATCACAAGCTTCCATGACATTTACAAAACCCATAAAAAGCATCAGAGAGAATAGAGACAGATAGCTCTCCAGCAGCTTTGCAAAGCGTTCGATCTGGTGGTGGTTTTGTAAGGTAACATTCTGCTGGTTCTCTCTGTTGAGGCTATAGACACACACACAGACACAGACAGACACACACACACACCTTTTTTACAGATTTCTGTGCATGTGTCCAGGTCTACATCAATGATACACTGAGATATCGGTTTTCCAGTACAATATACATGTTATTCCCGAGCTGTGGGGACTGTGTGTGTGTGTGTGTGAGTGAATGTGAAGTATATTTACAGTATGTTTGTTACATTGTAACTTCCCCAGGATTCTAAACTCCAGAGAAAAGAGCAACACTGCCCTCTAGCGTTACATGTCACCACATCAGGCCATTGCAGCTTCTCTCCACACACAGTGCAGAGACTGGTTTTAGGCAAATGTAGCTCATTTTAACTAACATATAAAAAATCGAACAATATCAAAGAAATAAAATCCTCACAGTTAAAATCAGACAAAGCAAGTTAATAAAAATGACTGTATTATATCTATCTATCATCTCTCTCTATATATGTATATATACACCTATCTTTCTGTATCAATCTATGTATATATCTATTTATCTATCAATATATCCATCATCTATCTTCACTAACAGGGCAGAAGATATGTTTTAACCCTGATAAATCAATCCATGCTTTTTAACTTTTGCCCAGTCCTTGCATTGCAATGCAAATATTGTGAATTTTGGAAAGTCAATAATGCAATTTAGAAATATATATATATATATATATATATATATATAACCTGGTGCACTGATAGCATTTTTACGAATATTAAAAACTGAAAAAAATATAGTACAAAATATTAATTGGAGGAGAGATGCAGTAACTGTGCCTGCAAATAATATAGACATATATGAACCCATTCAATCTAACTTCATGGTGCTTTGAGATTCACAGGCAGCACATTCCCCTTAGAACATTAGCCTGTTCTTTTATTTATAATTATTTACATTTTGTTTAAGATCAATAGGTCATTGTAAGATCAGCAGAGGGGTTCCTATGCTTGGTGTATACATTGGGAGTGAGGTGCTCTCCTGGTTCTAGGGACTGTTTCTTGATGTTTTCAGTTACAATAAAATGCTTTAAAAAGCACTGATGGGAGGTGAGGTACACCAGCTTGTGTGTTCACTGCCATGAATATTGCCATTATGTGCAGGACTCAGGAGTGCACACACCTCTCTGCATCCTGGAGCATCTTCACACTGCTTGATAATGAGAATTAATGCAGTGAATGCAAAGGAGCCTTTAAAGCAGCCTATAGGCACATATAGAGCTTGCATTAAGCCTGCAGAGAGGCTCCATGCTTTACATTCCTCTCATTATCCACTGCCAGACAACTCTGCAGAATGAAGGGCATTGGAAACAGAATAATGACAATATTGTGTTTTCTACAGAACCTACAGCCTCATGTTTTGACTTAAAAAAAATAAAAAAAGAGAAATACCAGAAACTGGCCACACGATTAACCCTTTCATCTTTCAATGTATTCATTGCCACTGGCGCTCTGCGAGTTAATCATTATTGAGCATTTAAGGTAACAAAGCGACCAGTGTAACTTTTACTCCCATGTGTAGCCATTACTATCTTTTCAATGCATAATACAGATACAAGGCTATACCTGCATGAGGTTACTGGAGACAGTGGAGGGAAATAGAGGGCTACCTGCATGAGGTCACTGGGTGGAAATGGATATAGTGAGTGTATGGACAGGGTTACTGGGGAGATACAGAGCTATATGTATGGGGATATAGGGGAGAGGGGAGCCAGATACAGAGCTATATGTATGGGGATATAGGGGAGAGGGGAGCCAGATACAGAGCTATATGTATGGGGATATAGGGGAGAGGGGAGCCAGATACAGAGCTATATGTATGGGGATATAGGGGAGAGGGGAGCCAGATACAGGGCAATCTGCATGGGGATATTGGGGAGAGGGGAGCCAGATACAGGGCTATATTCAGGGGGTTCAGGGTAGAGGGGAGCCAGATACAGGGCTTTCTGCAGAGGGTTACAGGGGAGAGGGGAACCAGATATAGGGCTATATTCAGGGGAGTGGGGACCCCGATACAGGGCTATCTGCAGGGGGTTCAGGGGAGAGGGGAGACAGATACAGGGCTATCTGCAGGGGGTACAGGGGAGAGGAGGGCTAGATACAGGGCTATCTGCAGGGGGTTCCGGGGAAAGGGGAGCCAGATACAGGGCTATCTGCAGGGGGTTCAGGGGAGAGGAGGGCTAGATACAGGGCTCTCTGCAGGGGGTTCAGGGGAGAGGGGAGCCAGATACAGGGCTATCTGCAGGGGGTTCAGGGGAGAGGAGGGCTAGATACAGGGCTATCTGCAGGGGGTTCAGGGGAGAGGGGAGCCAGATACAGGGCTATCTGTAGGGGGTTCAGGGGAGAGGGGAGCCAGATACAGGGCTATCTGTAGGGGGTTCAGGGGAGAGGGGAGCCAGATACAGGGCTATCTGCAGGGGGTTCAGGGGAGAGGGGAGCCAGATACAGGGCTATCTGTAGGGGGTTCAGGGGAGAGGGGAGCCAGATACAGGGCTATCTGCAGGGGGTTCAGGGGAGAGGGGAGCCGGATACAGGGCTATCTGCAGGGGGTTCAGGGGAGAGGGGAGCTAGATACAGGGCTATCTGCAGGGGGTTCAGGGGAGAGGGGAGCTAGATACAGGGCTATCTGCAGGGGGTTCAGGGGAGAGGGGGGCTAGATACAGGGCTATCTGCAGGGGGTTCAGGGGAGAGGGGAGCCAGATACAGGGCTATCTATACACCCCACTATATGCACAGTCAGTGGTGCTGGAGAGAGTGGAGAGAGTGTCTATCTGCATAGTGTTCCAGTGGAGAGACTGGGCTACTTACAGTTTGCAGCTGTTGATCCTGGGTGCCATTTAGCTGAGAGCAAGGAGACAAATAGACAAAATAGTTTTGCATCCAGATCCATTATGTGGTTAAATGTGTGTTGACAGAATATTCCTGCTGTTGCCTTCAGGTTGCCCTGTGTATGTCTGGCTTCTCAGACACTCCTGGACTCAGCATCCAGGCAGCTCTCCCAGTTCAGCTGCAGACATTCCCCATGCACAGAGCTCCTTCCAGACCCAGATCCACAGAGCAGCAAACACGGAGAGCAGAGAGCCTGGAGGAGCAGGTGATGAAGAAGAATCAGCACTGAGATGCTGGACAGCTCCTTATAGGCAAAGCCAGCTCTCCTCCCACATCCCAGAGCTTGCTACACCCACTGCATGTCTAGGATGCTGCTCCTCTCACTGCATCCAGCACAGAGGAGAGAGGAGCCTCAGCCTCAGCATCTCCTGCACAGCAGCAGAAGCAGCAGAAGCAGCAGCAGAAGAAGCAATGCTGGTCCTGCAAGGTGTGATTCCAGAGGAAGGGGCTGCCAGCCCTGTGACTCATACATTATGAATGTCTCTGGAACAGGATCAGCCCATGGGCAGGGGATGAAAACTTCCAGGGACCCTCTGCTTTCCATGAGCCACAGAGAAGAACATAATGAGGCTTGGACAGAGGAAATAATATTATCCATATTCATTCTTTATAATCACCATTTCAAAAAGTATAGATGGAAATGAAGCATCAGGGAGTGATTCTGTGATATGTGTTAATTGCCTTAGACTCTGAAATATATATGTCATATAAATATAGTGATTCCTCCCATATACTCATTTATACCTTTACTATATATATTACTATTGAGTGAATATATATACACAGACACATATACTGGATCATTCAGACATGGCCACACAGGTAGAATGTGTTTAAAACACATTTATTTTTGAATACTTACGTTTGCATTTATTGTGTTGGAGTGTATAGTGTTTCTGATGATTTTGTTATCCTTTTAAAGGAATCTTGTGTTGTCAGTGGTTGCTAGAAGCTCTGTATTTTATAATAGACACACTTTGCATCATACTGTGATCTAAAACATTGCAGTTTGTGACTCTAAATTGAAATAAAAGTATCTGGAAACCTGGAATTCCTGAAAACACAATCAGGGTTATTCAGAGAGACGTGAACACCAGGAGAATGACTGGAGAAGTGAAAATTCTAGGTCAAAATAGCCAAACCAGAAAAATTCTCCCATTTAACTCACTTTCCAAATCGTCTATTACAGATGTTTTAGAACTACATCTGCCATGGTGCTCAGTCATCCATTAGGCTGACTGAGCCACATGGGAAATGTAGTTGCCAAAACATCAGGGAGCCAAGGTTGCTGACCCCTGGTCTAGATCAGTGTTTCTCAAGTGGTGGGTCGCGACCAGGGGAGGACTGGGTCACGTGGCAAATGCCCCCAGGCCTCTAATGCCTGGGAGCCGGTGATGCATCTTACCTGCAGCAGCGGGTCTCAGGCATCGCAGCTATCTCTGAAGGTTCCCAGGCGCCACCTGGGACCTGCTGCATCAAGTAAGATACTCTGTAATGGCAAGGTGGGGGGGATCTGTAATGGGAGGTGTGGGGTGGGACCCAGTGACTGGCAGTAGCTCTGTACTCCCAACACCATGAGCCACTGTGCAGAATGCACATCTCAGTGAAGCAAAGTATATTTATATAGGCCAGCCTCCAATGGAGGCATGTTTTGAATGGCTTGGACCAATGTGCTTTCCCATTGGTCCAAGCTATTCCATTGCTCTTCAGTGTCTCTTGAGGCACTGAAGAGCGTAGGTTCAGGAAGCAGGTGGTTCCAGACGTGCACTGCAGACTTCTCAATCTCTTGGCCAGCTTCAGCTCATGTGATTAGTGTAGCGTTCAGCTACACAAATTGCGAAGGCTCAGGGAGGGCAGGCTGCTGCGAAAAAATAATGTGTGCGGCGGCAGAGACAGACGGCGGGGGAGCGCGGAGCAGAAGAGTTTGTTACATTTTTTTATAATATTTTATTATTCATTCAGTAGTGATTTAAATTAGAGTTGCTTTGTCTGCATCGCCCCAGACTTTGAGACACGTATTAAGGGAAAACTGGGGATGCTTCTTGTTCTTAAGTTCTAATTAATTTCATATGTTTATTACAGTTTATTTCATTGGGTTTTTGCTTTCGTTTTCACTAGTTCTGTGATTACTGCACTATCCGTTTTGGAAAGAATCCCTGTCTGTTTATAAAACTGTTTAAAACGTTTATACTGTACATTGTAGAATATTACACACCTGGTTTTGTGGAATAAATTATAATGTTTTAGAAATTCAATTATTTTTGGGTCGTGACTTAATGACCAAGGACAATTGTGGGTCCTGAGGGTCCACAGGTAGAACTAGAACCACTGGTCTAGATTGTTCATTCTCCTGGAATTTCTCCTGGTTTTCACCTCTCTCTGAATAACCATGAATGTGGCAAAACTGGAGACCTACGTGTGAATCTCTTTATATTTAGAACATCTATAGACCCTCCATTGATATTAAGACACTGAGGATACATATATCTCTATATCTCTATCTATCTATCTCTCTATCTCTCTATCTCTCTATCTCTCTATCTCTCTATATCTCTCTATCTATCTCTCTATATCTCTATATATCTCTATATCTCTATATCTCTTATATCTCTCTCTATCTCTCTATATCTCTCTATCTATATCTTTCTATCTCTCTATCTATCTCTCTATCTATCTCTCTATATATCTCTCTATCTATCTCTCTATCTATCTCTCTATATCTCTCTCTATATATCTCTCTATCTATCTATCTATCTATCTATCTATCTATCTATCTATCTATCTATATATCTCTCTATATATCTCTCTATCTAACTCTCTATATATCTCTCTATCTATATATCTCTCTATATATCTCTCTATCTAACTCTCTATATATCTCTCTATCTATATCTTTCTATCTCTCTATCTATCTCTCTATCTATCTCTCTATATCTCTATATATCTCTCTATATATCTCTCTTTCTATCTCTCTATCTATCTCTCTATCTATCTCTCTATCTCTCTATATCTCTCTCTATATATCTCTCTATCTATCTATCTATCTCTCTATATATCTCTCTATCTCTCTATCTATCTCTCTATATCTCTATCTCTCTATATCTCTATATCTCTATATCTCTCTCTATATATATCTCTATCTATCTCTCTATAGCTTTATATCTCTATATATATATCTCTTATATCTCTCTCTATCTCTCTATATCTCTCTATCTATCAGGGTTATCCAAAGAGATTCGAAAAGTCACCGCACGTTCGGTGACTTTTCGTTCTCTTCAATTCGGTTCCTTTTGCCGATTGCATTTCGGTGACCCTGCGGTGTATTCAGCAAACAGCACAGGGTCCCCGAATTGCAGGGAAAAGCTGCCGTAAACTCACCGAAAACTAACCGAATGCACTATGAAAACAAGCAAAAACATCTGGATTAACCTTCGAAGAGGAGCCGAACAGGAGCCGAAAAGGAGCCGAATCACACAGAGCCAAAGCAGCTGTGACGTAGAGGAGGCAGTGAATAAATTAGAAAAACCATTTGTATGAATCTGGGAAAAAGAAACGCTGTTTGCAAAGAAACTACTGAGCGAAAATGTCTGAAATTTTCACAGGAGGTCCAGGGAATGATAATAAAGAGGGCTGTTACAAAAAAAATAAGCAAACTGAAAAAAAAAAAAAAAAATCGGACTTTTAATTTTTTTTTAAAAAATTCAGAAAAATGCTTAAAGTATCCTAAAAAATCTATAAATAAAGAGACTTTTTGCTGCAGAATTTTATAATGAACGGTTTATTAGATATTGAATTAAAACAGGAATATTTTTAACATTGAAGCCTATGGGATTCTCCTGAATAAATTTGCCGAATTAAACCACCGAATGGCAGGGCATTAGGGGAACCTTTCACTGCTGGTTTGTGTTCTCTGAATAGCCGAAGCAGTGCTTTTTCATGGGGATTTCACTGCCCTCGAACAGGGACCGAACAGGCACCGTATGTGCAGGTAATTCGCCAGGATTTGGCGAATTGCCTGCTCTCTGGATAGCTGAATGGCCAGGAAAGGTAACCGAATGCTGATTTTCAGCGTTCGGTTACCTTTCTCAAGCAATTCGAATCTCTTTGGATAACCCTGTATATCTTTCTATCTCTCTCTCTATCTATCTATCTATCTATCTATATCTCTATATATCTCTCTATATATCTCTCTATCTATCTCTCTATATCTCTCTCTATATATCTCTCTATCTATCTCTCTATCTATCTCTCTATATCTCTCTCTATATATCTCTCTATCTATCTCTCTATCTATCTATCTATATATCTCTCTATATATCTCTCTATCTAACTCTCTATATATATCTCTATCTCTCTATCTATCTCTCTATCTATCTCTCTTTCTCTCTATATCTCTATCTCTCTATCTATCTATATCTCTCTATATATTTCTCTATCTCTCTCTATATATCTCTATATATCTCTCTATATCTCTATCTCTTATATCTCTCTCTATATCTCTCTCTATATATCTCTCTATCTATCTCTCTATATCTCTCTCTATATATCTCTCTATCTATCTCTCTATCTATCTATCTATATATCTCTCTATATATCTCTCTATCTATCTCTCTATATATCTCTCTATCTATATCTTTCTATCTCTCTCTATATCTCTCTATATCTCTATATATCTCGCTATATATCTCTCTTTCTATCTCTCTATCTATCTCTCTATTTATCTCTCTATCTCTCTATATCTCTCTCTATATATCTCTCTATCTATCTCTCTATCTATCTATCTATATATATCTCTATATATCTCTCTATCTCTCTATCTATCTCTCTATCTATCTCTCTATCTCTCTATATCTCTATATCTCTATATCTCTCTCTATATATCTCTCTATCTATCTCTCTATAGCTTTATATCTCTATATATCTATCTCTTATATCTCTCTCTATCTCTCTATATCTCTCTATCTATATCTATCTATCTCTATCTATCTATCTATCTATCTATCTATCTATCTATCTATCTTTCTATCTCTCTATCTATCTCTCTATATCTCTATATATCTCTCTATATATCTCTCTATCTATCTCTCTATCTATCTCTCTATATCTCTATATATCTCTCTATCTATCTCTCTATCTATCTATCTATCTATCTATCTATCTATCTATCTATATATCTCTCTATATATCTATCTATCTATCTATATATCTCTCTATATATATCTCTATCTCTCTATCTATCTCTCTATCTATCTCTCTATCTCTCTATATCTCTATCTCTCTATCTCTCTATATCTCTCTATCTATATCTCTCTATATATCTCTCTATCTCTCTCTATATATCTCTATATCTCTCTCTATATATCTCTCTATCTATCTCTCTATATCTCTATCTCTCTATATCTCTATATATCTCTCTATATATCTCTCTATCTATCTCTCTATCTATCTCTCTATATCTGTATCTCTTATATCTCTCTCTATATCTCTCTCTTTATATCTCTCTATCTATCTCTCTATATCTCTATCTCTTATATCTCTCTCTATCTCTCTATATCTCTATCTCTTATATCTCTCTCTATCTCTCTATATCTCTCTACTCTATCTATATCTTTCTATCTCTCTATCTATATCTCTCTATCTCTCTCTCTCTATATATCTCTCTATATCTCTCTCTATATCTCTCTATCTATATCTCTCTATCTATCTATCTCTCTATATATCTCTCTATCTCTCTCTATCTATCTATCTCTATCTCTCTATATATCTCTCTATATCTCTATATATATCTATCTATCTCTCTATATATCTCTCTCTTTATATATATATCTATCTATCTCTCTATCTATCTCTCTATATATCTCTCTATCTCTCTATATATATCTATCTATCTCTCTATATATCTCTCTATCTCTCTCTCTCTATCTCTCTATATATCTCTCTATCTCTCTCTCTATATATCTATCTATCTCTCTATATATTTATCTCTTTATCTATCTATCTATCTATCTATCTATATATCTATCTATCTATCTCTCTATCTCTCTATATATCTCTCTATCTCTCTATATATATCTCTCTATCTCTCTATATATCTCTCTATCTCTCTATCTCTCGCTATCGCTCTATCTCTCTATCTCTCTATATCTCTCTATATCTCTATATCTCTATACAGTATATCTCTCTATATCTCTCTATCTCTCTATATCTCTCTATCTATATCTCTCTATCTATATCTCTCTATCTCTCTATATCTCTATATCGCTCTATATCTCTATCTCTCTATCTCTCTATATCTCTCTATATCTCTATATCTCTATACAGTATATCTCTCTATATCTCTCTATCTCTATCTCTCTATATCTCTCTATCTATATCTATCTATATCTCTCTATCTCTCTCTATAGATCTCTTTCTCTGTCTCTCTCTATATATCTCTATCTATATATAAATATATATCATACAGTTGCCAAGTATGAAGACAATTAAACGTTTATTAATAGAAGTCCTCTCAAATACCCTCATGGCTGATCAGACTGTCACCTTCTCCTGTATTAGTTATTTATCTTGATACTCTCTTTGTTGCCAACAAATGTCCAGTAAACTCTATGGCTCCCAAACGTGGTGGATGTCAAGAATGAGCAGGCCGCGGAGTCCAATCACTTTGCTTCTGTGAGCGTTTGGCTGCGTATATTACTCCTGCAGACTTGGTTTGACTGTTGCAAAAGGTCAATTTGCAGCGCGGAGTCTTAAGTGTGAAGCAGCCGCTTTCCATCATTAAAAATGCAATTCCAAAATAGCACATCCTCTAATGTGATGATAATGCACCGGCGCAGGCAGCCCGACACATCAAAAATTCAAATACAGGTTATTTCCTTTGCATTAAATTGCAGGGTGTGCAGGCCGCTCCGGATTGCATCGGACATTAGCTCTGATTTATAGCTCTATCAGTGCATTGTGTGTGTGTGTGTGCAAAGCTTTGATATACAATGTATCGGATGCTCACAAAATAATGAAATTCAATTGTTTGTCTAACAAGGAAACAGTAACAGCAGCATCCTCTCAATGTGACGACACCTGGAGGAGATTTTACTGGCCTTAAATGGTTAAGGTGGTTTATTTTTAGAGGTTCAAATATTGGCATCTGGGGAAGTTTTGGGATGCGTAGTCATTCTATATGTTAACTCACCACCAACCCCATATTGCATACGTTAAATGTGACCTTCCCTTGTCCATGATTGTCTTTAAATGAACACCATACTCATCCTGAGCACTTTTTCTCCCCACCTCCCCAAGCAGCCCAAATCGGGTGAAATCGCTGGATGAAGTGGAGGAGTTTCGTCCACCCACCCCAGCATCATCAGCAGCCAGGATTTAGAATGTCCCGGCTGTCGGTCACCAGATCAGTCACTGATGATGTAAGCATGCAGAGAGTGCGCCAATGTCACCCTCAGTGAGACCACCCACCATAGGCGGCGTCCTGAGAGAGGCAGCCAATGGAATAGTTCTGTGCATGCGCATGCAGCTCCGATCCATCGCTTTGTGCAGGCAGTACGAAACTTGCATACTAAAGGGGTTTTTGAGCACCGAAATATCGCCGACATTTCGGTGCTCTCACTCCGCGCAGTTCCTTGCACTTCAGGGAACCAAAATTCCCCACCTGCGGTGAATTTAGCATTCACCGCAGGGTCTCCAGAATGCAGGGAAAACCCAGTGCAAACCTGCTGCAAACCCACTGCAATCTCGCCGAAATCCCACCGAAAACCTGCCGGAATTGTCAGAAAACATGCCGAACATGCAAGAAAGAGTTGACGAGCCTCCAATCACAGCGCAGAGCAGCAGCCAGAAAAATCCGACAAGCTGATGAACAGGGTAAGAAAAAAAAAGACAATACGCTTGACAGTTTCAATATTGAAACGCTGCTTGCAAAAAAACTACTGAATGGAAATGCCTGGAATTTACATATAAAATCCTATGAATGATAATAAAAAGGGCTGTTACAGAAAAAAGAACATCAATGCAAAAAAAAAAAAAAACGGAAAAAAAATTGCCAAATAAATCTCAAAAAATGCCTAGAAGATCCTAAAAAAATCTATAAATAAAGAGACTTTTTGCTGCAGATTAAAATAATAAACGGTTTATTAGATATTGAATTAAAACAGGAATATTTTTAACATTGAAACCTATGGGATTCTCCTGAATAAACCTGCCGAATGAAACCACTGAACATCAGGGTCAAGGCCGGTGCTGCCGCTAGGCGAGCAAGACTGTCGCCTAGAGCGCAGTGCCCGCCTAGGGCGCAGCCGGGCCTGACCACTTTAAAAAATAAACTTGTGTGGCACCGGTTCTTCTCCCGACACGAATGGCCACTGGCTTGAAGCTTGGCCGCTCGCGTAGGATGGTAACCACGTGACCAGCGCACGAGATCCTCTCGCAAGACCTCTGCGCTGGTCAGGTGGTTTCCGGTGAGCGGCCAAGCTGCATGTCAGCGGCCGCTCGCTTCCTCGGGAGAAGACGCCAGCGGAGCCAGGTGAGAGCTGGGGGCACTATATACCCAAGAGCTAGGGGCATATATACCTAAGAGCTGGGGGCAATATATACCCAAGAGCCGGGGGCACTATATACCCAAGAGCTGGGGGCATATATACCTAAGAGCTGGGGACAATATATACCTAAGAGCTGGGGGCAATATATACCCAAGAGCTGGGGGCATATATACCCAAGAGCTGGGGGCATATACCCAAAAGCTGGGGTCGCTATATACCCAAGAGCTGGGTGCACTATATACCCAAGAGCTGGTGGCACATATAGCTAAGAGCAGGGGGCAATATATACCCAAGAGTGGGGTGCAATATATACCCAAGAGTTGGGGCAATATATACCCAAGAGTTGGGGGACAATATATACCCAAGAGCTGGGGGCAATATATACCCATGAGTCTGAGCTGGGGGGCAATATATATATCCATGTGAGCTGGGGGCAATATATATACCCATGTGAGCCTGGGGGCAATATATATCCAAGTGAGCTGGGGGGCAATATATATACCCATGTGAGCTGGGGCAATATATATTTCCATGTGAGCTGGGGGGCAATATATATACCCATGTGTTCTGGGCAATATATAGCCATGTGTGCTGGGTCAATATATATCCATGTGAGCCATGGGCAATATATATTCATGTGTGCTGTGGGCAATATATACCCATGTGAGCCTGGGGGCAATATATATATCCAAGTGAGCTGGGGGGCAATATATATACCCATGTGAGCTGGGGCAATATATATATCCATGTGAGCTGGGGGGCAATATATATACCCATGTGTGCTGGGGCAATATATAGCCAATACCATGTGTGCTGGGGCAATATATACCCGTGTGTGCTAGGGCAATATATATCCATGTGAGCCAGGGGCAATATATATTCATGTGTGCTGTGGGCAATATATACCCATGTGTGCTGGGGCAATATATATCCATGTCTGCTGGGGCAATTCCCATGTGTGCTGGGGCAATACATACATAAAGCCCATGTGAGCTGGGGCAGTAATGTGCGGTGTTTATGAGGGTATCACAGAGCTCCACAGTAATGTGCAGTGTTTATGAGGGTATCACAGAGCTCCACAGTAATGAGCAGTGGTTTTTTTTGGGGGGGCGCAAGTAGCTGGTCTTGCCTAGGGCACAAAATAGTCTAGCACCGGCCCTCATCAGGGCATTTCACTGATATTTCTCTGCTGTTCAATGTGAATAGATTAACCATTGCTTCTCTATGGGGGATTTCACTGCCCTCTAACAGGCACCGTACATGCAGGCAATTTGCCAAACTGCCTGCTCTCTGAATAGAGGAATGGCCCCGAAATGTCACCGTACGCTGAATTTCAGTGTCCGGTTACATTTCAGTGAAATTTCGGACCTCTCTGTATAGCCCCTATAAAGTACGCATGTCCCGAGCGATGACAAATTTCCAGATCCTAAGATACACAGTTTGTGTAGCCCCGTAGCAAAGTTGCAGGAACCTCTGGGTTCAGGAGAAGCGGAGGAGCTGAGTGCATCCAGGGAGAAAAGGTGAGTGAATTCTCTTAAAAAAATATATATAAAAAATAATAATTGGGCAGAGGCTGTCAAGACTCCGGCTCAGGTTTCACAGTGTACCAGGCCTTGATGCCACATCATTACGACGTGAGATACACACCGAGATCTTTCACTGACAATAAATCACTGTAACAGCCGAATAACAATCAAATCGCAAATCTCTTCCTCTAATAAGTGACAATGATAAAGATGTTCACCTTTTGTCTGCACGTTGCGTCTTTACCATCTCTCAATCTCCCACCCCATCGCCCTCCCTGCTGCGAGTGAGAGAATAAAGTCAGAGCTGCGAGAACGAATACAATCATTATGACATTTTTAATCTTGCTGTAATTTCAGAGCTGAAGCAGAGCTGGGCGTTTTATAATAAAAGAGAAGAAGCAATCTATTTAGATGCCGTGATCAGGTTAACTCCGGCTGACCTGCCGAGCGCCAAGAGAATGCGTTGCCAAGCCGAGAGGAAAAGTATACAAATGTATCGGAAGCACTCAGCCACCTGTTACCATCACCCATTAACAGGGGTCTCAAGAAAGGGGGAAACTGAGGAACATTGGAGATTTTTTTATATTATTTTGCCAATCAGATAGATGTAATGACTGATGTTTCCATATGATTCTTTCTTCCACCCCCGCAACCAAACGTGTGTAATATTTCAATGGTGGTTGACATCACCAAACAACTCAACCACACCCCTGTAATCTCCCGACTAGACTACTGTAATAACATTCTACCTGATATCCCTCTCTCCCCCTTACAATCCATCCCAAATGCCTCTGCCAGGCTCATCCACCTCACCCGCTGCTCTGTCTCTGTGAGTCCCTTCACTGGCTCCTCATCCACCTCACCCGACGCTCTGTCTCTGCCGCTCCTCTCTGCGAGTCCCTTCACCGGTTCCCCATCCACCTCACCTGCCGCTCTGTCTCTGCTGCTCCTCTCTGCGAGTCCCTTCACTGGCTCCCCATCCACCTCACCCACTGCTCTGTCTCTGCCGCTCCTCTCTGCAAATCCCTTCACTGGCTCCTCATCCACCTCACCCGACGCTCTGGCTCTGCCGCTCCTCTCTGCGAGTCCCTTCACTGGTTCCCCATCCACCGCAGAATTAAATTCAAAATCCTTACACTGACCTACAAAGCTCTAACTCTGCTCCCCACTACCCGTCCTCACTAATCACCAAACACACCCCAGCCCGCTCATAGGTTTATAGCCTAGCCCCAACCAGCTGTGGGTGGGATTTATTGTTTGCATTTTGTTTGTGTCTCTTTAGTGGCGTTTTTCTGGACAACTTTTGGGGCACAATATAGTGACAGACTTGACTTTCTTACTTTCCTATACTAGCAGACCCTCGAAGGTCTGTTTCTAGCTCACCAGCTTGTCTGCGAGCTCTATCTCCCCTTCATATACACACTTTCAGCCAGTTGGGGCTTATGAAGACAGCTTATGTGATACTGTTTCTCATCTAACATACAATTCATTGTTTTTTTGTATGATCCATATTGTGGTCGCATGTATGTATATGTTTCATACAGATCCTTTTTGATCTCTCATATAGCGTGTTTTGTCTGGATACACTTATTTCATTGTAGCAAATTCGGGTACCCCCCAGTATTCTATTATGGAGAAAACCTTCATGTTCTATACTGTGTAGCGCTGTGTTTAAAAAGACTGTTCTGCTGCATTTACTTGCAATGGCCACCAGAGGGAGACAGAGACCATGCTAAGATTATGCTGGACAAACACAGAAAACATTGGGACTACATTTCCCGGCATGCTTTGGGGGCAGACACAGGAAGTGGGTGGGACACAGAACTTACATCCTGAGCCTTGTGAAGGAGGCTGGCAGAGCGCGCCAGGGAGTGGGAGAAGCAAGACCCAGTGCTGCAGAATGTGACAGTGACCAGGCCGGAGCGCAGCTGGGGCCTGACAGAGCTAAAGACTGGGTTATTCAGTCTTACCAGAGGAAGACCCAGTGATTCACAGGAATACCCACGCTGATACCAAGTGAGTGAGAGGACCCCGAGTTAGGAGCACCGCAGATCGATCGGACAGGGAGAGCAGGCGGTGAGCTGGACATCTTGCGGCAGCTACAGAAAAGCAAGACAGCGGATCCGGTAGCCCAGAGAATCCCAGCCAAGATCGAGCGGAGAGACGTCCTGGGTCGAGCGGAGCACCAAGTATCTGGCGGATGGGTGAGAGGCCTTCCAGGCCGTTTGTGAATAAAGAAAGCACGCTGCTGTTTGTTTCAAAAACCCACAGGGCCCCAACTTGACTAGTCGAAGATACCTCATAAGCAATTCACTGGCCAGTTGAATATTGTACCCGGGTACAATCACACACACACACACACCTACATTCTTTGGGACATAACCTGTATGGGACTCACTCCCCAACCACAAAGGGGGTTAAAGATATATTTTTCTCTTTTCCGCTGCGCGTTCCTCGAATTACGAAGCATCGTATTTCTTTTCTGCTGCGCGTTTCCCGCATTACGAAGTACTGTAAATATATATACGAACACCGTGTTATTAATTATATGCCATTTGTTCTAGTAAACTATATAATTTATAAAATCCACAACGATGCTTGAGTATATTTATTCCCTAGTGCGGGGAGACTGGCCCGAGGTTCAGTTTCAGCGGCTCCTCCGGGAGTGAGCGCTACAACTGCATCAGGTTGCTTTTATTTATACTGAGCAACAGTCATCCTTTCCCTGCACCCTGCATTTACTATAACTGGCTCCTCATCCACTACAGAAATAAACTAAAAATCCTAACTCAGAATTACAAAGCCCTCAGAAACTCTTGACACCTTTTATTCTTGTTATGTTTTATACATGAACTGGGTTGTTACCAGAGCGGCTGCAACAACCAGGAGTGAGTACAGGCGCGACACCACTTTTTCTGTATTTATGTATATTTTGGTGTAGCACCAGTTAAGTCATTTTTGCTGCTGTTCCTTTTTCCAGGTTTTTAACCCCAAAGTGGAGTATTTGGTGAGTGTTTAAATAAAACCCCCATTCTGCCGCTTAGCTGGGAAGCAGCAGGAGAACATGTAGTAGCTCAGAGGAGCGGCTTATGGTTTCATTAGGTCCTCACCTTACCAAGAGGTACATTGACGGGGCAGGTGAGCTTAAACTTCAATGGCCATTCGAGCAAACCAAAACCTCTGATTGTGTTTTGAGTCACAAGGAATTTTATAGAAATGAGCGCAGGTGACGCCTTTTTTCTTATTAGGGAAACACTAAGACCCGGGTTGAGACCCAGCGCTAATGCGGTTGTGCACAGGATAGAAGTGTTTTTTTTACAGTGCAGAGTGCCGGGCCGTCCCTAGCCCTCGCAAGCTTGCCTCCAGCGAATAGCCCTCACACCCTGCATTATTAAAATCCTCCAAGGTGGCCATATTATCCATGTTTATATGCACAAATAATAATTAAGGCTGATGGGCATTGCATGATAAATGCCACCCAACAGCATGTAGAATCATTACACTGCATTTAATAGATCCAAAAGGAAGTGAGCCACAATAACTTCCCTGCTGCAGCATTTAAATAATACATGTTTCAGGGCAAGACTTATCCATGTGTCCCTTTAAACATTATTATTATTATTCTTGAACCCAGGACATACTGAAAACGAGAGAAATCTCAATGTATCCTTCCTGGTAAAATCCTTTTTAAATAAATAAATTACTATCATTATTATTATATTATTTATTTCTATAGCACCACATATTCCGCAGCGCTTTACAAGATCAGTGTACAAGGGGTTGATACATTAGAATACCACACATCGGATGATATGGTCTGATTCAGGGGACCCTGTTCCCAAAGGAATTTACAATCTATGAGATGTCCAAGTATTTTGTGATGTTGGCGCATACATATCTCGCCCAAGGACACTCGCTGGTGGCGTCTTCTGAGTGGGATCGAGTCGTCTTTCCATGATTGTAGAGCAGCGACCTGGTGGTTGGGTTGAACTCGCTTCCTGTAAAGTGGAGACTTGCTTCTCACAGTTGTATTGGAGGGATGTGCTGAGCGGGACTTGATTTGCTTCTCCACGGTCGAAGGGTAGAGACATCACCACTGGACTCCACGGCTGATATTGGGCCCTATTACATTCTTAACGCAAAAAACGCACGGTAAACACGTGAATTTTTGCGCGAAGCTTTAAACATCAACGCGCGTAAATCAACGCTGGTATTACAATCCTCACACATTTTTTCATCCGTCAGAAAATAACGCGCGTAAAACGTGCGCGCAGCAATGTTGCGCGCAGAAATCAGTGTGCGGACTGTTTTCTTCACGCGATTCAGCCAATCAGAATGAGAATTGTCTCCCGTTCAGTTTTTGCGCCTGTCAAAGTCAATCTGAGTATATATGCTGCAGCAATAATAAAAACACGCACAACTTCTCCATTTTATTGTTTGGGTATGTGTAGAATGTGTAACTATACTGCGCTGTATTGTTTTTTGGGCTGGTGTATTTGGGTTCGGCAGGTTGATAGAATTTGCCATTAATACCAGCTTTTAGGAGTTGCTAAAATTATGCGCGCAAAGGCTGCTTGTTACAAACTGCGCATAGATTGAAATACCATTCACGTACCAGCGCACAAATGCATTTGCGCTCACAATGTTAAGTATAGGACGCACGCAGTACAGTAAGCTTGCGCAGCGTTCGCGCAGGTTCACCCGCGGTAGACGTATATGCACTTTTGTTGCGCTGACATTGTAATATGACATTCAGCGCAGAGGGTTTTGCCCCTGTCGTTAATGTGTTTTTGTGCGGGCGCAAATGTATGCGCGAAGAATGTATTAGGGCCCATTGTGTCGTAGGAACTATGTACCATTAGGTGATTCGCCCAAGTACACTTACTGGAGAGGTGCTCTGGCCGGGATTAAACCTGGGTCTCCACAGTTATAGAGCAGTGATGCTACCTCTACTCCATCCAGCCGATACAAAACATGGTCCACACGGTCACCCTAATAATCAACCGCTTCAATACTATGAATAACCCCCAGCATAAAATGTTTAAAATGAGGCAATATATTAGAATTAGGATATATGTGGATAAAGGATACATTTTTAATAGAGCTGACTGCAACAGCAGCAACATTACTGACGAGATCCATTACTATGGTGTAAGAGAGCACCTGTGCTGCATCCTTTACATTGCCTGTTAATTGCCTGTTCATTTTGGGTGAGGACCTGTTTTTGTGGTTTTTTTTGAGTTAGCGCCAGGGTTGAGCAGTAGGTAAATATTTGTGATTAGTGTCCGTCCAGAAATTAGCGCCGGCACCAAGTGATCTGTTAGTTACAATAGCGCCAGAGATCTCTAGCGCTCCCCATGTTAAGTATAGGATGCGGAAAGTACAGTAAGGTCGCGCTACGAGTCACTAATAGTGATTTTTTCCCATTTTTAGCTGGGGGCAAACAATCTGCTGATCCGGCGCTAGACTGAATTAACCCGAGTAACGCAAAAACAGGCGGACGCTAGGGTTAACTCACACCAGGTGAAATGGCCCCTGGAAGGCCAACGTTTTTGTCCCCTTCTTTACAGGTTACCTAGCAGGCAGATACTGGACACAAACAAGGCAAGAACAGAAGGGAACTCACAATAGGTAGGAAGCATTGGCTTGGGTCAGGACGGGGAACACTGGAGGAGAGGAGGCTTTGGCCGCCAACAGGTGTTTAATGCAAAGTGCAGGATACACCGGGAAATAGACAAAAAGCACCTGTTGTTTCCCACAGACAGAGGTTACAAGAAACCCATTCCTGCATAATACAAGGTTACAGAGGCCGAGACATGAAAGGTGCTGACAAGATTAAGTCACAGCAGCAGGGGTGCAGACATGTGTCTTTCTGTGACACCTTGGCATGGGTCGTGACACACTGGTAGGTCTTTTTGCAGGAGAGTTTCAGGATACAATAGGGGTTATTCAGAAAGGTCCAAAATGTAACTGGACGCTGAAATTCAGTCTACGGTGACATTTCGGGACCATTCGGCCATTCAGAGAGCAGGCAGTTTGCCAAATTTTGGTGAACTGCCTGCAAGTACAGTGCCTGTTCGATGGCAGTGAAATACGGTGCCTGTTCAGCGGCAGTGAAATACAGTGCCTGTTCGGCGGCAGTGAAATACGGTGCCTGTTCGATGGCAGTGAAATACGGTGCCTGTTCAGCGGCAGTGAAATACAGTGCCTGTTCGGCGGCAGTGAAATACGGTGCCTGTTCGATGGCAGTGAAATACGGTGCCTGTTCAGCGGCAGTGAAATACAGTGCCTGTTCGGCGGCAGTGAAATACGGTGCCTGTCTGGTGGCAGTGAAATACGGTGCCTGTCTGGTGGCAGTGAAATACGGTGCCTGTCTGGTGGCAGTGAAATCTCACATTGAACAGCAGAGAAATGTCAGTGAAATGCCCTGCTGGTCAGTGGTTTCATTCAACAGGTTTATTCAGGCGAATCCCATAGGTTTTAATGTTAAAAATATTCCCGTTTTAATTCAATATCTAATAAACCGTTTATTATTTTAATCTGCAGCAAAAAGTCTCTTTATTTTTTGATGTTTTTAGGATCTTTCAGGCATTTTTCAGGATTTTTTCGGCAAGTTTTTTTTTTCCTTTTTTTTTTATCGTTTTTCCTTTTTTTCTGTAACAGACTTTTTTATTATCATTCATCGGATCTTTATGTGTAAATTCCAGACATTTTCGTTTAGTAGTTTTTTTTGCAAACTGAGTTTCAATTCACTTTCAAGCATATTGTTCATTTTGTTGTTTTTTTTACCATGTTCTTTAGCTCGTCGGCTTTTTCCGGCGGCTGGTCTGTGCTGTGATCGGTGGCTCGGCAGCTCTTCCGACGTGTTCGGCGTGGTTTTTGCGGTGGTTTCTGCATGTTTTCGGTGAGTGTTCGCTCAGTGAGTGTTCGTCCGGTGTGTGACTGGTTTTCCCTGCACACCAGGAACCCTGCGGCTGGTCTGCGCTGTGATCGGCGGCTCATCGGCTTTTTCCGAAGTGTTTTGCGTGTTTTCTGCTACGGTTCTGGCAGGTTTTCGGCAGGCATTCGGTGGGTTTGCGTCAGGTTTTCCCTGCACTTCGGGGGCCCTGTGTTAAATGTTGAATTCACTGCAGGGTGGGGACCTTTGATTTCCCGAAGTCCAGGGAAGCGTGGGAAGCAGAGCGCACCGAAATGTCGGCGATATTTCGGTGCTCTCTGAAAAACCCTTACAATGTTCTGAACACGGAATTGCCTGTTCTTATTGCGCTACTATTTATTTTCTTGTTTACGTTTAAAGATATTATTTTCATATTTTTTCCAGAATCCGGGAGATCGTTTGATAACGTTTGTCCCGAGGGTAAAATCCATAATGAGAGATTTGCTGTATTTTCCCCCGTGTTTGCTAATGACTCATGTTTACTTTGTAAAAGCAATTTTCTGTTTTACCTTCTCGCTAATTGTCATGCTAAACGCGCGCTGCCTTCAGATGATTTGATTACTGTTACCATAAATTATGTTAAGATATCGCTGGTAATCAATGGCATTTTCTTTGTGACATGACATCATATATACTACATGAATCGATGCTGTTTTAACATTAATTAACAATAATTAAGTTGTCTTTCATCAGCAGCGAAGCAGCAATTCTAATACCGATGAGTCATCGCTGAGCTGACACTATAAAATATCCCGGGACTGCGCTGCGTCTGCTGGAGCGAGATAAGAAACGCTACGGCAGAACTCAAGAGTGCAAGATGCGCCAAACGTTAAGGTGAGATGCAAAACGCACTAAGGGCCTACTGTGATTCCGTTACTTACAGTATATTGTGGATAAACATGGAGTATGAGAAAAAAAACAAATTTAACAGAATTTTCAAACACCATGGGGGTTATTCAGAGAGCACCATAGTGTCGCCGACATTTCGGTGCTCTCTCGTTCCCCGCACTTCCCTGCACTTCGGGGAATGTAAGTCCCCCACCCTGCGGTGAATTCAGCATTCACCGCAGAGTCCCCGAAGTGCAGGGAAAACTTGCTACAAACCCACCGAACGCCTGCCGAAAACCTGCCAGAACCGCCGCAAAAAACACGCCAAACACTTCGGAAAAAGCCGATGAGCCGCCGAACAGGGGGAAAAAAAAATACGATTGAAAATGTCAAAATTTAAACTCTGTTTGCAAAAAAACTACTGAAAGGAAATGTCTGGAATTTTACATGTAAGATCCTGTGAATGATAATAAAAAGGGCTGTTACAGAAAAAAACGCTTTGAAAAAATTGACAAAAAAATCCCAAAAAATGCCTAAAAGATCCTTAAAAATCAATAAATGAAGAGACTTTTTTGCTGCAGATTAAAATAATAAACAGTTTATTAGATATTGTATTAAAACGGGAATATTTTTAACATTGAAGCCTATGGGATTCGCCTGAATAAACCTGCCGAATGAAACCACTGAACATCAGGGCATTTCACTGACATTTCTCTGCTGTTCAATGTGAATAGATTAACCATTGCATCTCTATGGGGGATTTTACTGCTGTCGAACAGGCACCATACTGGCAGGCAGTTTGCCAAAATTTGGTGAACTGCCTGCTCTCTGAATAGCCGAATGGCCACAGAATGGCACCGTACGGGGAAATTCACGGTTCGGAGACATTTCGGGGCCAGATCGTCTCTCTCTGAATAACCCCTTATGGCTAAAATTCACTGTAAACACAGCGTGATATAACATTTATGTCATTGTGCCTCTGTGATAGAATATATACAGGGTAATTCAAAGAGAATCAAAAAGTCATCGCACGTTCGGTGACTTTTCGTTCTCTTCAATTCGGTTCGTGTTGCTGATCCCATTTCGGCGACCCTGCGGTGTATTCAACAAGCAGCACAGGGCCCCCGAATTGCAGGGAAAGGCCGCCGCAAACCCAACGAAAACTAATCGCAAAACCCGGCGAATGCACGTCGAAAATCCGCAAAAACATCTGGATTAACCCGCCGAAAATGCCGGAAAGACCCGAGCAGGAGCCGATCACACGCAGCGAAGCTGCCGGAAAAAGCCGACACTGCAGACGAGTGGAGTGAATAAATTAGAAAAACAGTTTGCTTGACTGTTTGAAAAGTGAAACGCTGTTTGCAAAGGAACTACTGAGCGAAAATGTCTGAAATTTACATATAAAATCCAATGAATGATAATAAAAAGGGCTGTTACAGAAAAAATAAGTAAAGTTATCCAGGTAAAGTAACCATGTAATTGGGCAGACTAGATGGGCCGAAAGGTTCTTATCTGCCAACATTTTCTATGTTTCTATGTTTCTAAGTTAAAAAAATCTGACTTTTTTTAAAAAAAAAACACAAAATCCAGAAAAATGCTTAAAATATCCTAAAAAAATCTATAAGTAAAGAGACTCTTTACTGCAGAATTTTATAATGAACGGTTTATTAGATATAGAATTAAAACGGGAACATATTTAACATTGAAGCCGATGGAATTCTCCTGAATAAACTTGTCGAATTAAACCACCGAATGGCAGGGCATTTTGGGAACCTTTCACTGCTGGTTTGTGTTCTCTCAATAGCCGAAGCAGTGCTTTTTTATGGGGATTTCACTACCCTCGAACAGGCACCGAACAGGCACCGTATGTGCAGGCAATTCGCCAGGATTTGGCAAATTGCCTGCTCTCTGAATAGCCGAATGGCCAAGAAAGGTAACCGAACGCTGATTTTCAGTGTTCGGTTCCCTTTCTCCAGCCATTCGGATCTCTTTGGATAACCCTGATAGTATCACTCATTTTTTTCTGAGCCTGAAGGTTTTGCTCCCACTGAGAAAGTCTCTTCATTGGTTGTAAGCAAATACAACAGCTGTTATCATTGCAACAAACCAATGACATAGCAGTGTTTTGATTGATTTCAGATGATGATAAGGGCTTGTTTCATGCTTTGTTTTATCCTTTAATTTATTCTAAGAGCCAGTTATCAGGCTCCAAAACACATGAGTGGCAAAGATTTACTGTAAATCCACTACACCCTACTTATGATCTGTGGATGGATGGATGGATGGATGGATGGATGGATGGAGAATCATGGATCTTCAGCATATTACTATACATGTAGTAGCACTTTTTGGACAACTTGGGGTGCCGTCTGCCTGCCTAATATACTGTCTCTATGATATATTTTATGATGGTGCACTAATTTTTACACTCTCTGCAATGAAAAGTTGTTTTCCATACAGGATTATTCAGAGAGCATCAAAAGGGTCCCCAAAGTGCGGCGAATAGACCCGCCAAACAAACGAAAAACTGCTGCAAAACCGCCGAATCGATCCAAAAAAAGCCAATGACCTGCCGAACAGACTGCCGACCAGCCACTGGAAAAAGACGACAAGTCTCCAGATGGCGTTAAAAAAAAAAAAAGAAGACCACAACTTTTAAGACTTGTTTCCCAAAAAACTACTACATGAAAATGCCTGGAAATAATATATAAGGTCTTACGTATAATAATAAAAAGGTGTGCTACAGAAAAAAAAAGAATGGAAAAAAGTTTTTTCGAAAAATGCCTAAATAATGCTAAAAAATAAATAAATAAAGAGACTTTTTGCTGCAAATGAAAATAATAAATTTTAAACCTGTCGAATGAAACCACCGAGGATCAGGGTATTTCACTGTTGTTCAGTGTCTCTAATAGATTAACCATTGCTTCTCTACGGGGATTCCACTGCTGCCGAAGATCACCGTATTTCGCTGGCAAGTCGCCCATATTTGGTGAATGGCCAGCTTTTGAATGGCTGAATAGTTCCAAAATTGCACCTAATCGGGAAATTTTCTGCTCGGTGCAATTTTGGAACCAGTTCGGCTATTTGAATAACCCTGTGATTCTCACTTCCACTGCTGACGTCCGGATATTTTTATTGATTTTTATACCTCAGGAAACTCATCAGTAGGATATTATTATTTTCATTATTCTAGATTTTGAGTTCCCATGGGAATAGGGCCCTCGTTTCCTCCAGTACTGGTTTAGCAAATGTTGTTCAATGTATTGTAAACCCTGTCTATATTGTGGCCATTGTTCATTGATGTGGAATATGCTGGCGATATATAAATAAAGAATAATAATTATAATTATTATTAATATTATTATTAATATTCTTATTATATTGCATTATTATTAGTATTATTTTATTATTAGTAGTAGTAATAGTAGTAGTATTTTATTATTTTCATTTTATTATTAGTGGTAGAATTGTATTATTATTATCACTATTATTTAGTTTTTTTATTATTATTATTCTACATATTATTATTATTATAAGTAGTGATGAGCCGAACACCCCCGTGTTCCGTTCGCATTCGAACTCGAACAATTTCTAAAGTTTGAGTTCGAACTCGAACACGAACCGAACTCAATGCAAGTCAATGGGACACGAAAGTTCGATTTTTAGCGTGCCCTCCAAGAGGCCATATATGCAAGGTATTTGCCATAACAGGTGTATGGGGGTCCGGGTAGGGCACTGGGGGACAGGAAACAAGGACAAAAGGTTTTTAAAAAAAACGTTTTTAAAGGAACAGTGAGTTTTCCATGAAATAGAGGTTAAGAATAAAAACGAAAAATTTCTTCAAATATCGTACCTAGGAGGTCCCCATAACCTGCACGTGAAGTGGCGGATTTCTAGGATGTATAGAAACACTTAAAAACAAAGAAATGACATTTCAAATGACGGTAAATGGTTTTCCTTTAATCTATTCATATACAACTGCTTGGGGCGGCAGCCTGTATGAAAAGAGGAGACGTTTTAGGACACGCAGAACAAGTTTAGTGATTTTTGGGCTAAATTATGGTGAAACTTATGCAGGCTTTGGATGAAAGTAACAATAGGCGCTTTAAAATTGGGCCTTTAGTGTCGGCAACATTGCCGTCACACCGTAACCCCTCTGTGGTATTGTGGAAGAGTGCAGGGTTGGACCCTGCAGTCCAATATTAAAATGATATGAATCTGGTATAGGTGTCAGTGTCAGTGCACCGAAATATTGTGCCTTTGGTGGCAGCAAGTGCCTTCACACCGTAACCCCTCTGAGGTATTGTGGAAGAGTGCAGTGGTGGAGGTTTTGGTAATGCAGAAGAGATCCCCGATCTATTCAGTTACATCAGCAGCTATAACAAAACCGGGTCAGCAATGTTTAGGCACTTGTACTGCGCTACTGTATATGTTGAGAATCGGCGCACACCAGTAGCAACAGGAAGCAAACAGAACAGGCAGGGAATACACAGAGAGAATAGTCAAATGGCAGGCAAAGTCGGCAACAGATCGGGTGCTCAGAACAAGCAGGGTCAGTAACAAGTATACAAACTGATTCGGTAAGCTAGCGATGCGGGAATAAAGGTTGAGACACACTGAGCATGTAGCGTTGCACAGCGTATCGAAACAAAGAGAAGCAAACATTTTGCAGGCTTGACTTCACTCCACTCCGCCTCGCAGCGTGTCTGTACTGCATTACGTTTGCTTCTCACCGCACTGGACAGGAATCCACTAACTAAATTAAAATGTACACACAAAACCGTTTTATTTTCAAAAGCGCATGTTATATAGGCAAAAAAAGTTTCTACTGAATAAAATACATCAAGAATTACTGTTAATTTAATAGGAATAGTATAATAATATATAAAAAAAAGGTAACCCCATGTCATATGTATTATAGTAACACGGAGCGCTGTGTATAGAGTAGGGATGCATTGATACCACACACAGACATATACGTATATATCAACACGCAGACCTATATAAACGTATATATCAACACGCAGATATATATATACCACCCACAGACCTCAGACCATATATACACATACGCACATGGGGGGTGGCATGTGGACAATCTCAACTAAATGCGCCCCCCCCCCCAATTTGGCTGATCCCTCCAGAAGAAATGTTGAACCCGACAGAGCAGAGAATATATATATTATTCTCTGCTCTATCGGGTTCAACATTTCTTCTGGAGGGATCAGCCAAATGGGGGGGGGGCAATTAGTAGCCAAAATGTGTGTGTAATACAAGTCTGGATATATAAATTTATAAGAATATAGATATATCTTATCTATCTATATATATATATATATATATATATATATATATATATATATCTCATTCCTGCCCTTACCTTCCCCTATAAATTTGCTAAAAATATACACACAAGAAACCCAAACCACTGCCTGAGACCCCACGCAGCCCACATGCCGCCCCCCTCTACCTGGCTGAATGTATCTATTATATATAATTAAATACATTCAGCCAGGTAGAGAAAGAAAAAAAAAAGTTTTATTTTATGTTCCCGGGGACATTTAAAAGTGTCCTCGGATTTTTTTTTTTTTAGAAATGTGTCGCCTTACCCTAGTCTGGTGGTCAGTGGGGCTCCCTGGATCCTGGTTGTGGGGGGGGGGTTGCCATGGCCACAGGTGCAGTGGCTCCCTCCCTGCGCTGCCTGTCTCTGCCACATGCACCCGGGCGGCTAGCCCGCACAGTCGCAGCTCTATCATGCGGCGGCCGCATGCTCCTCAAGGGGATCCTTGGGAGGTCCCAGCAGGCTGCTCTCTACAGTGCCTGATTAGAGGGCCGTGTCTGCCTGATGTTTTAGTAGAATGTTTTTTCCCATAGGCTTTAATGTTAAAAATATTCCCGTTTTAATTCAATATCTAATAAACTGCTGCTTATAACATTCTGCAGTAAAGAGTCTCTTTATTTCTAGATTTATCTCTTTATTTCTAAGCATTTTGTAAGCATCTTTTATACTTTTTTCCCAAAAAATTTTTTAGAACTTTTGGCAAACGTCCCAAAAAGTTCGAAGTTCGCGAACTGTTGAACGGCCGATGTTCGATGCGAACTCCGAACAGATCCAACCGAACAGCTCATCCCTAATTATAAGATCGTGGCATATTATGAGTCCCATCAGAACATAAAGCTTAACCTTCATCCACCCCCATGATTATGTCACCTACAACTCCCATAATTCCCTAAACTACGACTGACCTCATTTGTTAAATAATCTGAATGTGTGAGTAATAATTAGAATTCCAGAAACTCTTAATGAACATGATTTTATTAACTCTTCGCTAGCATTCCATTAGATCAGTTTATTTTTTAATTGTTTTTCTAGTTTATTGTATTTCCGCTGCAGCTCGCCATCTTCCATCGTGGATTTGATATAATTTTTCATTATTTCAGCATTTCGTTCTTCTTACAGATAATTAGAATGTTTTGTTCTGGAAGAGCGAGTACTTTTTCTATAATTATGCACTTACACCATGCATGTTTATCTTGTAGTAGGAGATTTATCCTGTAAGTGACCTTAATTCATCCATTTTTCTTATGTTCCGCACATATAATTTATATATTACAATAATCACGGTGGTAAGGTGCCGCATTACTCACAGGGGAACAGTTTAAAGGGATGTATGTTTTTTACTTTTTAGCACTTTTTCATGTTTTTTACACTTGCACTTGACTTCACCAATCGCTGCTTATCTTTAATCATTTTACGCTGTCTTTTTCAATAGTATTATTGTATATATTTGTATTGTAATGGATTGCACATATTGTCCATTCATTAACCCCTTCACTACCGAGTGATTTTCCAAAAAAAACATTGTCAGAAACCAGTGTTTTTTTGTAAAATCATTTTTAATTAATTATAAAGTAAGAAATATTTAAGCTTATACCTATTGTGTCTCTTACTGTAAATAAGCTATTTTTGGCCAGTAGATGGCGCTATCTACTGCCAAATTGAGTTAGGGGTTTGAGCGGCTGGTCTATTTTCTTCTATTTCTCCCTGCATCGGCTGCTGACAGACCGATATTTCAGAGCATTCAGCAGCTGATTTTACAGTTTTATCTCTTTGGGCATTATGCTCACAGGGCTAAACTTTGTGCGCATCTTTTGCCGTCCAAAAGCAAACACATGTCATTAGCTTTTGGGCTGCAGATCAGCAGATCTCGATATCGGGGCACCAGATGGTGCCTGTGATGCACCAGATAGTGCCTTTGAAGCACCAGATAGCTCGATATCGGTAGTGAAGGGGTTAATATGGATATATTTATTTATTTGCTAAGACTTATGTCAGGACTTTCGAACTCACCCGCCCCCCCCAGATGTTGATGCCTACAATTCCCAGAATTCTCAATGCACCAGATGGGCAGGGAATCATGGGAGTTTTAGTTCAGAAACATCTGGGGGGCGGAGTCTGACAGCCCCGATTTATGAATTTCTTTATGTTGTGCAACTTTAGCACTAGCTGGCATTTTTTTGAATCCTCTTCGCTCAGCATACATACGTTTATTATTTTTCACATGCATATGTTACGATGTAGCAAACTGCTTTGAATTCTAGCACTTCATCCCGCCAGCTTTTATTGCATATTATTAGCGCTTCATATGGTTAGTGTGCGTTTATAATTAGCACTTTATTAGTGGTAAATATATATTTCTAATATGACGCGTGATTAGTCAGCACCTTATTTCATCTCTGATATTTAATGAATTGTATTTAATTATATTTGACTAGCACTTAAACATGTTTAGCAGCACTTTACAAACACTCCGAGTGTTCTACGGGTGTAGACGAATATCATCTTTGTACTAGGCTTGTGCACCGATTTTTTTTTCGGTTCGATTCGGTTCGATTTTTCGGATTTTTAAACTTTTCGATTCGGCTCGTTTCGACCGATTTCTGTTTCGATTCGGTTCGGCTCGACTCGTTTTTCGTGTACATATTTTTTCGGAATATCGACCATTTTTCGTATTTTCGTGTCACTTTGCTCGTTTTTTGTATCGACTTTTCGTAACTTCGGAAATTTTCGTTTTTTCGGTACGTCTGTTCTCCTCGTTTCAAAGCAATAAATTTCGATTTGACACATTTCAAGTCCATTCGAAAATTCCGAAAATATTTCGTTTCGGCTCGGAAAACTTTTCGGATCTGCCATTTTCGGATCTAAAAATTTTCGGAAATTCGGCCGCATCCGAAAACACGAATCGGGAAATTTCGTGAAAATTCCGAAATTCCGAAACCCGAAACGCACATCCCTACTTTATACCTTCCTTCATTAGTAGCACTTTCCACAGGTCTGTGGTTTTCTGTGGATTATTTATTTTTGTGGGCTCTGCACATGTTTTATTTTCATCTCTATAGCACATATGGATATGAGTCACTTTAACAGTGTTTTTAATATTGACCGCACTATAGCAGTGTTACTTTACACCTGGAATTAATCTTGTATTAGTAATTAAATAGGCAGAATATTTATTATTGTGGAATGTCTGGGACAGGAGCTAAATTGTGATTTGAAGTGAGTAAACCCTATGGGCTCTATTATCTTCTTCGCGCAAAAGTTAACGTGTGCGCAAAAACGCATTAACGCCAGGGGAAAAACCCTTCGCGCAGAACGTCGTATAACAATGTCTGCGCAAAAAATGCGCGTTAACGTCTACCGCGGGTGAACCTGCGCGAACCCTTTGCGTGCATAGTGTACGTTACGCGTCCTATACGTAACATTGTGAGCGCAAATGCGTTTGTGCGCTGGTACACGGATGGTATTACAATCTATGCGCAAGTTTTAACGGACAACGTTTGCGCGCATAATTTTATGTTTCATGCACACGATACACACACAGCCTGAAGGCATTTTATACAGGATTTTGGCCTTTTTGTCCCCATAGCGGGAGGGCGGTATTGGAATTTCACACTTTCAGTGTCATACCTGCTCTTTAAAAAAAAAAAAAAATTTTGTTGGTTTTTGTTTTGTATTTTTTAATATTTTTTTATTTAGAATTTCTTGTATTTTGGAATCTTTGGTGTTTTGGAATATTTTGTATTTAGGAAATTTTTCATGTTTTGGAATATTATCAGGGTAATTCAAAGAGATTCAAAAAGTCACCGCACGTTCGGTGACTTTTCGTTCTCTTCAATTCAGTGCAAATCGGCGACCCTGTGGTGTATTCAGCAAGCACCACAGGGCTGTCGAAGTGCAGGGAAAAGCTGCCAAAAACCTGGCGAAACCATGGCGAATGCATGCCTAAAACCCGCAAAAACATCTGGATTAACCCGTCGAAGACGCCGGAAAAACACGAGCAGTGTCCAATCACACGCAGCGAAGCCGCTGGAAAAGCCGACACCGCAGACGAATGCAGTGAATAAATTAGGAAAACAGTTTGCTTGAATGATTGAAAAGTGAAACGCTGTTTACAAAGAAACTACTGAGCGAAAATGTCTGAAATTGACATATGAGGTCCAGGGAATGATAATAAAAATGGCTGTTACAGAAAAAATAAGTAAACTTAAAAAAAACAAACGGATTTTTGAAGAAAAAAAAAAATCCCAAAAAATGCTTAAAATATCCTAAAAAATCTATAAATAAAGAGACTCTTTACTGCAGAATTTTATAATCAATGGTTTATTAGATATTGAACTAAAACAGGAATATTTTTAACATTGAAGCCTATGGGATTCGCCTGAATAAATCTGCCTAATTAAGGCTAGGGTCAGACGAACGCATTTTTAACATGCGTTTAGCCGCACGAAATCACGGCCGTGCTAGCAGCAAATGACGTCCAATGCCGGGGAACACACGAAGTACGGCCGCACGAAAGTTCGTCCGCGCAACGCAAGTGGCAAACGAACGCATTTTTTCGAGAACGTCAAACCGCTACTACTGACGTACAGAGTGCGCTGCATCCGCATAGCGGCGTGTGTGCGTGATTGGGAGACGTCAGACGCTGCTAATGTCCGGCCAACATAACGTCCAGACGCAAAAAGTGTTTTATTGATCCATACAAAATCACGGACGAAAATGCGCATCGTATGACCGCTATCGCGTATTCCGGGAAAAAATACGTATGTTCGTTCGAACGCACTTTTTCACGGACAACGTGAAAAATGCGTTCGTCTGACCCTAGCCTAAACCACCGAATGGCAGGGCATTTCGGGAACCTTTCACTGCTGGTTTGTGTTCTCTGAATAGCCGAAGCATTGCTTTTTCATGGGGATTTCACTGCCCTCGAACAGGCACCGAACAGGCACCGTATGTGCAGGCAATTCGCCAGGATTTGGCAAATTGCCTGCTCTCTGGATAGCCGAATGGCCGAGAAAGGTAACCGAACACTGATTTTCAGCGTTCGGTTACCTTTCTCAAGCCATTCGGATCTCTTTCAATAACCCTGCTAGTATTTTAGTATTTGCAAATTTTTGTTTATTGGATTATTTTGTGTTTTGGAATATTTTTTGTATTTTTGGAATTTTTGTGTTGAATAATTTTTTGTTTTGGATTATTTTTGTTTTGTAATATTTCATATTTTGGAATTGTTTTGTTTCGCAATATTTAGTATTTTAGTATTTTTTTGTTTTTGAATACTTACAGGATTATTCAGAGCGAGGTGAAAACCAGGAGAATTGCCAGGAGAATGAACAATCAAAACCAAATAGCCGGTTTGGAAAGTGAGATAATTGGGAGAATTTTTCTGGTTTGGCTACTTTGACCTAAAATTGTCTCTTCTCCAGTCATTCTCCTGCTTTTCACCTTTCTCTGAATAACCCGGTTAGTGTTTTGGAATTTTTGTGATTAGGAATATTTAGCATTTTTTTATATTTTGTTTCGTATACTTTTTTGTTTTGGATTATTTTTTGTTTTATAATTTTTTTTGTTTTGTAATATTTAGTATTTTAGTATTTTTTGATTTATTTGAATATTTTGTATTTTGGAATTTTTTGTTTTGTATAATTTTTTGTTTTGGCTCACTTTCTGTTTTGTACTATTTTGGATTTAATTTTTTCTTTGTTTTTGAATATTTAGTATTTTTTTGCTGTTGAATATTTAGTATTTTATGTTTTGATTTATTTTGTATTTCAGATTATTTAGTATTTTGCATGCTGGCTGCTCAACTAGTAATATGGTTTTGGACAGTAACTGTATCGCCATCTCTCGTTCATGGTATTTATATGTGTCACAACTCCTGTTAGTTTTACTTCTGCTGATCATGAGCCTCCTTCCTCTTGGGATACGTCAATGTAACGATGCTGGACTATGTGCGTCATTATATTTGCGCTCGTTTTGGTGCTCAGTGATGACACAAACCCGTGACACAGAAAATAGGAGCTACACTCAGAAACATGAATACATAAAGTAAAAATAATTCATAGTGCTCATGGAGCCAATGAGGCCAACCACAACAACTCACTAGCTAGCAAGGAAGGTACCAGCCACTCCCCAGGAATACGTGGCTTTAATGGAAGATCGTTTCAGTCCATCCCCGGGACCTTTCTTGGTGAAAGGAGGAAGCTTCTGGGAAAGGACCATAGCGTTTTGTCTTCCATTGATGCCACTTATTCCTTTGGAGTGCCTGGTACCTTCCTTTTTTGCTATTGTGACCCAATGATGGGAAGTCTACTCCTCCTCTCTCGCATTGCCATATTGTCTTCCAGTATTAAACCCATTCTTATGTTTATTTGTGTCTTTCTGGTTACTGATTTGTATACTTGACACAATCCTAGGTCCGGCTTTGCTTCCCAGCTGTCATGCGGCGCTTCGGATGTGCCGTGAGTATGGTGATCTTGGCACAATATGAAGCTCAGAGCGCTTCCTATTCATTGGTTGAGTTTGATACTATTTTTTATATAAATAATTGTTATGTGTTGCTTTATAAACATAACACAGGCTCGTTGGTGAGTGGAAACGTTGTATCTATGCTGCCTTTAGGGAGATAAGGCCAAACCACACATGTTAAGTGCCATGCATGCGTTGTGATGGATATTTAGAGCAACCTGCACCTGGGAGAGTCTGCAATTACAGAGAGCTCTTTGAAAACAGAAAGGAGCGAGCGCCGACCACTTCCATGTATAATTTATGCATCGCATACATCTTTTATTATAGTAGTACTGATACTACAAATAATATCAGTGTATTTAACAGGGACGGGTGAGTTTATGCTCTCGGTAGAGCACGGGACATTATCTAACCTAATGGTAACCACACATGGATGAAAAGCCAGTTTCTTCTTTCCGACACTCAATATATTTTGGCTGACCTGACCTGCTCAAACCATTGGAACTTAGACTGAAAGTGGAGGCCTCATCCTGGTGGTCTCCATGAGGTTTACAATTGTCTTCAGCACAATGAATAGCGGCTCGCACAATGCTTATGACCTTGTTGCGGTGTTTCCATGAGCAAGTTCCAGTTTGCGGATTTACCTCCTCATTGTGTGACCGCGCACTCGGCAGCTCGGCCGCCAACACCGCTTCTCAAGGACATACTACAAAATAAAGACCCACGTCTCATGTTGGATGAAAAGAGACCCCCTTTACTTGAGGAGTTTATTAGGAATCTTCTTGTGATAATGCACCGGTCTGCACGGGCTCGGACGTCACCGTGGGAAGAGGAGTGAGGTCTGCATACAACATCCATAGAAGGAGCCGCTGCATATTCCACCTGCTCTAAATAACCACAAACAAACAGAATGCCGGCACCAGCTCGAAATATAATGAATAAAAATGTTAAAACGTGTACATTCCAGTGCAGATAAAAGTTGAATCCTGAGATTAATAAAATCCTGTTTCTCTCCTGTTTTTCTATAGAGGAATCCCGAGGGAACAAGCGGAAACATAATAACCATCAACTCTCTGAAGTATCTGAAGAAACCGTTTAGGGCAAACCTCGATACAAAAGAATGAAGAGATAAACCGTGATAAAACGTGATAAAGTGGACGTGATAAAACATCAGATCTTCTCTTACTGACACGTTCGAAGTTTTAAGGGAAGACGGACCATGGACAGACAAAGAGATGAGCTCTAGATGTGGACGCAGCCAATTCCTTAACCCCTTCACTGCTGAGGCATTTCACCACTGTGTGCTGAGCTCATTTTTACCGCTTTCGCTCAACATGTTTAAATGCGATTTTAAAGCCACATTTTAATAAATGACCCAGACATATTATATATCGTTCTTTCCGGCAGACTACGCAGATTCATAATATATCATTTTTATATGTATACGTCATGTCCTGCCTGTATATTATAACAAAAAATACAATAAAAATTGATTTTTTAATCATCTGCAGTGTGTAAAGTGTTTTTTTCCACATTTTATCACATGAGCGTTTGCGGTTATGTTTTCTATGGGGTGTGCTTGTACAAAAAATTTGAAATGGGGACTTGTTACTTTTTTTGGGGGGAATTACGTGATTTTTAGCAAACGCACCCCATAGAAAAAAATCATTAGTGCAGCATCATTGTTCACATTATAATTGAAATGTGAACAATATTGCTGCATTAATAAAAACAACACACAAAAAAAAAACATGTTTTTATTTATTTATTTATTTTTTAAAATTTATTTATTATTTTAATTTATTTCTTTTATAATTTTTTTTACTTTTTACCTAGTCATGTTGGGTATCATTCGAAAGGCCATGCTCAGGCCTTTCAAATGACACCCTCCATGACCCCCTAGCTGCCACAGATCTGGAGATATCGGGGTTCACAAGAACCCCCTATCTCCACCAGGGGATTTCCTTGGGAAATCCCCGGCAGCTAGGGGTTCCCCGGCTATCTGACATCATCACGCTATGCGTGATGACGTCAGACAGCGAGGGGAGTCCCGGGGGTGGAGCCGCCATCCAAGATGGTGGCCCCCACCGGAGATAGGCTGCACTTCGGCGCCGCAAGGCGCTGAAGTGCAACCCAGCACTTGAGGGGTTAAAGCCAGGCACCGCTTAAAAGGGGAGACTCTCCCCTTTTAAGCGGTGCCTGGCTTTTAGCGCTGATCCTTCCCAATCGGGAGGGAGAGGGATCCGAACAGATCCCCCCCCTCCCTTCCAGGCTATCTCCCGGCATTGCCGGGGGTCGCCTGGAAATGACGTCATCACGCATGGCGCGATGACGTCATTTACGCCGGGAGGAGCTTGACTTCAGCGTCTGAGGACGCTGAAGTCAGAACGCCGTGGGACCCCGAACAGAGAGGTGAGTATCTCCGCCGGGGGTCCCGCACAGCTGATGACGTGTGGGGCACGTCCTCAGCATGCAACGTGCATCAATGAGGACGTGTCCCACACGTCTTCAGCAGTGAAAGGGTTAAGAACTAGCCAGGGGGCAGGGGCTCTGTTAATGCAGGAAAACATATTTATCTACTATATCTATCTATATCAATTCATCTGTATCTATCAATCCGTATCTATCTATCTATTTATCTCCAGTCAGGTCCAGAAATATTGGGACATCGTCACAATTGTATCATCTTTGGCTCTATACACCACCACAATGGAGTTGGAATGAAACAAACACAATGTGCTTTAACTGCAGACTGTCAGCTTTAATTTGAGGGTATGTACATCCAACTCAGGTGAACGGTGTAGGACTTACAGCAGTTTGCAGATGTGCCCCCACTTGTTAAGGGACCAAAGGTAATGGGACAATTGGCTTCTCAGCTGTTCCGTGGCCAGGTGTGTGATATTCCCTCATTACACCAATTACAATGTGCAGATAAAAGGCCCAGAGTTCATTTCAAGTGTGCTATTTGCATTTGGAATCTGTTGCTGTCAACTCTCAAGATGAGATCCAAAGAACTGTCACTATCAGTGAAGCAAGCCATCATTAGGCTGAAGAAACAAAACAAACCCATCAGAGAGATAGCAAGAACATTGGGCGTGGCCAAAACAACTGTTTGGAACATTCTCAAAAAGAAGGAACGCACCGGTGAGCTCAGCAACACCAAAAGACCCGGGAGACCATGGAAAACAACTGTGGTGGATGACCTAAGAATTCTTTCCCTGGTGAAGAAAACACCCTTCACAACAGTTGGCCATATCAAGAACACTCTCCAGGAGGTAGGTGTATGTGTGTCAAAGTCAACAATCAAGAGAAGACTTCACCAGAGTGAATACAGAGGGTTCACCACAAGATGTAAACCATTGGTGAGCCTCAAAAACAGGAAGGCCAGATTAGAGTTTGCCGAACAACGCCTAACAAAGCCTTCACATTTCTGGAACAAGATCCTATGGACAGATGAGACCAAGATCAACTTGTACCAGAGTGATGGGAAGAGAAGAGTATGGAGAAGGAAAGGAACTGCTCATGATCCTAAGCATACCACCTCATCAGTGAAGCATGGTGGTGGTAGTGTCATGGCGTGGGAATGTATGGCTGCCAATGGAACTGGTTCTCTTGTATTTATTGATGATGTGACGCTGACAAAAGCAGCAGGATGAATTCTGAAGTGTTTCGGGCAATATTATCTGCTCACATTCAGCCAAATGCTGCAGAACTCATTGGACGGCGCTTCACAGTGCAGATGGACAATGACCCAAAGCATACTGCAAAAGCAACCAAAGAGTTTTTGAAGGGACAGAAGTGGAATGTTATGCAATGGCCAAGTCAATCACCTGACCTGAATCCCATTGAGCATGCATTTCACTTGCTGAAGACAAAACCGAAGGGAAAATGCCCCAAGAACAAGCAGGAACCGAAGACAGTTGCAGTAGAGGCCTGGCAGAGCATCACCAGGGATGAAACCAGCGTCTGGTGATGTCTATGCGTTCCAGACTTCAGGCTGTGATTGACTGCAAAGGATTTGTAACCAAGTATTAAGAAGGAAAGTCTGATTTATGATTATTATTCTGTCCCATTACCTTTGGTCCCTTAACAAGGTGGGGCACATCTGCAAACTGCTGTAAGTCCTACACCGTTCACCTGAGTTGGATGTACATACCCTCAAATTAAAGCTGACAGTCTGCAGTTAAAGCACATTGTGTTTGTTTCATTCCAACTCCATTGTGGTGGTGTATAGAGCCAAAGATGTTACAATTGTGTCCATGTCCCAATATTTCTGGACCTGACTGTATCTATCTACACATCTGATGTTATTATTTTTTCTGTATCTCTAACCTTGTTCTGTTTTTTCTGTTCATTCGTCGTTCTTTGCTTTAGTAACACTGTGTATGTATCAGGTTTAGTTATTGAGATAAATCGCTGCTTTTGATGTTTCCCGGGTCCTGGGAGAGCCCTGCACCTCGGCAATATGCAGTAAGGGGGCTGTTTCAGAAGGTGGGAGTGAATGTGGTGATATGCAGTTTTGGCAGTGAACGGATTGATCCCGTGGAAAGTTTAGAGGTGACTAAAGCTATTCCTGCAGACGAGCCGCTTTGCAAGACTTACTGCTGGAAATGTGTTCATTACACATACATTCCTGAAGTTTGATACTGACATGGCGATGTCGTTCCTGAAGCTTGATACAGGCATGACGATGTCATTCCTGAAGTTTGATACTGGCATGGTGATGTCATTCCTGAAGCTTGATACTGGCATGGTGATGTCATTCCTGAAGCTTGATGCAGGCATGGCGATGTCGTTCCTGAAGCTTGATACTGGCATGACAATGTCATTCCTGATGTTTGATACTGGCATGGTGATGTCATTCCTGAAGCTTGATACTGGCATGGTGATGTCATTCCTGAAGCTTGATACAGGCATGGCGATGTCATTCCTGAAGCTTGATACTGGCATGGTGAATGTTGTCATTCCTGAAGTTTGATACAGGCATGGCGATGTCATTCCTGAAGCTTGATACTGGCATGGTGAATGATGTCATCCCTGAAGCTTGATACTGGCATGCCAATGTCATTCCCGAAGCTTGATACTGGCATGGTGATGTCATTCCTGAAGCTTGATACAGGCATGGCGATGTCGTTCCTGAAGCTTGATACTGGCATGACAATGTCATTCCTGAAGTTTGATACAGGCATGCGATGTCATTCCTGAAGCTTGATACTGGCATGGTGAATGATGTCATTCCTGAAGCTTGATACTGGCATGCCAATGTCATTCCCGAAGCTTGATACTGGCATGGTGATGTCATTCCTGAAGCTTGATACAGGCATGGCGATATCGTTCCTGAAGCTTGATACTGGCATGACAATGTCATTCCTGAAGTTTGATACTGGCATGGTGATGTCATTCCTGAAGTTTGATACTGGCATGGTGATGTCATTCCTGAAGCTTGATACTGGCATGGTGATGTCATTCCTGAAGCTTGATACAGGCATGGCGATGTCGTTCCTGAAGCTTGATACTGGCATGGTGAATGATGTCATTCCTGAAGCTTGATACTGGCATGCCAATGTCATTCCCGAAGCTTGATACTGGCATGGTGATGTCATTCCTGAAGCTTGATACTGGCATGCCAATGTCATTCCCGAAGCTTGATACAGGCATGGCGATGTCATTCCTGAAGCTTGATACTGGCATGGTGAATGATGTCATTCCTGAAGCTTGATACTGGCATGCCAATGTCATTCCCGAAGCTTGATACTGGCATGGTGATGTCATTCCTGAAGCTTGATACAGGCATGGCGATGTCGTTCCTGAAGCTTGATACTGGCATGACAATGTCATTCCTGAAGTTTGATACAGGCATGGCGATGTCATTCCTGAAGCTTGATACTGGCATGGTGAATGATGTCATTCCTGAAGCTTGATACTGGCATGCCAATGTCATTCCCGAAGCTTGATACTGGCATGGTGATGTCATTCCTGAAGCTTGATACAGGCATGGCGATATCGTTCCTGAAGCTTGATACTGGCATGACAATGTCATTCCTGAAGTTTGATACTGGCATGGTGATGTCATTCCTGAAGTTTGATACTGGCATGGTGATGTCATTCCTGAAGCTTGATACTGGCATGGTGATGTCGTTCCTGAGAGCATTATGTCACTGATCATTGTACATGTCTTGTTCTCCTTCTGTCCCTGTGATCTCTTCATGTGGCCTCTTTTACAGCGAGCTGGCACTCGGTCTCCTTTTATCCTGTAATTTTTATAACACAAAGTCACATTTTGCACTTTATATCGTGTGTTTGAATTAACAATCAGCTTTAATTACAAATCAGCCTTTAACGAGCGTCACTTTGTGTGTAGAGGGAAGCGATATGAGCTTCACGTCATTATACTGTTTGTGCTCTTGTTAGACACAGTAACCCCTGAGCGTCCGTGACCTCTATTTACTTTAATGAAACCAAAATAAATGATAAAAGCACTTGGAGACGCACACGGCACATCAAGCCTCGGGGCAGTCACCTAATCATTGTGTCCTCCTCCTTTTGTGATTCCCAGCCTGACCGTCTTCATACGCTACTTTTTCCACTAACATTTCTAAAATAAAACAATCTATTACTCTCCTTTTGGTGTTTTAGGTGGGAATTCGCATTTGCAGCCTTAGCTCCTTCTCGGAAAAGGTTTGGATATGGGAAGGAGGACACGGATCTGAAGGTTGAAGGTATGGGGCAACTCAATGGCGCAGAGTGTGGTGGAAGAGCCCAGGATTTGGGAGTAAGAGGCGCAGAGGCAGCTGTAGAAGTGGAATCGGGGTTTATTACAACATGATAACAGGGATAGCAAGTAGCAATAAGCTAGAGGCGGGTAACTTGGAGAAGGGAAGGAAAGTTGCATGGCTGAGGAGACTAGGCATGGAGAAGGGCACAGAAGACTGGGCACACTGAAGGGCACAGGGGACTGGGCAAACAGGAGGCCACAAAGGACTGGACACAAAGGAGGGAACGGGGAAGTGTCATTCAAAAGTTCAGAGGGGACTGGGCACACAGGATGGCACAGAGGAATAGGTACACAGGAGGGCACAGAAGACTGGGCACAAAGGAGGGCACAGGGGAATGGGCACACTGAAGGTCAGAGGGGACTGGGCACACAGGATGGCACAGGAGACTGGGCGCACAGGAAGGCACACAGGGCTGAGCACACAGGAGGGCACAGAAGACTGGGCATAAAGGAGGGGACAGGGGGATGGGCACACAAAAGGTCAGAGGGGACTGGGCACACAGAAGGTCAGAGGGGACTGGGCACACAGGATGGCACAGGAGACTGGGCACCCATGAAGGCACAGGAGTCTGGGCACACAAGACGACACTGGAATCTGGGCACACAGGAGAGAGAACGGGAGAGTGGGCACACAGAAGTGCAAAGAGGACTCAGAAGCTCAGGATGCCACAGTAGACTGGGCATACAGTAAGGAACAGGGACAGGGGACAAAGGGGGGCACAGGAGACGTGGAAGCAGGGCACACTGGAGACTTGGACCTTGAATGTGAGGGGTATAGAGAGTATGGATTTAGGATAAACAGACAGGAAATCGGGTCACAGACTCACAGTACTGGCAGTCCAGGGAACACAGAGTCTAGATTTGACCATGGAAAGTGTAGATCCACAATGCAAAGGTCCTGAAAGAAATGATCCACACCCCTAAACAGGAGAAGCAGGTTCCTAGGCAGAAATAATGGTTCCACCTGTGAGTGTCTCTGGAAAGAACAGCAATCCTGAAAGGCAGGAGTGGAACAAACCAAATGGAATCAGTAGGTAATAATCAGGACCTGATAGAAGAAATGTGGGTCTTCTTTCGGCTCCCAGGTCTGGTGGCGTGACACAGGATGTGCCTCCCGAAGATACACACTGCCAGTAGTGGTCTTGCTGGCCCTGTCCATCTGAATAAAGTAAAGCAGGTGGCTATTCCTGCTGCTATAGCACTCTTGTAAGAGGTGATTTATTAGCATCAACAACTAGAGGTGCCTCTAGGAAGACTCCTTCCTCTCTTAGGACTAGTTAGGGGACATCTGATCTACTCATTGGACACCATAGTGTTCTTTACCGAGTCCCTATAGACCTTGTTTTCATGGTGTTGTGTGACCATGATGTCATGCTCGAATGAAGAGGAGGAAGATTGGAGTGCTGTGAAGTAGCTCTCAGTGGTTAAGCATGGTCTTCTCTCCAGATCCAGTCCCTTTCGTCCATAATGCCAGCTCTGAAGGAAATCCCATCAATCATCAACAGGAAGAGAGTAAGGGCCGATTCAAGAGTTCATTGGACCCATTGGAGGGATATTGGGTGGTCTCTGCAATATCTGCTCTTCTCTGTGATGCATGGAGAAACATTAATATTTTATGAAGTGGTGGTTGATACGTGGCGTGCAGGGACATAATTAGAGAGAACATACGGAGACCCCTCTATTTATTAATTTTATGCATTCGTTTATATATTTATTAGTGTATCGCCGGACGGACAGCGTCATCGGATAGTTGCTAGTTGCTACGTATCTACGTCTCATGTTCAGCACGCTCCAACATGTGACCGCTCAGAGGATCATTAACTTTACATCCGATTCTTTTCGTTTTGACTCGATTCATGCATCTTAATGATTTCACGTGTATTTTAATGATTTTTTTTTTTTTAGAATGTTGAATTTTTGAAAGATAACAAGGCGCGTTGGGAAAGTCATACTCCCCATCACATACATGTACGGCGATAACACCTCACGCAGGCGTACGAGGCGGAGAGATAATTATCACCCACCAGGATAAAACTGCACACCTCTGGAAAATATTCCAATTAAAGATATGACAGGTATGCTTTAAATATGGCCATTAAAACTAATCACCGCTCCAAATCCATAATAAACACAACAATAAAGATTACATTCATGACAATGGCTGCAATTACGGCCCAACTTTCTTCTCCCGGTGACAGATGTGAAGTTTCAGTGATCTCACCTACCGGCTCTCCGCTCATAACCTAGAAATTAATGTATTCTAATTATGAGTACTAATTATCAGTGCAGATATATATATATATTTTTTTTTCTCCCGAAGCTTCTGAAACGAGCTCTAATTATGAATGCATATGTTTCGACGCGGCGGAGGTGGCGTCTTCACGTCTATAAAGGGTATTCGGGAAGAAGAGGGTATTAAGGTGGGACTTGTTTGACGATTGCGACAGTTTGTAGATTGTTACAAAATGTCACTAAACATGCGAGCGGACTGTTGAATTAATTTAAATGGATGTCAATCAGAAATCGAGAGGTTATTATGGAAACAATGCGTGGGCCGCATAAATACCGAAGCTATTTCTACCGCTCGGTATCAAGACCTCCGAGCACATTTAAATGGGTTCCCTGGGAACGCCGGCTCCGTGGAACTGCTACTTCTTGTATAATTTATACAGTATAATGTATGCATACAGATTTCAATAATATAAGAAGGTGAGATAGCGCAGTTGGTTAATGCACCAACTGTAAGACAATAGGGGTCATTCAATAAAAGCCGTACGTGCAATTCCGTGGCACTCCGGCTATTCAGAAAGCTGGCGATTCGCAGCAATTCTTCGGCGTCAGCGAACTTGTCCCATAGAGAAGTAATTACATAGTTACATAGTTATATAGGCTGAAAAAAGACATGCGTCCATCGGGTTCAGCCTCTCCCACATAACCTACTGCTGTTGATCCAAAAGAAGGCAAAAAACCCAGTCTGAATGCTTGCCAATATGCAACATACTGGGAAAAAATTCCTTCTTGACCCCAGAATGGCAGTCAGATTTCTCCTTGGATCAAGAAGCTTTTACCCACATATTAAATATTATAACCCTTAATATTCTGTGTCTGCAGGAAGTCATCCAGTCGTTTTTTAAAAGTCTGTACAGACTCTGACCCAACCACCTCAACAGGCAGAGAATTCCACAGCTTGATTGTTCTCACCGTAAAATAACCCTTCCTATGCTTTAAGCTAAATTTTCTTTCTTCCAGTCTAAATGGATGACCCCTTGTCCTGTGTATAGTCCTGTTAATGAATAGGTTATCAGACAATGGTTGATAATGGCCCCGTATATATTTATATAAGTATGACGGAATGGGATTTTGTTCCGCCTGCGGGTGTGCTCTATCTGCGTGGCCCCGTCGCTTACCGCTGGCCCGACTACCGAGTGGCGCACACTCGGCGTCTCGTGCGGCCTGGCGTGACCCCGGGGAGGGGTTAGCGGGCGGTGGAGGGGACCCCTGCCTAGAACCAGCCCGACCACTGAGCCATACGGTACTCAGCGTCTCGAGCAGCTGGTTCACTGACCTTGTGGGTGTGGGACGTCCGTGGGGATCGGATCTGGCAGCCGCGGAGGAATGTTCGGATCTTATGTGGGAAACGTTTCGGATCTTATGCGGGAAACGTTTCCGATCCTGGGGGCGGGTGAATCTTCGTATCTCCGGTGGAGGACTTTTCGGATTGGAGATGGATGGAGTGTCGGATCGAGGGGGAATGGCGTTTCGGATCGGAGTGGATGGCGTTTCGGATCGGGGTGGATGGAGCTTCGGATCGGGGTGGGTGGCAAAGGAGTCGGTTCTTACCGCAACTCCCACTGAATACCGAAGCGCGGTACACGGCCGCTTCCTTCGGATCGGATCCTCGTCTGATAGCCTGGGAACCGAATCTCATCCGCTGCGCTCTGCCCTGATACTCGATGCAGGTACAGAGCGCTCGATTCGGTTCGGATCGTCGGGGACACCGCACCCTGAGACCTCGAGGGATTCTCAGAATAGAAAGTACGGCGGAGAAATAACACATCAGACGAGGCTGGATGCACTGCTAAGTCTGCCTTTATTATGCACAGCTCAAGCATTTATTAACTTTACACAAATTACAATACAATGGGACTCCTTGCCTGCCCTCCCGGGACCCATTGGTCATTACGATTCAGGGAGTCGCCGATTCGGACCGGATGGTCCGAATCGGCCATTTTACGATTCGAACCGGATGGTTCGAATCGGCCATTTTCCGAATCGAAGATTCTGAACTGCGCCACAAGGTGATCGGAAAATGGCGGCGGGCAAGGCAGACAAAGGGACAATACATTACGCAATAAACCAACGGGGACACTTTATTACACCACACAATATCACATCTAATAGAAAGTACGTTAACACTCCGTGCGTGCCACCGCGCCTAACTGTCCCTGGCCAAGACTAATGTCCGTGTGCACCGCCCCTGGCTGAGGGTGCTGGGCCATTCCGTGACACTCCTCCCCCTCCCCAAGGCCCGACGCACTCGGTTGGACCCCACCGGGTCGTACCGAGGTAGTCGGGGCTCCCCAATCCCCTGGTTCCCGGGCCGACTGTCGCGATAACCCATCTGCGTTACCGTTCTGCGACCCGGGCCGATATTGGATTGTGAAATTGAAGGGTTGGAGAGCCAGGCTCCACCGCAGCAGGCGGCCGTTCTCCCCCGCCACTCGGTTGAGCCATACCAAGGGGTTATGGTCGGTCATCACGGTGAAGGACCGACCGTAGACATAGGGTTGGAGCTTTCGTAGGGCCCAGACCAAGGCCAGGCACTCCTTCTCCACTGCAGCGTACCCCACCTCTCGTGGCAACAGCTTCCGGCTAATGAACGCCACCGGATGTTCCCCCCCGTCGTCCCCCACTTGACTCAGGACAGCTCCCAGTCCGAACATGGACGCGTCTGTGTGAACAACAAAACGTTTATTATAGTTGGGAGCTGCCAGCAGGGGAGCTTGGGTCAGGGCGGCCTTCAATTGCCGAAAGGCCTGCTCGCACTCCGGGGACCACAGGACTTGGCGGGGCAAGGATTTCTTGGTCAGATCAGTCAGGGGTTTGGCCAGGTCACTGTAATGGGGTACGAATTTTCGGTAGTACCCCGCGGTACCCAGGAAGGCGAGGACCTGGGTCTTGGTCACAGGGGTGGGCCAATCCAGGATAGCCTCTATCTTAGCGGGCTCTGGCCGTTGTATCCCGCACCCCACCCGGTGGCCCAGATACTGCACTTCGGCCATCCCCACTTTGCATTTCTCCGGCTTCAGGGTCAGGTTGGCGTCCCTAATCCGGCCCAGGACAGTCCCTACATGGTCCAGATGTTCCTCCCAGGTCTGGCTATAGATGGCTATGTCATCCAGGTACGCGCAAGCGAACCCCTGGAGGCCATCGAGGAGGCGATCGATTAACCGCTGAAAGGTAGCAGGGGCGTTCTTCATCCCGAACGGCATGACTCGAAACTGGTACAAGCCGAACGGGGTGATGAGGCCGACTTCGGGGTCGCCTCCTCGGCAAGGGGAATCTGCCAATACCCCTTGCACAGATCCACCGTGGTCAAAAAATGACCCCCGGAGATCTGGTCTAGCAACTCGTCGACTCGGGGCATCGGATAAGCGTCCGTAATGGTACAATCGTTTATCCGCCGATAATCGACGCAGAACCTGGTGGTACCGTCTTTCTTGGGCACCAGGACCACGGGCGACGCCCATGGACTGGCCGACGGTTCAATGACCCCCAGCTCCAGCATCTCCCGGATCTCGGCCCGCATGGACTCGCGGACCGCTTCCGGGAGCCGGTATGCAGGTTGCCGAAGGGGTCTCTGACCGGGCGTGTCCACCTGATGGATGGCCTGGTCCGTGTATCCCGGGAGAGCCGAGAAAACCCCCGGGTAGGATAGAAGCAGCTGCCGCGCCTGCGCCTGTTTCTCGGGTCCTAGCTCCTCCCCCAGCTGTACCTGATCCACCCCGGAAGGCTGCTTGGCTGCCCCCGGGAGTTCTTCCAGCGGAAACGGTTCCATCTCCTCGGCAGCCGGCGCGCATATGGCGTCCACCGTCTCCGGCCGCTCATGGAAGGCCTTCAGCATATTGACGTGGAACGTCCGCTGGATTCTGGTGTCTGCGCAGCTAACAACCACATAGGTGGTATCCCCCAGCTGGGTTACCACCTTGTAGGGACCTTGCCAGGCCGCCTGCAGCTTGTTCTGCCGCTGTGGTTTCAACACCAGAACCTTCTGCCCCACGCAGAACGAGCGACTGCACGCAGCGCGATCGTACCACGCCTTCTGCTGAGCCTGGGCCGTCTCCATGTTCTCCTGCACGAACCCCTGGAGTTCCGCCAAGCGCTCCCGGAGCTTCAGGACGTACTCCACCACAGGAACCCCATCCTCCTCCGGTGCCCCCTCCCACTGAGCCCTAACCAGATCCAGAGGTCCTCGCACCTGGCGCCCATACAGCAGCTCAAAGGGGGAGTAACCGGTGGATTCCTGTGGAACCTCCCGGTAGGCGAACAACAGGTGGGGAAGATACTTCTCCCAATCCCTGTTCTCGTGCACGAAGGCCCGGATGAGCTGCTTCAGGGTCCCATTAAACCGCTCGCACAGCCCATTTGTCTGGGGGTGATACGGGGCGCTGTGCAGCGCCCGAACACCACAGAGACGCCAGAGCTGTTGGGTGAGCTCAGCGGTAAACTGGGTACCCTGATCGGATAGGATTTCTCGGGGAAACCCTACCCTCGTGAACACCCTGAGGAGCGCGTCCGCTACGGTGTCCGCCTGGATGTTGGCCAAGGCCACAGCCTCGGGGTACCGGGTGGCATAATCCACTATGGTAAGGATGTATCGCTTACCGGTGGCACTGGGCCGTGGCAACGGCCCAACGATGTCGACCGCCACCCGGCTAAAGGGCTCCTGAATGATGGGCATGGGCCGCAAGGGTGCCTTCGGGTGATCCCCGGCCTTCCCAGTTTTCTGGCAAACTGGGCAGGTGCGGCAATAGTCGCGGGTGTCTTCGCTAAGGCGGGGCCAGAAAAACGCGCGCGCCAACCTGTGCCGGGTTTTCATCTGGCCTAAGTGACCTGAAAGGGGGATGTCATGGGCCAAGCGCAGAAGCTCCTGCCTAGGGCCCTGAGGCACCACCAGCTGCTTCTGCGGAACCTGCTTCTTCTTGGCCCCCTCCCTCACGGTGTAACGGTACAGCAACCCATCCTCCCACTCTACCTTGTCCTTTCCCTGGTTGTCCAGGCCCTGACCGGCGCGGTCCCGGAAGCCCTGCAGTGTGGGGTCGGTCCGGGTCTGGTGGCGAAGCGTCTCCGGGGTACTCCACGGAGAAGGGAGGTCAGGTGGGAGGGGAGGGATCGGGTCCCGTCGGGGTGCGGGAGGTGATGGCGGTCTGGGAGGCCGGGAAAGTTTGGGGGGTCGGGGAGGTCTGGGAGATTTGGGGGGTCGGGGAGGTCTGGGAGGTTTGGGGGGTTTGGGAGGTCGGGATGGTTTTGGTGGAGATCTCACCTGGGTCCCATTCGGAGTGCCCCTGTCGTGACGTTGGCTCTGTTGCCTAGTGGTTACCGGGGTAGCTGCATCTGTGGAGTAAGCGGAAATGAGCTGTCCCAGGTCGTTACCCAGGAGCACCTCGGCCGGCAGTTGCCTCAACAACCCCACCCTCACCTCCCTCTCCCCGTTTCCCCAGTCCAGGTGAACCCGGGCCGTCTCGAGCCGGAGCACTTTTCCCCCCGCCACCCGTACTGCAACCGTGCTTTGCAGGCGGTCGCTCGGCGGAACCAAGTGAGGCCGGACCAGGGTGATGGTAGCCCCGGAGTCCCGCAGCCCCTCAGCGGGCCGCCCGTTGATCCACACCGCCTGGCGGTGGTGACGGCGGTTGTCGTCTGCGGCGGCTTGCACGGGGTCGGCCTCATGCAGCTGCTCCCATTCCTCCGGGGCCTCCGGCCACGGAGCCCCGGCGTCGCAGCAATGGGCCGCCGGCGATGCCCTGCCGGCCGGCCGGGTCAACTCCGGCCGGTTGGGGCAATACTGTTTGTAGTGCCCCTCCTGGTTGCACCCGTAGCATCGGACGTTGGCCATGTTGGTGGGCCGGCTGGGGGGCCGTGCCACCGGCGCCCGGACCGCTGGTGGTGGGGGTGGTGGAGGTGGTGGGGCGGGTAAAACTGGGCGGCCGGCCAAAGACCGCTCTCCCCCCGACATCTTCCGGGTGTCCGTGTACTCGTCGGCCCAGGTGGCCGCTTGTTGCACTGTCTGGGGTTTCTTGTCGCGCACCCACTCCCGGATAGCGGAGGGTGTGTGCTTGAAAAACTGCTCGAGCAGCAGCAGTTGGGTGATCTCTGTCACCGTCTCCGCTTGGCTTCCCGAGAGCCAGGTGCGCAAGTCCCGCTGCAACCGATGGGCCACTCCACGTGAGTGGCGCCACTGGGCCGGCGGGAATTCCGGAACTTCACCCGGCTGGCTTCAGGGGTCACAGCAAATCTGCTCAGCAGCGCCTGCTTGACGTGCGAGTAACTGGTGGCCTCTTCATCCGGCACCGTGCGGTAAGCCTCGGCGGCCCGACCGGTCAGCTTACTCGCCAAGATCCTTACCCAGTCGGCACGGTGCACTTCATGCACGCGGCACAGGCGCTCAAAGTCTTGGAGGTAACTTTCTATTTCCTCCTCGGCTTCCCGGAACTCCTTGAACGCCTGGAACGGCACTTTGCGCCCGGGGTAACGATCTGACGGGGAACGGCTACTCCGTCGGCTTCGCACTTCGGCCAGCCGTAGCTCGTGCACCCGCTCCCTCTCACGCTCCTCTTCCTGGCCGAGTTCTCGACCCAGGCTCCTCATCTCAGCTTCCGATGGAGCCGGACCCATCATGGAGATCCGCTCCCGCATCTTCCGGCAAAAGTCACTGTCTTCGGGCTCTGCGGGGACGGGGCCCGGCGCCCTGTCCGCAGGCAATGCTGCGAACGCCGCCTCCTGATCCATCCTCTTCAATTCTTCCATCAGGGTCTCCCGGCTCTTGGAGCCCGGGACGCCGCCCCGGTTCTCCAGCATGCCACGCAGGATGTCCCGCTTGTAGGCACTATACCCGATCATGATGAGGGTCACCCTAGGGCCTGCAGAGAGCTATCCCACCACTGCCACCAGTATGACGGAATGGGATGTTGTTCCGCCTGCGGGTGTGCTCTATCTGCGTGGCCCCGTCGCTTACCGCTGGCCAGACTACCGAGTGGCGCACACTCGGCGTCTCGTGCGGCCTGGCGTGACCCCGGGGAGGGGTTAGCGGGCGGTGGAGGGGACCCCTGCCTAGAACCAGCCCGACCACTGAGCCATACGGTACTCAGCGTCTCGAGCAGCTGGTTCACTGACCTTGTGGGTGTGGGACGTCCGTGGGGATCGGATCTGGCAGCCGCGGAGGAATGTTCGGATCTTATGTGGGAAACGTTTCGGATCTTATGCGGGAAACGTTTCCGATCCTGGGGGCGGGTGAATCTTCGTATCTCCGGTGGAGGACTTTTCGGATTGGAGATGGATGGAGTGTCGGATCGAGGGGGAATGGCGTTTCGGATCGGAGTGGATGGCGTTTCGGATCGGGGTGGATGGAGCTTCGGATCGGGGTGGGTGGCAAAGGAGTCGGTTCTTACCGCAACTCCCACTGAATACCGAAGCGCGGTACACGGCCGCTTCCTTCGGATCGGATCCTCGTCTGATAGCCTGGGAACCGAATCTCATCCGCTGCGCCTCTGCCCTGATACTCGATGCAGGTACAGAGCGCTCGATTCGGTTCGGATCGTCGGGGACACCGCACCCTGAGACCTCGAGGGATTCTCAGAATAGAAAGTACGGCGGAGAAATAACACATCAGACGAGGCTGGATGCACTGCTAAGTCTGCCTTTATTATGCACAGCTCAAGCATTTATTAACTTTACACAAAATTACAATACAATGGGACTCCTTGCCCGCCCTCCCAGGACCCATTGGTCATTAGGGAGGGCGATTCAGGGAGTCGCCGATTCGGACCGGATGGTCCGAATCGGCCATTTTACGATTCGAACCGGATGGTTCGAATCGGCCATTTTCCGAATCGAAGATTCTGAACTGCGCCACAAGGTGATCGGAAAATGGCGGCGGGCAAGGCAGACAAAGGGACAATACATTACGCAATAAACCAACGGGGACACTTTATTACACCACACAATATCACATCTAATAGAAAGTACGTTAACACTCCGTGCGTGCCACCGCGCCTAACTGTCCCTGGCCAAGACTAATGTCCATGTGCACCGCCCCTGGCTGAGGGTGCTGGGCCATTCCGTGACAATAAGGTTATCAGATCCCCTCTAAGGCGCCTTTTCTCTAAACTAAACAGGTTTAAGCTTGTTAGTCTTTCCTCATAACTTAACCCTTCCATCCCCCTTATTAATTTAGTTGCCCGTCTCTGCACTTTTTCTAACGATATAATATCAGTAATATAGTAATGGTTAATCTATTCATAGAACGGTGAACTGCACCAATGTGTCAGTAAAATGCCCAGATTTTCAGTTTGACAGGTTTAAACAGGCGAATCCCGTATGTTTCAATGTAAAAAAATATTTCCATTTTCAATATTTTTTTTATTCAACCGTTTATTCTTTTCATTTGAAACAAAAAAGTATTTTTATTTATTTTTTATAATTGTTTTAGTAATTTTTCCTGAAATTGTTCCATAGAGAAGTAATGGTTAATCTATTCATAGAATGCTGAACAGCACCAACGTGTCAGTAAAATGCCCAGATTTTCAGTGATTCAGTTTGAAAGGTTTAAACAGGCGAATCCCGTGGGTTTCAATGTAAAAAATATTCCTGTTTTTATATTTTTGTATTCCTGTTTATTCTTTTCATTTGCAACAAAAAGTATTTTTATTTATTTATTTTTTTAGGCATTTTTCAGAATTTCTTTAGTCAAAATTTTTGATTCCCATTTTCTTTAACCCCTTAAGGGCCGCTGACGTACCCTGTACGTCCTGTCCTCGGGTCTCCCTTAGACCCGCGGACGTACAGGGTACGTCAGCGGCACCTAATCCCCCTCCCGCCAAATACTCACCTCCCTCGCTGGATCCCACGGCGATCTGGCAGGGAGGAAGCCTTCCCATGTGATTTACATGGGCAGGCGAGGCTGATGACGTCGCCACGCTGCGTGGTGACGTCATCAGCAGGCGTCCCCATGCATTTCAATGTAGGGGAGGGGCGGCTCCTTCGGAGCCTCTATCTCCCCAACCATTGAAGCTAGGGAGATGCCGTTTGAACTGCTGGAGAGGGAGAGCCTCCCCTTTTCAGCAGTGTATGGCATTAACAGTTTCACCGCCGGATCACGTTGCGGCGCCAATTGGCGCCAAAACGCGATTCAAACCTGGAGGGGGGCTGACATCTTGGATGTCAGCCAAGCCTCCAGGTCCCCCCACCCACTGACAACCTCACCATATGTGTGAGGATGTCAGTGGGCCAGTTAACCATCTAGCTGCCATGTAGAGATAAGGGGATCCTAAGGATCCCTTTATCTCCCGATCCATGGCATTCCCGGAAGCTTGGCCGACATCCGGGAAAGGATCACGAACTGGCACTTTTCGGTGCCGATTCGTGATCCGGCCCCCATGGGGTTAATGCCAGGTACCATTTGGAAGGGCAGGCTGTGCCCTTCCAAACGGTGCCTGGGTTAACCCCCTAGACGCCGCCGATCGGGAGGGAGAGAGGTCCAAAGGACCCCCCCTCCCTTTCAGGCGCCTCCTCCGCACATGCGGGGGGGGCGCCTGAATTAGGTGTCATCTCGCCCCGCGATGACACCTAATTACTCTGGCGGCGGTTCCGGGTGCTGGGCTGACATCGAGGATGTCAGCCCGCACCGGGGGGGCCAGCGATCGGCCGGAACCCGGTCGAACGCTGGCCCCAACGGGAGGACACGCTCAGCGCGTCCTCCGCAAGGAACGATACTGTCGGTGGACGCGCTGAGCGCGTCCTGCGCAGTGAAGTGGTTAAAACGCCTTTTAAAAAAATTGCCTTTTTTTTCTTTCTTTTACCCTCAGTTCGGTGGCTGATCGGCTTTTTTGGCAGCTGATCAGCGGCGTTCAATGGTCAGTTCGGTGGTTGTCGGCTGCGTTCGATGGATCGTCTTTTACATTCAGCGAATCCATTCAGTGGACTTTGGGGACCCTGCAGTGAATACCGAAGTCGCCGAAGTGCGCCGAACAAAAGCCCTCCCACCTAGTCCCTGTCCTTATCTTCTAGCTCTCCCTTTGAGCTGCTTCCACTTCTCAATCTGATTACCCTTACTAAGCCCATTCCCTGGTATGCTCGATCTGATCACCAACTCCTCGCTCCACCTGCTCCTTTGTGTTTCACAAACATCTGTTCCTTAGATTGTAAGCTCACGGGGTGTCTGTCTGAGCACCTGTATAAGATCTGTATTAGTAAAACATGTATCCCACGGGCAGGGTCGCCTCTTCTTCAAGTTTCTTTATTCATTATGTCTCCTGTTTGCGCTTTTGCATTGTAAAACGCTGTGGAATCTGTTACGCGCTAAATAAATACTATAACTGTACTTTGTATCAGAGCCATAAGTTTTCAACTAGATAGAGAAAAATAATCTATTCCAACCTCACATGGTCTCTGTGCTGGAGCTGTTACTCAGGAGTGAATAATGACCATTAAACCCTGATATTAAAAGGGTTATTCAAAGAGATCCGAATGGCTGCCTAAAGGTAACCGAACGCTGGAATTCAGGTTACGGTTACCTTTCTTGGCCATTCGGCTATCCAAAGAGCAGGCAGTTCGCCAAATGTTGGCGAATTGCCTGCACATACGGTGCCTGTTCGGTGCCTGTTTGAGGGCAGTGAATCCCCATAGAGAAGTAATGCTTTGTCTATTCAGAGAACAAAAACCAGCAGTGAAAAGTTGCCGAAATGCCCTGCCATTCGGTTGCTTCATTCGACAGGTTTATTCAGGCGAATCCCACAGGCTTTAATGTTAAAAATATTCCCGTTTTATTTCAATATCTAATAAACCTTTTATTATAAAAGGCCCAGCAAGCCCAGCAACCTCATTCCCATAATCCCTCAGCGCCTGTCCTCTTTCTCCTGCGCCCTCTGGAACGCTCGCTCTGTGTGCAACAAACTCACAGCCGTCCATGACCTCTTCCTTTCAAACTCCTTCAACCTCCTAGCTTTAACTGAAACCTGGCTAACTCCCTCTGACACGGCCTCCGTTGCTGCTCTCTCACATGGCGGTCTACACTTGAGCCAGACCCCCAGACCGGGTGAGAGAAATGGTGGCGGGGTCAGACTCCTGCTCTCTCCCACCTGCACCTACCAGCATCTCCCTCCACCCCAATCCCTCTCCTTCTCCTCCTTCGAGACACACTGCATCCGCCTGTTCTCTCCTCTGGCTCTCAGGGTGGCAGTCATCTACTGCCCACCGGGACCAACCTCCCAGTTCTTTGACCACTTTGCTACCTGGCTTTCTCACTTCCTGTCTTCTAATCTTCCATGCCTAATTCTCGGGGACTTCAACATTCCCATTGACGATCCTTCCGCTCCTGCTGCCTCCAAACTTCTTTCACTCACGTCCTCCCTTGGACTCACACAATCCTCCCTCCTCCCTACCCACCGCGATGGTCACGTTATTGACCTGGTCTTTTCCAACCTCTGCTCCATTTCTGAGTTCAAATGTCGCCCTTTCCCCATCTCTGACCACCACCTTCTCTCTTTCAACCTATCTGGACTTCCTAAACACCCTGCTCCCACACCCCGCACACACACTCGCAGAAATCTACATGCTGTGGACCCCCATCAATTCTCCAACCTACTTCACCACCTCCCTCATACCTCATCCTTCACCTGCCCTGATGCTGCCACTAATCACTACAACACTACGCTTATCTCTGCTCTAGACACTCTTGCTCCTCTTCGACTCTGTAAGGCCCCACGCTGCCAGCTTCAGCCCTGGCACACCCTCCAGACACGCTACCTGCAAAGATGCTCCCGCACCGCAGAGCGTGCCTGGAGGAAATCCCGTTCTGAAGCTGATTTTGTTCACTTCAAGTTTATTCTCCGGTCATACACCTCTGCCCTCCACTTGGCCAAACAATCATTCTTCTCATCTCTTATATCTACACTGTCCTCCAACCCTAAACGACTCTGGTCCACCTTCAACACCCTCCTCTACCCACCTGCACCTCCCCCCACAGCTGCCTTCAGCGCTCAAGACCTGGCAGACTACTTCCTCAGTAAAACTCTTACTATCAGAAGCAACATCCCAACACAAGATAGTTATCTGCCACCTCCACTCCCACAGGTCCCCTCTGCCACCCTCTGCCGCTTCCTCCCAGCCACTGAGGAGGAAGTCAATTCCTTATTGTCCTCCTCACATCTCACCACGTGCCCGCTCGACCCCATTCCCTCACATCTAATTCCTCCCCTCTCCTCCTCCCTCACCCCTGCTCTCACACACATCTTCAACCTATCTCTCTCCACTGGCTCCTTTCCATCCGCCTTCAAACACGCGCTAGTTACCCCTTTACTAAAGAAACCATCCCTAGATCCCAACTCTCCATCCAACTACCGCCCTGTATCCCTGCTTCCCTTCACATCAAATCTCTTAGAAAAACTAGTCTTCAACCGCCTCTCCCTCTTCCTGTCCTCCAATTCCCTACTTGACCCCCTGCAATCTGGCTTCCATCCCCTACACTCAACTGAAACTGCCACCAAAGTCACCAACGACCTCCTAACTGCTAAAAAACACGGCCACTATTCTATTCTCATCCTGCTTGACCTCTCGGCTGCTTTTGACACTTGACCACCCCCTCCTTCTACAGACCCTCAACTCTCTGGGTCTCGGTGACACTGCACTTGCTTGGGTTGACTCCTATTTATCCAACAGGTCCTTCTGTGAGTCCTTTGCTGGTAACTCCTCCTCTTCATTGCCTCTATCTGTTGGTGTACCTCAAGGCTCTGTCCTTGGTCCTCTGCTCTTTTCCATCTACACCTCCTCCCTGGGCAAAATTATCAACAGCTTTGGCTTTAATTACCACATCTACGCTGATGACACTCAGATCTACCTCTCTACCCCTGATCTCTCTCCCCCTGTCCTTTCAAAAGTCAGTGACTGTTTATCTGGCATCTCCTCCTGGATGGCCTCCCACCACCTAAAGATCAACATGTCAAAGACTGAGCTCCTACTTATTCCTCCCTCCAATGCCTCCCCACCTCCTGACTTCTCTATCACGGTGGAGGGTATCACCATCTCCCCATCAAAACAAGTTCGCTGTCTTGGAGTTACACTTGACTCTGCTCTTTCCTTCATCCCCCACATCCAGTCTCTTTCCTCCTCCTGCCGATACCAACTGCGTAATATTTCCAGAATTCGGCCATTCTTACCGCTGTTACCACAAAACAACTCATACACGCCCTGGTAATCTCCTGACTCGACTATTGCAATAATCTCTTATCTGGCCTCCCTCTGTCCCGCCTCTCCCCCCTACAATCCATCCTGAACGCCTCCGCCAGGCTAATTCACCTCACCCGCCGCTCTGTCTCTGCCGCTCCCCTCTGCGAGTCCCTTCACTGGCTCCCCATCCACTGCAGAATTAAGTTCAAAATCCTTATCCTTACCTACAAAACCTCACTAACTCAGCGCCCCACTACCTGTCCTCACTAATCACCAAATACACCCCAGCCCGCTCCCTAAGGTCAAACAGTGACCTGCGCCTAGCTTCTCCCCGCATCACCTCTTCCCATGATAGACTGCAGGATTTCTCACGCGCAGCCCCCACTCTCTGGAACGCTCTCCCTCGTACTGTCAGACTTTCCCCTAACTTCTCTTCCTTCAAACGCTCCCTTAAAACATTCCTATTTAGGGAAGCCTACCACCCAACTCACTGACGCAACCATCAATCACTCTCACCTTACAGTCCTCTCCTCCTGTTTCCAAACCCAACCCTCCTAGATTGTGAGTTCCTACGGGAATAGGGCCCTCATCTCCTCCTGTACTGTTTGTCAAATGTTGTTCAATGTATTGTAACCCTGTCTATACTGTGCTTATTGTACAGCGCTGCGGAATATGCTGGCACTTTATAAATAAAGAATAATAATAATAATATTCTGCAGCAAAAAGTCTCTTTATTTATAGATTTTATAGGATCTTTTAAGCATTTTTTGGGATTTTTTTTCAAAAACAATTCTGTTTATTTCTTTTTTCTGTAACAGACCTTTTTATTATCATTCATTGGATTTTATTTGTAAATTTCAGACATTTTCATTCAGTAGTTTGTTAGTTTGTTTGCAAACAGCGTTTCACTTTTCAAACATGCAAGCAAACTGTTTTTGTTTTTTTTCACTCCATTCGTCTGCGGTGTCAGCTTTTTCCGGCGGCTGCTCTGCGTTCTGATCGGCTCTTGCTCCGATTTCTCCAGCGTCTTCAGTGAGGTTAATCCAGATGTTTTTGCGGGTTTCGGTGTGTATTCGCCTGGGTTTTGTGGTGAGTGTTCGTCGGGTTTTCGGCAGCTTTTCCCTGCACTACAAAGGCCCTGTGTTTCTTGCTGAATAAACCGCAGGGTTGCCGAAATGGGATCGCCGAATCAAGCCAAAATGAACAGAACGAAAAGTCACCGAACGTACGGTGACTTTTCGGTTCTCTTTGAATAACCCTGATAGTGTTTTTACCCCTTATCCTGCGGTGCAGAGGGTGGCACTATCTGTCCATACACAGCGGAAGACTGGGAACAGATAGGTCCCAGTGATCTTCAATCATCCCTACATGACCCCGTGTACAGGGTCGCGCCAATGGACTCGAGGGGCTGATAAAAGTGGTGGTGCGCAGTGTCTCACAAATATTTTGAGCCGAGCAGCTAATTTATTTATTTATAAAGGATTTTACCAGGAAGGATACATTGAGATTTCTCTCGTTTTCAAGTACTGTATGTCCTGGGTTCAAGAACATTGAAGCTTTTACAGACGGTACAGAAATACAAAGTAATTGCCGTCGGAATAAGGTCAGAATGGAGCCATTAATAATGAGTTGCAAATGGAACACAGGATTTTCCATTTGAGAGACTCTATAAACATCTTGGTGTGAAAAGGGCCCAGGATGTTCAAGGATTCGCAAACATACCCCGATGAGGATAAATTAGAGGGTTTTTTTTGTTTTCCAACCAATCAGACGCCTTCTTTTCATTTATTTCATGCGTCACGTTGATCATTGTAGAACGTGGTCGGGATTTATGCTTTATTGAGATAAATTGCAGTGTTTATTTCTGCATAATCCATATGACTGCACCTTGCATTTTGCTGCCACGGAGGAAGTGACCTTTGCGCAGGTTTGCAAGTTCACAAATATACACCGTCTAAATGTTTCCCTTTGGAGGCTTCGGAGAAGTCGGCCCCTTCCATAATTTGGAAATGCCACATTTGCAAAGTTTTCTTAGGAGCAAATTTCCTCTTTGGAAAAAGAGAAATGTCAAGGAATGGAATGAGCTGCTGATATCCACTATTTAAAAATCCCACCGTGCCAGGCAATAAATATATCCAATGGGGGGGGGAGACGCCACATTGTGTCTGGTTTCAGCCGCTGTGATTTGTGGGAGAATTCTAAATAAGCCTTGAGTTGCCACTGAACAACGAGAACGTAACGGAAAGCAGCAGCGTCTAGATACGTCTTCCGGGAAAAGTCGACGCTCTAAACTGTATCAATAGTCCACGTTCCATATTAAACAATGAAAATTCTCGTGAAGGTCTGTAGTAAATATTATGTATCTGTTTCGAAACACGTTGCTGCTGACTGCGAGCTTTCCAGTGTCAGGCGCTTTGTGGCCCATGTAAGAGGAATGGAGATAGGATTTCTGAGCGCTAACCGCCGGGCCGACGCTCTGGGGTAGAGACCTCCGGGGAATTATCCCAGCAAATTAAAGTGATTGATACTAATGTAAAAGTCACAGAATGTACCCGGTTGTGTAGGAGGGATATTTCCATAGGAGTTTCCATCAATCACGGAGCACACGTTAGATTTTAACCCTGAATATCATACGTAATTTACGGCTTGGATTACAAGGGGCTGGCGAGCAAACTCATTTTCCTTGACTACCCCAGTCGTCCCTCCCCCCACGCCCCCCCAAGAGCAATTCTTGAAACATTTACTACACTAAGAAATGTGGTTAAAAGCTTTTCCATTCATTGTGAAGTAATAATTCTATAACCAGGCAATGTATTCAATACAATGCACGTGCAGAATAATGTAAGGAAGTGTCAGGCGCCGCGTGAGGGGGGGGGTCGCCTTTCTGCTATGCATACCAATCAGGTATATACACTATAGAGATGTATTCATTTCTTATGCAGAGGAAAAAATATTTGCAGCTTCGTACAGAAATTATTTTTTTTATTAAACGTATCGAGTCTGATCCATCATAACCACCTCATTCGTTAGCAGAGAGTACACGTCCATCTGTACGTTTTGCCATATGCTGTGTGTGAACCTTTGCCGGGTGAAAATCAAAGCGGGATTGTTTTGTAAATAAATCACAAAAACAAAAACTTGAGCCGGCGCCGCTGACACTATTCAATAACGCACTAAAGGGTTATTCCAAAATAATAATGTTTGTAAATGCACATAACTCATGTGATCTATAACAAAGATGTAAGCAACCATTAATTCAGCGCACACCCCCGTGTGGAATATCCATTAGCAGGAAACACTTCCAGAGATAAAAACAGAAGGTGGGGGGTGCTTCCTCAGCTATACTTTCCCATTGGGTTGGTACAAAACGTGTGATACAGGAAATATAGGGAATAAGCTCAACCTATAAATTAAATATAAGCGCTATGTTCTTATTTATGGGCTGTGTTTATTTTTTATATTTTCTATATTAAGACTCAGTTGTTGCCACTGGTTCCAGTCTGGGGTTGTAAATCCAATCTGGTAAAACAAGCATTTTATAAATGTGAATGTTTTACTTATTTTCTGCTCACAATTTAATTCTATTTACTCAGCACTGCATGCCGTGTCTTCCTGCTTTACAGCAAGGGGAGGAGCTCTCTGCTCCTTATCTTCCTGCTTTACAGCAAGGGGGGAGCTCTCTGCTCCTTATCTTCCTGATTCACTGCAAGGGGAGGAGCTCACTGCTCTTTATCTTCCTGATTCACAACAAGGGGGTGAGCTCTCTGCTCCTTATCTTCCTGATTCACTGCAAGGGGAGGAGCTCACTGCTCCTTATCTTCCTGATTCACAACAAGGGGGTGAGCTCTCTGCTCCTTATCTTCCTGATTCACAGCAAGGGGAGGCAGATCATTGGCCCTTATCTTTCTGGTGTACAGCAAGGGTATTGAGTTTTTGTATGCCTTATCTTCCTGGTTCACAGAAAGAGGAGACAACTTTGTGCTCCTTATCTTCCCGACTTACAGCAAGGGGAGCGAATTTCTGTCCACCTTATATACCTGTTTCGCAGCAAGGGACGGTGGTTCTGTGCTCCTTCTCTTCCTGGTTCACAGCAAGGGAGAGCGTTCTGCTCCTTATCTTCCTGATTCACAGCAAGGGGAGGAGCTCAATGCTCCTTATCTTCTTGATTCACAGCAAGGGGAGGAGCTCTCTGCTCCTTATCTTCCTGATTCACAGCAAGGGGAGGAGCTCAATGCTCCTTATCTTCTTGATTCACAGCAAGGGGAGGAGCTCTCTGCTCCTTATCTTTCTGGTTCACAGCAAGGGGGAGCTCTCTGCTCCTTATCTTCCTGATTCACAGCAACGGGAGGAGCTCTCTGCTCCTTATCTTTCTTGTTCACAGGAAGGGGAAGCAGCTTATTGTCAGGGTTCAGACTGCGATTAATGCAGCAGGTGGGGTTGTGAGCCCAGGATGTAGTGATGAAGCCGGTTTGCAAGATAAACAAAAGGGTTTATTGATATTAAACACAACAACACAAGAAGCATGAACCAAACAAGAGACACGAACCAGACAAGAGAGGAGACGGGGCACAAAGAGAAATATCTTTAGAGGAGGAGAGGAGATACAGGGAAAGGAGGTTTGATGTCAGAGGGATGGCTGGGAGTAGTGAAAAGTGAGAACTGAATATGGGAGTAGTTTGGAAAGCAGGAGAAATGAGGGATAGCAAGATGAGACAAAGATACTGGAGAAGTGAGCAGAAAGAGACACAAAGGGATACTAACAATACATGGGGAAGACAATGTATAAAGAATAACACTAGACAATAATACAGATAACAGATAGAGGGCGTAGCTTCCTTAAGTGCAGGACTGATCAGGGAGGATGAAGGTCAGGTGAGGTTCCAGAGCTAGAATGTCAATTCAGAGAGTCCAGGAATGTGTAGAGTTCAATATTAAGTCCTGGAACCAGCATAGGGCATGCAGGATGTGGCATGAAAAGGGGGCGCCAGGGGTTCAGGTAGGGATGTGCATTTCGGAATTTCCACGAAATTTCCCGTTTCGTGCATTCAGATTCGGACAATTTTCCGAAAATTTTCAGATCCAAAACGGCAGATCCGAACAAATTTCGGAGCCAAAACGAAAACTTTTCAGAATTTTCGGATGGACTAGAAATATGTAAAATCAAAATTAATTTTCGTTCCATTCCTGATTTCGGTTCCATTTCAGTAATTTCGGACATTGTATTTTTCGGTTATATCGCTGATTCTGTAATTTTGTATCATTCCCAATGATCCGATAATTCTGTCGATACCATAATTCTTCCGATTCTATCGTTTTTTTATTAAATAAAGATTCTTTTTTTCTTATGAATTTGCATTGCACAACTTTATTTAGTCGCTATGGTGATTGTTAGACATGTGCACAACACAAAATTTCGTTTTGAACTAATGGATTAGTCCTAAAATGCAATTTATTTAGTTGCTAAAGAAATTCGTTTTCAGTTCTTTAGTATGAAAACTAATTTCATTCATCCGAAAACCAGTGGATACAATTACTATTGTAGTGGCTCCTCAGAGGGCTGAGATCGCTGCTTGTTACAGTATCTCACTCTCAGCACAATGTTGGCCATATTACATAGTTGGTGCTAACTTAACCAGAGCTGTTGTAAACTTCAAAGAGCCATTATAGTCTATGGAGGTTTTCAGTTTATAACAGCTCTAGTTAAGTTAGCACCAACATTGTAATACTGCCCCGTGTCAGGCAAAGCTGATACAGTAACTGACTGCTGCTCATCACAGCGCTCAGAGTTTCAGTAAAACTAGTAAATAATATTTTTATATATAAGAGGTTAGAACAATATTATTTCCTTGTTTTACTGAAACTCTGAGCGCTGTTACAGTCAGTTACTGTAACAGCTGAGCCTGATACATTGTACTGAGAGATAATGTAACAAGCAGCCGATCTCAGCGCTCACAGCCACTGGATTTAAAGGGCTAAAAAAAAAGGCTCCTAATGTTTAGAGCTTCCTCCTGCATTAATTAATACCCCTCTCTGTATAATATATAGAACATCCTCCTGAATTAATTAATGTCCCTCTCTGTATAGAACATCCTCCTCAATTTATACCTTTCTCTGTATAATGTATATAACATCCTCCTGCATAATGTATAGAACATCCTCCTGCATTAATTAATGCACCTCTCTGTATAGAACATCCTACTGCATTGACATGTGGAGAGTGCAGAACTTTGGATGTTGCGATGTTGCGCTCTTCATTGCTGGTCTCCTTCACTCATCAATGTAATATCACAAAAAGGACTGAAACTAAAATGTAGTGCATTTTATTTTAGGTTCTTTCGTTCTTTGTACTGAGCAGTTTCGTATCTCTTAAGTCATACGAAAACTAAATTATACCAAAATTCGGACTAAATCATTTTAGTACTAAAACAAATGCACATGTCTAGTGATTGTTAAAGCTGACAGTCTGCAGTTAAAGCACATTGTGTTTGTTTCATTCCAACTCCATTGTGGTGGTGTATAGAGCCAAAGATGTTACAATTGTGTCCATGTCCCAATATTTCTGGACCTGACTGTATAACATGTCTGGGTCATATAATAAAATAAGGCTTCAAAATGCATTTAAACATGATGAGCGAAACCGGTAAAAATTAGCTCAGCAGCACAGCACACAGGCGTGAAATGCCTCAGTAGCGAAAGGGTTAATTTTTTTTGTTTGTTTTAAATCGTTTTATTTGTTCTGTTTTTTTTTCATTTCAGATAATTTTGATCAACTTTTTTTTCCATTTTAAAACCTTTTGTTATGGTTTTTATTTTTAAAGTCAGACTATTTGGGTTGGGTCAGTTTTGCGTTTTTTAAATCGTTTTGTTAATTTTTTTTGTTCCTTTCATACCATTTTAATATGATTAAATAAAGTTGTGCATTGCATATTCATAAGAAAAAAAGGATCTTTATTTAATAAAAAAAAAAACGATAGAACCGGCAGAATTATCGTATCGGCAGAATTATCGTATCAACAGAAATATCGGATCCGAAAAACCATTAGTTTACGTCAAAACAAAGACAGTTTGAAACGAGGAGAACAGACGTTCCGAAAAAACACGAAAATTTCCGAAAACCCGAAAAAGAAAAGTCGATACGAAAAACGAGCAGACCCGAAAACACAAAAATGGACGATAGTCCGAAAAAAAAGTCGATACGAAAAATGAGCCGAAATTAACCGAACCGAAATCGACCGAAACGAAAATTTTAAAAATCCAAACTAACCGAAAAACAATCGGTGCACAAGTCTAGGGTCAGGGCGTCCAGGACCTGACACTTATCTTCCTGATTCAGAACACGTAGGATATTATTATTATTGTCATCATTTATATAGCGCCAACAGTTTCTGCAGCGCTTTACAATAACCAAAGGGAACGAGATGCAGATAAACGGACATAGGATGGAGTCACAGAAAAATGAGCATGAGCTTTCTTGCTCTTTTTGTAATGCATGAAATAAAATAAAATAAATGGAGTTAAAACAATGGACGGAGTTTAAAGTGAATGTCTCAGATGTTCTATGTGTGAATTAATCAGGTGTCATCACCGTCCGCGACTGTGACCTTAAAACATTCTGGAGAAGCTATCCCCCGCAGGAAAAAAAAAGAAGAATGAGCTTTGGATCGAAGAACAAGCTCATTTGTGAGACAAGATTTCAAATATGGAGGCGAATAAATGTTGCCGTCACTCAAATTACAGATATTTCAAGAGCAGTTTTTTTTAAGGGGAAACTGGTTGAAACGGAGATTTTCTGGAAATTGTTTGAAAATCAATTCACGAAAGTTCCTGTTACATTTGTGTTTTTGATACAAAGTACACCAAGTATAGGAACTTGTAACGTGACTGTATAGAGAGAGAGAGAAGCTGAGCCTCAATGCTAGGAATAGCAGGGGAGTCACTAAATCTAATGGGCCTCTCACTAGAGTTAACTCAGTTTTGGGAGTGAAGGGGTTAACTCTATCAAGGTTATTCAAAGAGATCCGAATGGCTGCCGAAAGGTAACCTAACGCTGAAAATCAGCGTACAGTAACCTTTCCTGGCCATTCGGCTATCCAGAGAGCAGGCAATTCGCCAAATCCTGGCGAATTGCCTGCACATACGGTGCCTGTTCGAGAGCAGTGAAATCCCCATAGAGAAGCAATGCTTCGTCTATTCAGGGAGCAAAAACCAGCAGTGAAAAGTTGTCGAATTGCCCTGCTGTTCAGTGGTTTCACTCAACAGGTTTATTCAGGCGAATCCCATAGGCTTCAATGTTAAAAATATTCCCGTTTCGATGAGTGTTCGGTGAGTGTTCGGCGGGTTTTGTGGTGAATGTTCATCGGGTTTGCAGCGACTTTTACCTGCATTACGACGGCCCTGTGGTGCTTGCTGAATACACTGCAGGGTGGGCGAAATAGGATCGCCGAATCACACCGAATTGCAGGGAACAAAAAGTCACCGATCGTGCGGTGACTTTTCGATTCTCTTTGAATAACCCTGAGAATCTAAGCAGTAACAGGCACTTAAGGGGTTATTCACTAACCTCCGAACTTGCCATTGAATTTCCAACGTGCCATTCTAATCATTGTAAGGATAAAACGTAAAGTTGATTAAATGAAAATAAAATCAAAAAATTATAAGCAAAAGACGAAAAGATAGACAATGAAAAAAGAAAATCTTATTTTTTTCCTATAAATGATTTTAGGTGAAATCTGTTCATTTATAGGCAAGGTCTAAATGTCGTGTCTTGCATTAGAATGAGTTTACAATAAATGTGAAAAAGCACAACACAACTGCGGAATAAACAGTGTAAAAGCAATTTAGTAAATATAAACAAAAGTAACATTATATAAAGTCTTATTGTAATATCCAATAGGGTAGAACTGAATGCATTTTAGCCAATAAGGTGAGTCCTTTGAGGAACGAAACCTATGGAAAACTGATTTTTATTTTTACAGACTTTTACTCTTTATTGACCAATAACTCTACGTCTGAATTTCACAAATTTTCTTTTCAATGTTAGGCTTTAGAATCCAGAAACAGAGTGTCGACAGCGGTCTCTGCATAGGGGTCTGCTTTTTTATCCTGATTATTTATATACAAAGTTATTCAATAAAATCAATTATTTGCTCATTTTATTAATTAATTGAGTAATAGGTTAATGAATAAACAACAGGGCTGCGGATAAAATCACTGGCCTGGCTGTAACATGTATCTTCCAGAAGATTTTATGTCGTCAAATGTTTTATTTTTCACATGTTGAAGTCTGATCCGGAAAAAGCAAACAGTCCCTGAAACATTGAGGCTTTTGTCAACAAGTCGCCGGCTCAGTAAAGCCCGGCTTTCACTCTGTAATTATAACAGTATTATGAAGTACAAATCCTTCTGTGTCTGACCTTGGAGGAGAGCTTATCTCTTGAAGGTCACTCCCATCTTGACGTTGAGATCCCAGAGGGTGACTGGCGATCATGCAAAGGATTTGTTGGACCGGTGGGGTCCCAGTAGGGTTTCCAGATCGGCCATTATTTCCTGGACACATAAAATTTATTCATGCTGATGGGCAGTGCATGAAAAATGCCACCCCGCAGCATGTATAATCCATACGCTGCAGGTAATAAAGCATAAAAAAATCCTAGGTGACCTGCCTTGCTTTCCGTCCTGCAGCATACAAATTATTGATGATGCAGGGCAGCACTTTTCCCTGTGCTCCCCCTCTGCATGACATAGTCATGTGTGTCCAGGATAAAGTGGACAATCTGGTAACCCTAGGTCCAAGCCCACTGAGAACGAGGTGTAACTCTGAGCCAGAGTGTCTAAAAGAGGTCCCTGCGCTAAATCCTGAATCTGCAGTGCAATACTATGCCACCAGAAGGGCTGTGCGGGTAAGAAGATCACACGAGTTTAGTTCAGGAGGGTGAAATCTGCAGACTTCTCAATTAAATAGGAATAACTTGCTAACACTAGGCAATAAACAATCATTGGAAATGAGGAAAATGATTGTTTACAAATAATCTTTATTAGAGAGAAGCTGAGAAACATTTCCTACAGAGCACCGCAAATATGGAATAACCTTCCTGACACCATCAAATCTTCCCCCAGTCTAAAGTCCCTTAAGAGATTTCTATTAACATACCTCAATACGGAATGCACCTGTAAACATGTAGCACAGTGACTATATACAGAATGCACCTGTAAACATGTAACACAGTGACTATATACAGAATGCACCTGTAAACATGTAACACAGTGACTATATACAGAATGCATCTGTAAGCATGTAACACAGCGACTATACAGAATGCACCTGTAAGCCAGGGACATGCAGTCAGTGGAGGCAAGGGAGGCACAGCCGCACCTACCATTAAGTGATAAATTAATAAACTAAAAACAAACTCACCTGCTCCCCCGCTGTCAGCTCCGTCCTCTGCCTCTGCAGGCATTAGTTTTCCCAGCCTACGCAATTTGCATAGCAGGACGTTTCCCCGCTGCACTAATTGAGTAAACTGCTCAAGATGTGTGCAGCATACGTCAGAGATCACTGCTCATTAGTGCCGCACAGACTGACAGGCACTGATAGAGCATGGGAAAGCTTGGACCAATGGGAAAGCACCATTGGTCCAAGCCATTCCCAGAAAACCCCTACATTAGAGGACTGCCTCTGATTGACAGGAAGTCTAGCAGTTAGACATGCCCCTTCCTGGCAATGATAGGCCAGGCAGGCTGTGAAAAGATTGCATGATGGACAACCCCTGACTGGCTGCATGGGGAGCTGCAGTCCAGGAGACTGGCCACAGCTGGGGATGCCCAGTTATACCCCAGGCTGGTTATTGTCTGCTAACTGGGGCTGGAAGAATGCACAACACATCTGCCCCCAGGAGGGATCTGAGGGGGTGCAGCAGCAGGAAGCCCTCTTTGCCCAGCTGCAAGGTAAGTGACCTCACCGGGTGGGGGGAGAGAGGCCATGGCTTTCCTCTGTGCTGATGTTCAGATAGTGCTTAGCTGCCAATCTATATGATGTATTGTACCTCTAGCCAGGCTGCCTGGGGAGGGACAGGACAGGACAGGTGGGGGACTCAGCAGATTCGAAGTTGCCAGCAAGACTCTCTCAACTCCTCTTCTACCAGGGCTGTCAGATCACAGTGTGTGCTTCATGGGTCACTGACTTTGGGCTGGGGTGTCAGATCTCCATTTTGCTCCCTGTCAGTGCCTGAAAGTGCTGCCCTGCATTGTGCAGAAGTCAGGTTGGGTCAGTGGCTTCCTTTCCCTTCAGTATAATATGAATGACGTAAAATGTATAGGTGCTCTAAGGAAACCTAATGGATGTGGCCAGGCTCCTCTTAATACTTTTGTTATAGGGGCAGCATATAGAGCGGTGTGTGTGTGTGTGTGTTCTTACAGTGCCAGTCTCTTTACACACCCTTTCTTTCACGTGTGTGTGTGTGTGTGTGTGTGTGTGTGTGTGTGTGTGTGTGTGTTTTGCCAGGGGCAAGCGTTGGCTTAACCTTTTTTTTATGAGCCTAAAATATCAGGGTTATTCAGAGAGAGGTGAAAACCTTGAATTGGCAGGAAAATGACCAGCCAATTTGGAAAGTGAGATAAATGGGAGAATTTTTCTGGTTTGACTATTTTGACCTAGAAGTTTAACTTCTCCAGTCATTCTCCAAGGTTTTCACCTCTTTCTGAATAGCCCTGATACAGGGTCATTCTTCTGCTTTTCACCGCTCTCTGAATAACCCTGACAGGGCTATTCAGAAAGAGGTGAAAATCTTGAGAATGACAGGAGAAGCGAAAATTCTAGGTCAAAATAGTCAAACCAGAAAAATTCTCCCATTTATCTCACTTTCCAAATTGGCTATTTGGTCTAGAATCAGTGTTTCTCAACTCGTTTCCTCGACCTGGTTTGCCAGATATGTGAAGCACAGGTGATATAATTTGCTGCTCAGTGTTTGCAGTATTCAGTCTGCATTTTCCCAAGGTGATCTGAAAAATCTAGCCTGTAGTGGGTCCTGAGGACTGGAGTTGAGAAACCCTGGTCTAGATTGTTCATTCTCCTGCCAATTCTCAAGGTTTTCACCTCTCTCTGAATATCCCCGATAGTGTAGCCAGCACAATGATTCAATATCGGGGCACCTGAGGGTCTGCGTGTCACCCCGGAACGCGGAAGTACTAAATAAAACCCGAAATAGAAGGAGATTACTTCATACTTCATACGCATACCTCAATACAGAATGCGCCTGTAAACATGTGACACAGTGACTATATACAGAATGCGCCTGTAAACATGTAACACAGTGACTATATACAGAATGCGCCTGTAAACATGTAACACAGTGACTCTATACAGCATGCACCTGTAAACATGTAACATAGTGACTATATACAGAATGCACCTGTAAACATGTAACATAGTGACTATATACAGAATGCTCCTGTAAACATGTAACACAGTGACTCTATACAGCATGCACCTGTAAACATGTAACATAGTGACTATATACAGAATGAACCTGTAAACATGTAACAGTGACTATATACAGAATGCACCTGTAAACATGTAACACAGTGACTATATACAGAATGCACCTGTAAACATGTAACACAGTGACTATATACAGAATGCACCTGTAAACATGTAACATAGTGACTATATACAGAATGCTCCTGTAAACATGTAACACAGTGACTATATACAGAATGCACCTGTAACACAGCCAAAATGAAAAAAAAGTAGGAAGTCTCCTACTCGCCTAATAGTAGGTTAAATCATCAAAAATGTAGTACAAATGTGTCTAAATAATAAAAGTCTCTTAAATTATTTTAAAAGTCTTTTAAAAAAATGCAGAAATAAAAAAATTCTTCTAAGAAATAATAAATGGTCTTTATAAAAAACTTAAAAGGTTTTCATTTAATAAATGGAATATATATCAGATTCACCTTCTTAAACCTGTTGAACTGAAATCCGGTCACCTCGTTGCAATTTCAGTTCATTTCTGCATTTTATGAATAGACGGATAGTTAGATTTCCATTGGACAATTTCAGTGCCGCCTGACACTGCCGAATCACAACGAATTGTGGCGAAATGCACTGTATTTTGCTGTGGAATCACCGGTGTTTGACCAACTAAGACCGCTTACGGAGTAGACGACTTGCTCCAAAATGGCATCTAAGGTGCAAATCCCCCATTCAGTGCAATTCGGTAGCAAATTTGGACATTAGTGAATAAACCTCCTAGAAGGTACAATAAAAAAAAATATATGCAATGGCAAACCAGTCCGTCCCAGTGAACCAGGGCCGGCCCGACCATGGAGTCTTATGGAGCAGTTGCGCCAGGCGGCAAGTTTTAAGGGAGGCAAATTTTTGCCGCCGAAGCCAGCCGCTGCACAATTTTTTTTATCGGCACCGCGCCGACATCTCTTGGAGGCAATGTGCATGGGCCGGCCCTGCAGTGAACCCAAGCAACCAAGTGCTTAATTTCACCAATGTCTGGAGAAAAAAAATGCGAATTATTGAAGGTTCCGCTGTCCATAAACTGGGGAAAAGAGACATTCTTGACCTTAAAGACGGCGTGTGCGACATCCTGCTCTATATGTCCATTAATGAATATCTCCAGTGGGCTGTGAAGATTGGATATAATGTTCTTTGATCCATGTCAAATTATTGATCCTAGAAAAACAGAAAGGTATTAACGGAGCAATAAAGCGGCCGTATAATCAGACCCCTGCACTTTGTATTCATAGAATTTCACTCTGGTGTTTATAGAGAATCTAACAGATGTCAAAAAAATGTAAAACAGGTTTGAAATATGTGTCAATTAAACATAAGGTGTGCCTTCCCGGGGGACGTGATGATGTCACACTCCAAAGAAGCATCCCTCTGCTTAGAATCATTAACTCTTTCACTCCGAAAATCTAAATAACTAGCTTTTGCATTGTTGTTCTGCTCTCACGATGTGTCTGAGTTACAAGGCTTGGCAGACAGCTTACATATTGTTAATAAAAATCCAGAAGCAGGATTGCATGAAGCCTTTCCTTTACTTTTATTCTTACATTTTAGATTCTTATTTACATCAATCCTTTATTTTTTTGTAAAACTGCAAAAAGATACAGAATTATGACAATATATTAGGCTAGGAATGCAAATCTACACCGACAAGTGACAAGTGATGCTTCCTAGCTGTGAAAATACTAGCTAACAGAAATAGAAGTTTAGTAACTTAATGCTAAGACAATCAAACACTATTAAACTAATAAGGAATAGTATTTGAGTTGCTAAAAACATGTGCTTTAACTTAAAAACATTGCTCTATTTACAGACTTATAATTCCAAGGCCTATGCGAAAGAAACGTGGAGCTGACCCTCTGTTGCTCTGTGAACCTCAAATGGATTCTGACCAGGAAGTAGCTGCAATGTATTGCTTAGTAATGGCTGACAACTTAAAGCAACAGTACCCTAATACATTAAATGCATGGAAATCTATGATTGCCAGAACAATTGTAATACATTGAAATGCAATCACTAGCAAATCAAAAGCCCACTAGCATCTCTTTTTTAAGCTTTTTTTTAAGATTAGTGTACCCACAGTGTGCCTCTCCTAAGCTGTCCTGTATTACATAAACAAATTGCAAACAGCAGCCTCAAATCTCACTGTAACAAAATGCTCAACAAACTTTACTGCAGCATTCCAGCAGCCAGGAATTTGTCAGAAAACATGGGGAGCTGTGGGGTCAGTCGCTGCTTTACAGGGATAAGATTCAGGGGTTATAATGAGTGTAAATCCCTGTACAGTACAGATACAAGGTGTTGCTGTAATTGCCACACACAGGCATTATGCAGCACATACAGACACAAGGTGTTGCTGTAATTGCCATACACAGGCATTATGCAGCACATACAGATACAAGGTGTTACTGTAATTGCCACACACAGGCATTATGCAGCACATACAGACAGAAGGTGTTGCTGTAATTGCCATACACAGGCATTATGCAGCACATACAGATACAAGGTGTTACTGTAATTGCCATACACAGGCATTATGCAGCACATACAGATACAAGGTGTTGCTGTAATTGCCATACACAGGGATTATGCAGCACATACAGATACAAGGTGTTGCTGTAATTGCCATACACAGGCATTATGCGGCACATACAGATACAAGGTGTTGCTGTAATTACCATACACAGGCATTATGCAGCACTTACAGATACAAGGTGTTGCTGTAATTGCCATACACAGGCATTATGCAGCACATACAGATACAAGGTGTTGCTGTAATTGCCATACACAGGCATTATGCAGCACTTACAGATACAAGGTGTTGCTGTAATTGCCATACACAGGCATTATGCAGCACATACAGATACAAGGTGTTGCTGTAATTGCCACACACAGGCATTATGCAGCACATACAGATACAAGGTGTTGCTGTAATTGCCACACACATGCATTATGCGGCACATACAGATATTGCATTGCTAATAATCTCATTCTGATCACTACAAACCCCCATAAGCAGGAGATCTCACCATTTTATTATCTGTCTGCTGATAATGCAGACCCCGTGTAAGCAGGAGATCTCACCATTTTATTATCTGTCTGCAGCACATTCACTGCATCTGCCTGTATGCTGATAATGCAGACCCAGTGTAAGGCTAGCGTCAGACGAACGCGGTCATCACGTCCGTGTCACCGCACAGTTTAACATCCATTGTAGCATTGATTTGTGATCAATACAAACCAACACACGAAATACGTGCGCACGCACCACGCAGGTGGCAAAGGACTCCATTTATCTGGCCTCCCTCTGTTCCGCCTCTCCCCCCTACAATCCATCCTGAACGCCTCCGCCAGGCTAATTCACCTCACCCGCCGCTCTGTCTCTGCCGCTCCCCTCTGCGAGTCCCTTCACTGGCTCCCCATCCACTGCAGAATTAAGTTCAAAATCCTTATCCTTACCTACAAAACCCTCACTAACTCAGCGCCCCACTACCTGTCCTCACTAATCACCAAATACACCCCAGCCCGCTCCCTAAGGTCAAACAGTGACCTGCGCTAGCTTCTCCCCGCATCACCTCTTCCCATGATAGACTGCAGGATTTCTCACGCGCAGCCCCCACTCTCTGGAACGCTCTCCCTCGTACTGTCAGACTTTCCCCTAACTTCTCTTCCTTCAAACGCTCCCTTAAAACGTTCCTATTTAGGGAAGCCGACCCCCCAACTCACTGACGCAACCATCAATCACTCTCACCTTACAGTCCTCTCCTCCTGTTTCCAAACCCAACCCTCCCAGATTGTGAGTTCCTACGGGAATAGGGCCTCATCTCCTCCTGTACTGTTTGTCAAATGTTGTTCAATGTATTGTAACCCTGTCTATACTGTGCTTATTGTACAGCGCTGCGGAATATGCTGGCGCTTTATAAAATAATAATAATAATAATAATAATAATAATAGGCCTCGACGTAAAAGCACTACGACAGACGCCCAGAGTGCGTAGCGTCCATGTAAAGGCCTGTGGGTGTGATGAGGTGACGTCAGACGCAGCGCATTTGCAACGTCCATCACGTTGACGCTCAGAGGTTTTTTGGTCTGGCTGACTGGACCTGTCATTTAATTTTTATTAATTTTGTTTCACATATTTCCCTGTTTTTTCTACATCTGTTAAAACGGATCGTGTGGTGTCTACAGTATCTTCCGTCAGTACGTCCGTCCGTTATGCACGCATGCAGAGTGCGCTCAGACTACGTTCGTCTGACATCAGCCTAAGCAATTCAGCATTCACCACAGGGTTCACCAAGTGCAGGGAAAAGCCGCAAAAGGGATCCGAGAAATCACCAAAAAATAGCTGAAAAAGGTCGAAATCTGCCGATAACCTGCATATCCAATTCGAAAAAAATCGACAAGCCGACGAACATGGTGAAAAAAACTGATTGAAAGTGCCAAATTTTAAAGCTGTTTGCAAAAAACTACTTGACGAAAATGTCTGAAATTAATATATAATCCCTAATAATAATAATAAAAATAATAAAGTCTGTAAATCGGAAAAAAAATTGCCGAAAAATGCTTAAAAATCCTAAAAAAATGAAATAAAGAGACTTTTTGCTGCAGGTTAAAAGAATAAACAGTTTATTAGATATTGAATAAAAACGGGATTATTTTTAACATTGAAACCTATGGGATTCGTCTGAATAAACCTGCCGAATGAAACCACTGAACATCAGGGCATTTCACTGACATTTCTCTGCTGTTCAATGTGAATAGATTAACCATTGCTTCTCTATGGGGGATTTCACTGCCGCCGAACAGGCACTGTATGTGCAGGCAGTTCGCCAATATTTGGCGACCTGCCTGCTCTCTGAATAGCTGAATGGCCCCGGAATGTCACCGTACGGGGAAACTCACTGTTTGGTGCAATTTTCGGGGCCAGCTTGGCTCTCTCTGAATAACCCTGAAAGGCCATTTCTGCCTTTATGCTGTTAATGAATATCTTCACGTTTACCCTATATTTAATTGTTCATTTTCTATGCCGTGTTTCAAATACACGTAATGGTAAAAATCAATAAAAATCCCTTGGTAGTGAACGGGTTAATACATGATTTCTTTATTTTCTTACAGAAACTGAGCTGAAAACTGGAAACTTACCGGTAGAATTTAATTTCTATGCAGGAAATGTGAAAAAATAGAAATTTAAAAGAATGCGAATTGAAACAGAAGAAAAGATGAGGCATAGATCACGGCGCAGGAGGAAAAGATCGTCGCGCATACATTTTATTCCACTTATTAACAAGGCAGGTTTAGGTACAGAAATAGAACGACTTCTGCATACTGAGGCTGATGTAAGAAGTGTCCACCTGAGGAAGAGTCATTCCTGCTTGCTTTGGCCAATCCCAGATTAATCCGCTCAGAATACATTGTTTCAGGATGGGAATATCATGATACATTGTTGCATGTTTAACTCCTTCTTGTCTGGACATTCCATCTTGTTTTCATGATCTGCCTGACTCTTGGTTAATAATAATCTAATCTCTAACTGGTGGAAAGTTAACTCCATTAAACTGGGGCAAGGTTTGTTCACGTCTTATAAAATATAACGATAGATCATTTTTATCAGCCATAGATAAGGAGTTATTCAGAAAGAGCTGATCTGGCCCCGAAATGTCACTGAGGGAATTTCCACGTATGGAGACATTTCGGGGCCATTCGGCTATTTAGAGAGCAGGCAGGTCGCCAAGTTTTGGTGAACTGCCAGCAAGTACTGTGCCTGTTCGGCGGCAGTGAAATCCCTCATAGAGAAGCAATGGTTAATCTATTCACATTGAACAGCAGAGAAATGTCAGTGAAATGCCCTGATGTTCAGTAGTTTCATTCGGCAGGTTTATTCAGGCGAATCCCATAGGTTTCAATGTTAAAAATACTCCCGTTTTAATCCAATATCTAATAAACTGTTTATTATTTTAATCTGCAGCAAAAAGTCTCTTTATAGTTTTTTTTTTTTTAGGATCTTTTAAGCATTTTTCCGGATTTGTTTGGCAATTTTCTTTTGCGTTTTTATTTAAGAAGTGTTTATTCGTTTTTCTGTAACAGCCCTTTTTATTATCATTCGTAGGATCTTATATGTAAATTTCAGACATTTTCGTTCAGTAGTTTTTTTTGCAAACAGCGCTTTAATTTTGACATGTTTTAAAAAGTGTTAACACCTCGAGCATCATGCCTGCGCTGCTAAATCATTAAGGCTGGGGTCAGACTAACGCATTTTTACCGTGCGTTTAGGCGCAATTAATCACGGCCGCAGTAGCAGCAAATGATGGGCAATGATGGCCAATATACGAAGTCCGGCCGCACGAAAGTCCGGCTGTGCAACGCAAGTGGAAAATGAATGCATTTTTTCGAGAACGCAGAACCGCTAGTACTGACGTACAGAGTGCGCTGCGGCGGCATAGCGGCGTGTTTGCGTGATTAGGAGATGTCAGACGCTGCTCATGTCCGGCCAACATAACGTCCAGACGCAAAAAGAGTTTTATTGACGATCCGTAAAAAATCATGCACGAAAATGTGCATTGTCTGACCGTTTCCGCGCCTTCCGTGAAAAAATAGGTCAATGCGTTCGGACGCACTTTTTGATGGTCGCTGCGAATAATGCGTTTGTTTGACCCTAGCCTAAGGGCATTTTCTGGAACCCAAATGCAAATAAATTAAATTTGCAAAAATCAAAATTCCTTTGCATTGCACCTGTGGAACAATAAATCAACTATACTCAATATCGCAGCACCAGGAGGTGCCTTGCAGATTGAATATAGTCGATCTTGGTTAGTTAGATCAGCTAATCATCCGATTCAGTCACATGGATTCTGTCACGGACGATATTCGAGAAATGTCCTCGTGAAAAGGAATGGTGCCGGGAATAAGCCTAAAATACACAATAGTGTGGGTTTAGCACTTTTGTACAAAGCTACAAGACTTGCTTAACTCCTTCGCTACCATGATTATCTATACTCTGTGTCTTCTTCTCTTTCAGCTCATTTGATTTTCATGTGTTTATTCAATGCTCAATCCCGCGGCAGGTGTAAATTGCAGCAGTCCCTGATTCTTCATGAATTTAAACATCCAAAATGTACATTCACGTCATTTGGATACAATATAAAATCACCTGCAACGTTTCCATCCTCTACATTGAAGTCGGCGGTGACTCATCCTCCGATACTTTCTCACTTTTCCGTCTTCGTAGAATTCTGCAGCAGTTGACAGACATCCAGTAACGCACCTTTTCATTCTTTCTTCTTATTTTTGTTTGTTTGTTTGTTAGAAAATAAATAACATAAAGCTCCCAGCTCCTGTTTATTCAGCCGTATTCACAGAAATGATAAAACAATGGGGAATAATCTCCTTCCACTTACCTCCGGCAGGTTCCTCCGATTTAGAGACAGAGATCAGATTGAAATACTTTGGTTACACAAAACGATTCCTCTCCCTGGATGAGAAACGCATGCTCGCTTATCCCAACTTTCAATTTTCAGGATTTGATTTACCGGGACGGTTTAGTGGTGGACACATACAAAGAGAGAATAAAAAAAAAAATACTCACATCTATGGGGAGAAAGAAAGTTCTACTCTCCATGAATTGGCTACCAACCACGTTTGTTTATCCTGCATCCAAACCCTGGCTTCAGAATAAGTCAATACTGGTCAGGAACATTCTGTAACTTTGCCCACTTGTTTCTATTTATCTATTTATTTGTAAACAAAGCATCTGGTTCTCAAACAGGAGATTTAGCATGTTAACAGCAGTGTCTTATACCTTTGTGCCCCAGTTGTTGTTGAATTTCCTTTTGAAGCCTGTCATGAAATTGCACAGCAGGAATTTATTATCTCAGTCATTGTTAATTACCAGCTACAAACAACATCCTGCAAACAGAAAAAATGTTACACAAAAGTCAAAGAGACCAAATCTGTACAATATAATGCTGCCAAATCCTGTAAAAGCCTAACAAATCCAATAAATATATATTTAAAGTCAGTGATATATTGTAACCCCAAAAAATGAAATGTCCTTATTGTGTTTATTTATGTTGCTGATATCTTACATGTGCTTTGATTTTCTCTTGTATGTTTAGTTAAAAAAATATTTTACTCTGCGTCACTGGGTGCATCCATTGTGTGATATTTTGTGTTGTATCTTTCCATCACTTGCTCCTCACTGTGTGGCTTTGGCCATAGAATGGAGTGAATGTGTCAGTTCTCCAAAAATCTGACTCATAAGGATTACATTGTACGGGATGTATACAATAGGGATGAGCCAAACACTCCCCGAGTTCGGTTCGAGCCCGAACCCGAACTTCCCATTTGTTCAAGACCGAACCTGAACCCCCATGCAAGTCAAAGGGGCTGAAAATTTGTTTTTTTAGAGTGCCCTCCAAGAGGGCATATATGCTACATATTTGCCATAAAAGGTGTATGGGGGTCTGGGTAGTGCCCTGGGGGACAGGAAACAAGGACAAAAAGTTTTTAAAAAAACGTTTTTAAAGGGACAGTGAGTTTTCCATGAAATAAGGGTTAAAAATAAAAACGAAAAATTCCTTCAAATATCGTGCCTAGGAGGTCCCCATAACCTGCCCGTGAAGTGGCAGATTTCTAGGATGTATAGAAACACTTAAAAACAAATAAATGACGTTTATTATTATTATTCTTTATTTATAAAGCGCCAGCATATTCCGCAGCGCTGTACAATAAGCACAGTATAGACAGGGTTACAATACATTGAACAACATTTGACAAACAGTACAGGAGGAGATGAGGGCCCTATTCCCGTAGGAACTCACAATCTAGGAGGGTTGGGGTTGGAAACAGGAGGAGAGGACTGCAAGGTGAGAGTGATTGATGGTTGCGTCAGTGAGTTGGGTGGTAGGCTTCCCTAAATAGGAACGTTTTAAGGGAGCGTTTGAAGGAAGAGAAGTTAGGGGAAAGTCTGACAGTACGAGGGAGAGCGTTCCAGAGAGTGGGGGCTGCGCGTGAGAAATCCTGCAGTCTATCATGGGAAGAGGTGATGCGGGGAGAAGCTAGGCGCAGGTCACTGTTTGACCTTAGGGAGCGGGCTGGGGTGTATTTGGTGATTAGTGAGGACAGGTAGTGGGGAGTTGAGTTAGTGAGGGTTTTGTAGGTAAGGATAAGGATTTTGAACTTAATTCTGCAGTGGATGGGGAGCCAGTGAAGGGACTCGCAGAGGGGAGCGGCAGAGACAGAGCGGCGGGTGAGGTGAATTAGCCTGGCGGAGGCGTTCAGGATGGATTGTAGGGGGGAGAGGTGGGACAGAGGGAGGCCAGATAAGAGATTATTGCAATAGTCGAGTCGGGAGATTACCAGGGCTTGTATGAGTTGTTTTGTGGTGACAGCGGTAAGAAATGGCCGAGTTCTGGAAATATTACGCAGTTGGTATCGGCAGGAGGAGGAAAGAGACTTGATGTGGGGGATGAAGGAAAGAGCAGAGTCAAGTGTAACTCCAAGACAGCGAACTTGGTTTGATGGGGAGATGGTGATACCCTCCACCATGATAGAGAAGTCAGGAGGTGGGGAGGCATTGGAGGGAGGAATAAGTAGGAGCTCAGTCTTTGACATGTTGATCTTTAGGTGGTGGGAGGCCATCCAGGAGGAGATGCCAGATAAACAGTCACTGACTTTTGAGAGGACAGGGGGAGAGAGATCAGGGGTAGAGAGGTAGATCTGAGTGTCATCAGCATAGAGGTGGTACTTAAAGCCAAAGCTGTTGATGATTTTGCCCAGGGAGGAGGTGTAGATGGAAAAGAGCAGAGGACCAAGGACAGAGCCTTGAGGTACACCAACAGATAGAGGTAATGAAGAGGAGGAGTTACCAGCAAAGGACACACAGAAGGACCTGTTGGATAAATAGGAGTCAACCCAAGCAAGTGCAGTGTCACCGAGACCCAGAGAGTTGAGGGTCTGTAGAAGGAGGGGGTGGTCAACAGTGTCAAAAGCAGCCGAGAGGTCAAGCAGGATGAGAATAGAATAGTGGCTGTGTTTTTTTGCAGTTAGGAGGTCGTTGGTGACTTTGGTGAGGGCAGTTTCAGTTGAGTGTAGGGGACGGAAGTCAGATTGCAGGGGGTCAAGTAGGGAGTAGGAGGACAGGAAGAGGGAGAGGCGGTTGAAGACTAGTTTTTCTAAGAGCTTTGATGTGAAGGGAAGCAGGGATACAGGGCGGTAGTTGGATGGAGAGTTGGGGTCTAGGAATTTCATATGACGGTAAATGCTTTTCCTTTAATCTATCCATAAACAACTGCTTGGGGCGGCAGCCTGTATGAAAAGACATTTTAGGACGCGCAGAAAAAGTTTAGTGTTTTTTTGGGCTAAATTATTGTGAAACTTATGCAGGCTTTGGATGAAAGTAACAATAGGTGTTTTAAAATTGGGCTTTTAGCGTCGGCAACAGTGCCGTCACACCGTAACCCCTCTGAGGATATGAATCTGATACAGGCGTCAATGGCAGTGCACCCAGATATTGTGCCTTTAATGCCAGGCCATCAAGTATCATCATACAGTAACCCCTCTGTGGTATTGTGGAAGAGTGCAGGGGTGGACCATGTGGTCCTATATTGAAATGTGTTTTTTTTTTTTAATGGGCGTCAGTGCAGCCAGATATTGTGTCTTTCATGGCAGCAAGTGCCTTCACACCGTAACGCTTTTGTGGTATTGTGGAAGAGTTCAGTGCTGGAGGTTTTGTGGATGCAGAAGAGGACATCCCCTATCTATTCCATTACTTCAGCATCAGGGGATTGATAGCTGCTGATCCAGGACTGATTCATTTTTATAAATGTCAGCCGGTCTACAGAGTCGGTGGACAGACGCACTCTTTTGTCTGTGACAAAACCTCCAGCGGCACTGAACGTCCTTTCGGAAAGCACGCTAGATGAAGGGCAACCTAGTAGCTTCATAGCATATTGGCAAAGTTCTTGCCAGTGATCCAATCTCCACACCCAGTAAGCCAGTGGATCATCTGCTGGAAAGGTATCCAGGTCTGCCCTTGCCCCTAGGTAGTCCTGCACCATATGGTGAAGACGCTGGCAATGGGTGCCTACATTTGACGTCCCTGGGCGTCGAGGACTAAAAAAATTAAAAAATGCATCAGTCAAGTGGCCCTGGCCTTCACCGCTATTCCTCTGATAACCTGCAGCCTCAGAAGCACGTGTGTCAGCACTTGGTAATCTAACAGTGCCTGGAAAGGTGTTACACAAGTTTCGCTTTAGAGCGTCCTCAACTTTTGTCATCCTGTGCTCCCTCTGTGCGGGCAGGATGAGCTCTGCAACTTTACCCTTGTATCGTGGATCAAGAAGGGTTGCCAACCAGTAATGATCCCTCTCCTTGATAGCACGAATCCTGGGGTCCTTTAGCAGGCTTTGCATCATTAGGGAGCCCATACAGCGTAGGTTGGAGGTGGCATTAGCTGCCGAGTCTTCCTGGTCAATGAGGATGACCGTTTCGTGTACTTCCTCCTCCCAGCCACGCACAAGCCCTTCTGTTTCTGGGCACACAAAACCCTGCCTTGAGGAATCCCCACCTTCAATGCCCCCACTACTTAAATAGTCCTCCTCCTCCACATCCTCCTCCTGTCTGATCTGAGTAGGACCCGCTGGAATGCTGTCTGCGGAAAGACTGGGGCCTTGAGAGCTAGGGAAGGCCTCCTCTTCCTCCCGCTGCTCTGCCTCTAGAGCCACATCTATAATTCCCCGCAGAGTGTGCTCCAGCAGGAACACTAAAGGAATTGTGTCACTGATGCATGCACTGTCCCTGCTCACCATCCTCGTTGCCTCCTCAAATGGTGACAGTACAGTGCATGCATCCTTGATCATCAGCCACTGCGGGGGGGGAAAAAAACAAGTTGACCGGAACCTGTCCTTGTGCCATACTCACACAGGTACTCGTTGATGGCCCTTTGCTGCTTGTGCAGACGCTGCAGCATTGCTAATGTCAAATTCCACCTGGTGGGCATGTCACAGATCAGACGGTTTGTGGGAAGGTGGAATTCTCTTTGAATTTCTGCCAGGTGAACGCTTGCTGGGAATGACCATCTGAAGTGGCTGCAGACTTTTCTGGCCTGGATGAGAAACTCTGGCAGCCCTGGGTACTTGGTTAGGAAACGCTGTACCACCAGATTTAGGACGTGTGCTAGGCATGGTACATGCGTCAATTTACCCTTGTGTAGGGCGGAGAGAAGGTTGCTGCCATTATCGCAGACGATCATTCCCAGCTCAAGCTGGCGTGGTGTTAACCATCTCCGCACCTGCCCCTGCAGAGCTGACAAAATTTCTGACCCGGTGTGGCTCCTGTCCCCTAAACAAACCAGCTCAAGCACAGTATGGCATCTTTTTGCTTGAGCCATTGCGTAGACCCTGTCAGGTGTCAGTTTAACTGCCACTTCGCCAGAGACAGAGAAGGAGGAGGAGGAAGAGGTGGTGGTGGTGGAGCAGACAGACCTCATACAAGCAGCTTTCTGGAGGCGTGGTGGATGAACAAGCTCCAGCACAGAGCCCGTCTTGGATCCCTCCCAGCTGCAAGCAGAGTTACCCAGTGTGCCGTGAAGGAAATGTAACGACCCTGTCCATGCTTGCTGGACCACATGTCTAAAGTGACATGCACCTTGCTGCTGACTGCCTTTCCCAATGACTGGATAACATTGTCTTCCACGTGCTGGTATAGTGCTGGAATGGCCTTGCATGAAAAGTAATGGCGTTTTGGAACCTGCCACTGTGGAACAGCGCATGCAGCAAATTCACGGAAGGGAGCAGAGTCCACCAGCTGGAAAGGCAGCAGCTGCAATGCGAGTAATTTTGCTAAGCTGGCATTTAGACGCTGTGCTTGGGGATGGTTGGGACTATATTTTTTCTATTGCTTCAGCAGCTGCAGCAACGTAATCTGACTGCGTAAATCTTCAGCTACTGGGATGATGTCACATTGTGAGGAAGGACCTGCTGGTACATCCATTACTGTAGCATCATCCCTGTCGGTGGAGGTTGTAGGCAATTGCATGGCAGGACATACAGTGTGGGTAGAGACAGATGAGGAGGAGGAGGAGGACCTACGCAAAGTTTTGCCCCAACGGGATGTGTGGCACTTGTTCGCCTCAAGCACGTGGTACCCAAGTGTCCGGTGTTTATCCCACGTTTCAGCCTCCTCTGACATAGATTACAAATAGCAACGGTGGGGTCTGCTGCACAGTTCTTAAAGAACTCCCAGACAGCAGAGTTCCTGCATGTGTTCTTTGAGACAACAGCGCTCTGCACCGGAGCAGCTCTGACATGTGATGCCTTGGACTGGCTAGTGCTACCTTGGTCACAGAGGATGTTGTGCCTCGTGTTTGCTGTGCCTCCTCCTCCTCCTCCCCCTCCTCCTCACTTGATTCCTCAGTTCGATCTGGCACCCAGGTGGAATCAGTGACCTCATCATCATCAATGTCATCTTCACCCCTATCTCCTCATCACTGGAGCCAACTTGGCAGTATGCTGCAGCTGCTGGGGCAACATGAGTGCCAGTTATTTGTGTGTCATCACTGGCACCCCCTTTCTCTAGGTTGATTATACTCCCTTGCTCAACCTCCGAGATTGAATCAGAGCACTGTACTTGCTGCGCATCCTCATGCAGCATGTCACTCTCATTGTAGTCAAACAATTCAGCTGACTCCTCCATGTGTGATAGCGAGGCTACGGCAGGAGTAGCTGTAGACATGGAGGCTGCATTAGATGCTTTGGCAGCTGAGGTGGACTGTAAAGCACTAGAAGCCTGGCTGGCAGAGGACTCGGAGGATGAGTATGACCTGGTTAGCCAATCCACCAAGTCCTCTGTATGTTGCTGCTGCTTAAGACGGCCAGCACCAGTTAGAAAGGACAAGCGTGCCCCTGCAGAGGATGCACCACGTCCACCACGACCAGAGACACAGCCTCCCGACACAGGGGCTGCTTGCCCTCTTATCTGTGGCTGGGAGCGTCTGCCTGTCCTTTTTGTTCTTCACCGACAGGGAATTAAGTGAGGAAGAGGGGGAGGAGGAGGCACAGCAAACACAAGGCACAACATCCTCTGTGACCAACCGTAGCACTAGCCAGTCCAAGGCATCACATGTCAGAGCTGCTCCGGTGCAGAGCGCTGTTGTCTCAAAGAACACATGCAGGAACTCTGTTGTCTGGGAGTTCTTTAAGAAATGTGCAGTAGAGCGCAGCGTTGCTATTTGTAATCTATGTCAGATGAGGCTTAAGCGTGGGAAAGATACCGGACACTTGGGTACCACGTGGTTGAGGCGACATATGAACAACTGCCACACATCCCGTTGGTGCAAAACTTTGCGTAGGTCCTCCTCCTTCTCATCTGTCTCTACCCCCACTGTATGTCCTGCCATGTCATTGCCTACAACCTCCACCGACAGGGATGATGCTACAGTAATGGATGTACCTGGTCCTTCCTCACAATGTGACATCATCCCAGCAGCTGAAGATTTACGCAGTCAGATTACGTTGCCACAGCTGCTGCAGCGAAAGAAAAAATATAGTCCCAACCATGCCCAAGCACAGCGTCTAGATGCCAGCTTAGCAAAATTACTCGCATTGCAGCTGCTGCCTTTCCAGCTGGTGGACTCTGTTCCCTTCCATGAATTTGCTGAATGCGCTGTACCACAGTGGCAGGTTCCAAAATGACATTACTTTTCATGCAAGGCCATTCCAGCACTATACCAGCACGTGGAAGACAATGTTATCCAGTCATATAGAAAGGCAGTCAGCAGCAAGGTGCATGTCACTTTAGACACGTGGTCCAGCAAGCATGGACAGGGTCGTTACATTTCCTTCATGGCACACTGGGTAACTCTGATTGCAGCTGGGAGGGATCCAAGACGGGCTCTGTGCTGGAGCTTGTTCATCCACCACGCCTCCAGAAAGCTGCTTGTATGAGGTCGGTCTGCTCCACCACCACCACCTCTTCCTCCTCCTCCTCCTCCTCCTTCTCTGTCTCTGGCGAAGTGGCAATTAAACCGACACCTGACAGGGTCTACGCAATTGCTCAAGCAAAAAGATGCCATACTGTGCTTGAGCTGGTTTGTTTAGGGGACAGGAGCCACACCGGGCCAGAAATTCTGTCAGCTCTGCAGGGGCAGTGTCACGGTGTTATATATATTCTGATAAGGAACCAGATGTAATGGAGGCTTTGTCTGTACAATATGGCTGTAGAAGATAAGGTTAGACGCCACAAGAACTGGTCTTCGACATTTTTATTTAGGAATATTAGCGTGGTCGAGGTCAAAAGCAGAGTTCAGTAACTTGGGCAGCAGAAGATAACGTTGTCGAGGTCACAGGCAAAAGTTCAGCAACTTGGGCAGCAGAAGATAGCGTTGTTGAGGTCACAGGCACAGGTTCAGCAACTTGGGCAGCAGAAGATAGCGTTGTTGAGGTCACGTGCAAAGGTTCAACAACTTGGGCAGCAGAAGATAGCGTTGTTGAGGTCACAGGCAAAGGTTCAGCAACTTGGGCAACAGAAGATAGCGTTGTTGAGGTCACAGGCAAAGGTTCAGCAACTTGGGCAGCAGAAGATAGCGTTGTTGGTCACAGGCAAAGGTTCAGCAACTTGGGCGGCAGAAGATAGCGTTGTTGGTCACAGGCAAAGGTTCAGCAACTTGGGCAACAGAAGATAGCGTTGTTGAGGTCAGAGGCAAAGGTTCAGCAACTTGGGCGGCAGAAGATAGCGTTGTTGGTCACAGGCAGAGGTTCAGCAACTTGGGCAGCAGAAGATAGCGTTGTTGGTCACAGGCAAAGGTTCAGCAACTTGAGCAGCAGAAGATAGCGTTGTTGGTCACAGGCAAAGGTTCAGCAACTTGGGCGGCAGAAGATAGCGTTGTTGGTCACAGGCAAAGGTTCAGCAACGTGGGCGGCAGAAGATAGCGTTGTTGGTCACAGGCAAAGGTTCAGCAACTTGGGCGGCAGAAGATAGCGTTGTTGGTCACAGGCAAAGGTTCAGCAACGTGGGCGGCAGAAGATAGCGTTGTTGGTCACAGGAAAAGGTTCAGCAACTTGGGCGGCAGAAGATAGCGTTGTTGGTCACAGGCAAAGGTTCAGCAACTTGAGCAGCAGAAGATAGCGTTGTTGGTCACAGGCAAAGGTTCAGCAACTTGGGCGGCAGAAGATAGCGTTGTTGGTCACAGGCAAAGGTTCAGCAACGTGGGCGGCAGAAGATAGCGTTGTTGGTCACAGGCAAAGGTTCAGCAACTTGGGCGACCTGGTATCCTTCATACGATTACAGGTGGGACAACTACGGACAAAATTGAGAATATCTTTGTTCTTTTGCCAGTTATATCTTTTATACCTGGCCACCAGAAGTATCTTCTTATTAGTTCAGTTGTTTTGTGTACACCTCCATGACCCCCTAATGTTGAATCATGATGGAATTGAAGGATTCGTAGGCGGGTTTCTTGAGGAGGGTAGAATTGATTATTTCTCATGAGGAATCCATCTTTTCTCTGTAAAGGAACACTAGTAATGTTTGGGTTATCACTCTGTGTATATCTTTTTAACCCCTTCCCGACCGCTGACGTACCCTGTACGTCCTGTGTTCGGGTCTCCCTTAGACCCGATGACGTACAGGGTACGTCAGCGGCGCCAAATCCCCCTCCCGCCCGATACTCACCTCCCTCATCGGATCCCACGGCGATCTGACAGGGAGGAAGCCTGCCCATGTGATTTACATGGGCAGGCGAGGCTGATGACGTCGCCACGCTGCGTGGTGACGTCATCAGAAGGTGCCCCATGTGTTTCAATGGAGGGGAGGGGGGGCTCCTTCGGAGCCCTCTATCTCCCCAACCATTGAAGCTAGGGAGATGCCGTTTGCACCGCTGGAGAGGGGAGAGCCTCCCCTTTCCAGCGGTGTATGGCATTAACCATTTCGCCGCCGGATCACGTTGCGGCGCCAATTGGCGCCAAAACGTGATTCAAACCTGGAGGGGGGCTGACATCTTGGATGTCAGCCAAGCCTCCAGGTCTCCCCCCACCCACTGACAACCTCACCATATGTGTGAGGATGTCAGTGGGCCAGTTAACCCTCTAGCTGCCATGTAGAGATAAGGGGATCCTAAGGATCCCTTTATCTCCCGATCCATGGCAGCTAGATGGTCATATTTGCCATCATTTGAAAGGCCTGATTATGGCCTTTCAAATGATACCAAACATGACCAGGTTTGGTTTTAAAAAAAAATGTAAAAAAAAAATTAAATAAAAAAAAAATAATAAAAAAATTAAATAAAATAAAAAAATGTTTTTTTTTTTAAAGTTTTTTTGTCTGGGGGGAGTTTAATTAAATAGGACCTAGGCTGTCATCTAAAAATAATTAGCACAAAATGGTCAGAATGAGCGCAGCGCACATAGGTGAACTGGCTCAGCAGTGAAAGGGTTAAAAGGTAAAAACATGTAAAAATTGGGTATTTCTATTCTCGGGATAAAATTTGGAAACTATTTAGCCGGGGTCTTTATTGGTGGTTATAGCTTTAGGGGATTAAATTACGAAAAAGTGTGTTTTTACCATTTTTTTCATCATATTTCATATTTTTTTTATATTAAATTATTGGATATGATGGAAATAATGGTATTTCTAGAAAGTCCATTTAATGGCGGGAAAAAGGGTGTATAATATGTGTGGGTTGAATAAACGAGTAAGAGGAAAATTTGATCTAAACACGAGCAGCACAGAAACGTAAAAACAGCAGCGGTCACTAAAGGACGGATTTGTGTAAAACCGCCCGGTCACTAAGGGGTTAAATCATCCCATAAGGGTACATCAGTAGTTAGAAAGCAGGTGTTTGGAAGTATATTCTCTTCTCTAGCAGGTATTTCTGTAAAGTGTAGACTAGAAAGGGCATCTACCTTACCATTTTTATCTCCTGGTCGGTATGTTATATGTAAGTCAAATCGACTAAAAAAGAGGGCCCATCTTGCTTGTCTTGGTTTTAATCTTTTGGCTTTTTGCAAGTATTCAAGGTTTTTATGATCAGTAAAGATTGTAATTGGATATAATGAACCTTCTAGTAAATGACGCCATTCTTCTAGGGAATGCTTGATCGCTAATAGTTCTCTTTCTCCTATGTCGTAATTTCTTTGTGCTGGAGATAAGGTTTTCGAGTAGTAGGCTACTGGATGAAGCATATCATTGTAATCGGTTCTTTGAGATATTATAGCTCCAATAGCATATTCTGAAGCGTCGACTTCCATGTAGTAGGATATATTGGGGTTTGGTAAGGCTAGTATAGGGGCTGTCGTAAATCTTTTCTTCAATTCGTCAAAAGCATGTTGTGCTCTGGTGGTCCATATAAAACGAGAATGGATACTGGTTAATTCTGTTAAGGGTTTTACCAACCTTGAGAAATCTTTGATAAATTTGCGATAGAAATTGCAGAATCCCAGGAAACATTGGACACCCTTTCGATTTGCCGGTACTGGCCAGTCTTCTACTGCTTTTATTTTCTCCCGGTCCATTCTGATGCTGTCTGGTGTCAGGACGAATACTAAAAAATCTATTTCTTGGCTATCAAAGGTACATTTTTCAAGTTTTGCATACAAATTATATTTTCTTAATCTTTGTAATACTTTCTTTACTTGGTCATGATGTCGTTCGATGGTATCAGAGAAGATCAATATATCATCTAGATATATGATGACAGAGATATCTAATACAACTCTAAAAATATCCTTTAGGAAACGCTGAAAGGTTGCTGGGGCATTGCAAAGCCTGTATGGCATCACCAAATACTCAAAGTGCCCGTAGCGGGACCGGAACGCAGTCTTCCATTCGTCACCCCCTCTTATTCTTACGAGATTATAGGCACCTCTTAAATCGAGTTTAGTGAAGTATTGGGCCCCTCTTAGTCGATCCATAAGTTCCGTTATGAGAGGTAACGGGTATTTGTTCTTAATGGTGATATTGTTTAACGCTCGATAGTCAATACATGGTCTTAATCCTCCATCCTTTTTCCCGACAAAAAATATGGGGGCTCCAGCAGGTGAGGTAGAAGGCCGTATAAAACCTTTATGGAGGTTCTCATTGATATAATCCTTTAAGACATTTAACTCAGGACCAGAAAGTGGGTAGATCCGTCCGAAAGGGATAGAGGCCCCTGGGTATAGATCGATTGGGCAATCATATTGCCTATGAGGGGGTAATATATCAGCTCCTTTTTCTTGGAAAACATCAGAGAACTCTGCATATATACTAGGTATAGCAGCTGCAATAAATATAGGAGAAGGATTATTATTTTGTGTATCAGCATCATTTTTATTTTCCGTAGAAAAGGAAAGTGTGCCGTGTTGCCAATCTATAACAGGATTGTGTTTGCGAAGCCAAGGTAGTCCGAGGATAACAGGAAATATGGGTGACCCGACTACGTCAAATGATAGTATTTCTCTATGAGTGGTTCCTATGGAGACTTCTAGTGGAATGGTTTCTTGTGATACAGGTCCAGTTTTTAGTGGACTTCCGTCCAATAATTGTACAACAATCGGTTGTTTTTTGGATACAAGAGGAATCTTCAGTGTGGAGGCTAGGGCGATATCAATAAAACAACCGCTAGCTCCGGAATCAATCATTGCCGGTACGGTCTTGAGCTGATCGTTCCACTGGAAGGACATAGGAACAGTTAGATGAGTGGAAGCACAAGTAGCATTTATATCGTACATAGTATTGTTAGCGGCAGATATCATCTTACCTCCACGGTAGTTGGGTTTCTCACGGCATTCTCTCAATTGATGGCCCGCACGACCACAGTACATACATAGACCAAGAGATCTACGTCTCGTCCTCTCATTATCAGTAAGGGGTCCTCTAGTACTGTTGATTTGCATGGGTTCGTGTCCAGGAGCCGGTAGAACAGGTAATAGAGAAGGAGATGCCGGAGTGTTGGCAACCCGTCTTATGGGAGGACGAAAGACGATAGCTCTTTCTGCCTGTCTCTCTGGGTACAGTCTATCAATTTGGATGCAGAGAGACATGACTGATTCCAATGAAGTTGGGGCATCTATTCTAGCCAGTTCGTCCTTTATGTATTCTGATAAGCCAGATTTAAATTGGGCTAGTAAGGCGGGTTCGTTCCATTCAGATTCTAGTGCATGGTGACGGAATTCAGTCACATAATCTTCCATATCATTTCTTCCTTGCTTTAGGTTAGAGAGGGCAGAAGCGGCATTGTTTAGTCTGTGAGGGTCATCATATAATTCAGATATAGCCTTTAGGAATGAATTCCAATCGCTGAGTGCAGGATCATTAGTGTGTATAAGATGATGAGCCCAACATTGTGGCCTTCCGGAGAGAAGAGAGATCATTGAATGTATTCTGGAGTAATCAGAGGCATAAGTACGGGGTTGAAGAGAAAACATAATTTGACATGAGGTGATGAAACATCTAAATTTTTTACGGTTTCCATCAAATTTTTATGGCGAGGAGACATAAGGTTCAGTCACGTTGGTCACAGTATGATATGTAGGCAGTTCAGGAATTCTAGAATCCCCAGGTAAAGGAGTGGAAACAGCAATATGAGTCTCGAGGCGTTCTTGTATGGTCTGGACTGTAGCTAGATTCTGTTGCATATCTTGTACTGGCATAGCGAGAGCAGTGACTTGATTGGAGATGGCTGACACAGCTTCGCTTTTCCCTGATGGTTCCATTTTGTAGGCTCAATTATTCTGTCACGGTGTTATATATATTCTGATAAGGAACCAGATGTAATGGAGACTTGGTCTGTACAATATGGCTGTAGAAGATAAGGTTAGACGCCACAAGAACTGGTCTTGGACATTTTTATTTAGGAATATTAGCGTGGTCGAGGTCACAAGCAGAGTTCAGTAACTTGGGCAGCAGAAGATAACGTTGTCGAGGTCACAGGAAAAGGTTCAGCAACTTGGGCAGCAGAAGCTAGCGTTGTTGAGGTCACGTGCAAAGGTTCAACAACTTGGGCAGCAGAAGATAGCGTTGTTGAGGTCACAGGCAAAAGTTCAGCAACTTGGGCAACAGAAGATAACGTTGTCGAGGTCACAGGAAAAGGTTCAGCAACTTGGGGAGCAGAAGATAGCGTTGTTGAGGTCACAGGCACAGGTTCAGCAACTTGGGCAGCAGAAGATAGAGTTGTTGAGGTCACAGGCAAAGGTTCAGCAACTTGGGCAACAGAAGATAGCGTTGTTGAGGTCACAGGCAAAGGTTCAGCAACTTGGGCGGCAGAAGATAGCGTTGTTGGTCACAGGCAGAGGTTCAGCAACTTGGGCAGCAGAAGATAGCGTTGTTGGTCACAGGCAAAGGTTCAGCAACTTGGGTGGCAGAAGATAGCGTTGTTGGTCACAGGCAAAGGTTCAACAACTTGGGCAGCAGAAGATGGCATTATTGGGGTCACAGGCAGAGGTTCAGCAGCTTGGGTATCAGGATCAAAAGGCTAGGATAGAATGATTAGCTCGAGGTAGGGAGGACAATAATTGAGCAATGACTTACCCAGCAAGCCTCTCTTTTATGGGCCTCTGATTGGTGTGGGATTGATCTCAGGTTCTCTCTGAGTATATCTCTGTAGCTCTGGCACTCCTCTGATGACATCATCAAGATGCTGATCTTTACACACAAACGAGACATGCAGATGGCCAGTTTAAGGTAAGGATGTGTTTCTGAATAGTGTTGGAAGTGGAGGCAGTGTGGTAGGTTCGTGACAGGCAGGTGCAGAGATGGTTAACACCACGCCAGCTTCAGCTGGGAATGATCGTCTGCGATAATGGCAGCAACCTTCTCTCCACCCTAAGCAAGGGTAAATTGACGAATGTACCATGCCTAGCACATGTCCTAAATCTGGTGGTACAGCGTTTCCTAACCAAGTACCAAGGGCTGCCAGAGCTTCTCATCCAGGCCAGAAAAGTCTGCAGCCACTTCAGACGGTCATTCCCAGCAAGCGTTCACCTGGCAGAAATTCAAAGAGAATTCCACCTTCCCACAAACCGTCTGATCTGTGACATGCCCACCAGGTGGAACTCGACATTAGCAATGCTGCAGCGTCTGCACAAGCAGCAGAGGGCCATCAATGAGTACCTGTGTGAGTATGGCACAAGGACAGGTTCAGGTCAACTTGTTTTTTTTTCCCCCCGCAGTGGCTGATGATCAAGGATGCATGCACTGTACTGTCATCATTTGAGGAGGCAACGTGGATGGTGGTCAGGGACAGTGCATGCATCAGTGACACAATTCCTTTAGTGTTCCTGCTGGAGCACACTCTGCAGGGAATTCTAGATGTGGCTCTAGAGGCAGAGCAGCGGGAGGAAGAGGAGGCCTTCCCTAGCTCTCAAGGCCCCAGTCTTTCCGCAGACAGCATTCCCGCGGGTCCTACTCAGATCAGACAGGAGGAGGATGAGGAGGAGGAGGCAGAATATTTAAGTAGTGGGGGCATTGAAGGTGGGGATTCCTCAAGGGAGGGTTTTGTGTGCCCAGAAACACAAGGGCTAGTGCGTGGCTGGGAGGAGGAAGTGCACGATACGGTCATCCTCATTGACCAGGAAGACTCGGAAGCTAATGCCACCTCCAACCTACGCTGCATGGGCTCCCTAATGATGCAAAGCCTGCTAAAGGACCCCAGGATTCGTGCTATCAAGGAGAGGGATCATTACTGGTTGGCAACCCTTCTTGATCCACGATACAAGGGTAAAGTTGCAGAGCTCATCCTGCCTGCACAGAGGGAGCACAGGATGAAAAAACTTGAGGACGCTCTAAAGCGACACTTGTGTAACACCTTTCCAGGCACTGGTAGATTACCAAGTGCTGACACACATGCTTCTGAGGCTGGGGATGATCAGAGGAATAGTGGTGAAGGCCAGGGCCGCTTGACTGATGCATTTTTAAATTTTTTTAGTCCTCGACGCACAGGGACGTCAAATGTAGGCACCCATTGCCAGCGACTTCACCATATGGTGCAGGACTATCTAGGGGCAAGGGCAGACCTGGATACCTTTCCAGCAGATAATCCACTGGTTTACTGGATGTTGAGATTGGATCACTGGCCAGAATTTAGCCAATATGCTATGCAGCTACTAGGTTGCCCTTCATCTAGCGTGCTTTCCGAAAGGACGTTCAGTGCCGCTGGAGGTTTTGTCACAGACAAAAGAGTGCGTCTGTCCACCGACTCTGTAGACTGGCTGACATTTATAAAAATGAATCAGTCCTGGATCAGCAGCTATCATTCCCCTGATGCTGAAGTAATGGAATAGATCGGGGATGTCCTCTTCTGCATTCACAAAACCTCCAGCACTGAACTCTTCCACAATACTACAAAAGGGTTACGGTGTGAAGGCACTTGCTGCCATGAAAGGCACAATATTTGGCTGCACTGACGCCTGTGCCAGATTTATATCATTTTAATTTTTTGAACCGCAGGGTCCAACCCTGCACTCTTCCACAATACCACAGAGGGGTTACTGTATTATGATGGCACTTGCAGGCCTGGCACCAAAAGCACAATATCTGGGTGCACTGACGCCTTGACCAGAATCATATCTTTTCAATATAGGACCACATGGTCCACCCCTGCATTCTTCCACAATACTACAGAGGGGTTACTGTATGATGATACTTGCTGGCCTGGCACCAAAGGCACAATATCTGGGTACACTGACGCCTTGACCAAAATCATATCTTTTCAATATAGGACCACATGGTCCACCCCTGCACTCTTCCACAATACCACAGAGGGGTTACTGTATGATGATACTTGCTGGCCTCGCACCAAAGGCACAATATCTGGGTGCACTGACGCCTTAACCAGATGCATATCTTTTTAATATAGGACCGCAAGGTTCACCCCTGCATTCTTCCACAATACCACAGAGGGGTTACTGTATGATAGTACTTGCAGGCCTGGCACCAAAAGCACAATATTTGGGTGCACTGCCACTGACGCCTGTATCAGATTCATATCCTCAGAGGGGTTACGGTGTGACGGCACTGTTGGGGATGCTAAAGGACCAATTTTGAAGCACCTATTGTTACTTTCATCCAAAGCCTGCATAAGTTTCACAATAATTTAGCCAAAAAAATCAGTAAACTTTTTCTGCGTGTACGAAAATGTCTCCTCTTTTCATATAGGCTGCCGCCCCAAGCAGTTGTTTATGGATAGATTAAAGGAAAAGCATTTACCGCCATATGAAACGTCATTTATTTGTTTTTAAGTGTTTCTATACATCCTAGAAATCCACCACTTCATGGGCAGGTTATGGGGACCTCCTAGGCACGATATTTGAAGGAATTTTTCGTTTTTATTTTTAACCCTGATTTCATGGAAAACTCACTGTCCCTTTAAAAACGTTTTTTTAAAAACTTTTTGTCTTTGTTTCCTGTCCCCCAGGGTACTACCCAGACCCCCATACACCTTTTATGGCAAATATCTAGCATATATGCCCTCTTGGAGGGCACTCTTCAAACTGAATTTTCAGCCCCATTGACTTGCATGGAGTTCGAGCTCGAGTTCGGACCCGAACATATGGGAAGTTCGGGTTCGGGCCCGAACCGATCTCGGGGTGTGTTCGGCTCATCCCTAATACAGATACAAGGTGTTGCTGTAATTGCCATACACAGGCATTATGCAGCACATACAGATACAAGGTGTTGCTGTAATTGGCATACACAGGCATTATGCAGCACATACAGATACAAGGTGTTGCTGTAATTGGCATACACAGGCATTATGCAGCACATACAGATACAAGGTGTTGCTGTAATTGCCATACACAGACATTATGCTGCACATACAGATACAAGGTGTTGCTGTAATGTCCATACACAGGCATTATGCAGCACATACAGATACAAGGTGTTGCTGTAATTGCCATACGCAGGTATTATGCAGCACATACAGATACAAGGTGTTGCTGTAATTGTTTTGTCATACACAGGCATTATGCAGCACATACAGATACAAGGTGTTGCTGTAATTGCCATACACAGGCATTATGCAGCACTAGGGATGATCTGTTCTGGTTCGGACGGTTCGGAGTTCGACCCGAACTTTGGCAGTTCTAAAGTTCGCGAATTTCGAACTTTTTGGGCGTGTTCGGTTCGGGTTAAAAAAAACCCGAAATTTAGAAAATTAGCAGCGTCTGACATTAGCAGCGTCTGACGTCTCCCAATCACGCACACACGCCGCTATGCGGACGCAGCGCACTCTGTACGTCAGGACTAGCAGTTTGACGTTCTCGAAAAAATGTGTTCGTTTGCCACTTGCGTTGCGCGGCCGCACTTTTGTGCGGACGTTCTTCATATGCTGCCCGGCATTGGACATCATTTGCTGCTAGCACGGCCGTGATTAAGGCTAAGGTCAGACAAAAGCAGTTTTTTTTTTTTGTATTCAAAATTTTTATTGAGTAAGAATGTTATACATGAAGAAAACAGAAGTAAATAATGCTTAACAGTGGCAAGTATGTTGTTCATTTAAATTGGGATATGAATGTATAATAATGCAAGCCAGGTAATAACATTTGCGTACAGGAGTCTCAAACTTGTCGATATGTCGGAACATATCAGTTTCCGTGATACTGAACAGTGTGGGCGTCAAAAGAGAATCTACAGGAGGAGCCGCATAGAGCGACCCAGAATCAGTCATATATCTGGTAGAAAAGTATGCGAAAGATATATAGTGTGAACGTGGAAGTCCAGCGAAGAAGTAAAAGAAAGGAAGAGAGGGAGAAAGAAAGCGTAGGAAAAAAGAGAGAGAGAGGCGGGGAAGGAGAGAAAAAGAGAGCGAGGAAAGGAGAAGGGGGGGAAAGGAGAAAGAGAGAGATAAAAAAAAAAAAAAAAAAAAAAAAAAAGGGGGGGAGGGGGAATGAGAGGGTATGGTTATAAGTAGGGAAGGGGTGGAGTGAAGGGCCACGCCCAGCGCCAACCGGTCCGGGCCGGTGTACCATGTGCAGAACCGTCCCAATATCCCCCATCGTGAGGTGGAGCGATATATCTCCTCTCCTCGCAGAGTCAACTGGGGGCATCGGGGAACATCCCTCCGCCTCATTGTATTTTCAGAAGTCCCCCCTCCGGTGGAGCCAGTCGTCTACGGGGATATCCGTAGACAAAAGCAGTTTTAACGTGCGTTTAGCCGCACAAAATCACGGCCGTGCTAGCAGCAAATGACGTCCAATGCCGGGGAACATACGACGAACAGCCGCACGAAAGTCTTTCCGCGCAACGCAAGTGGCAAACGAACGCATTTTTTCGAGAACGTCAAACTGCTACTACTGACGTACAGAGTGCGCTGCGGCCGCTAGCGGCGTGTTTGCGTGATTAGGAGACGTCAGACGCTGCACACGTCCGGCCAACATAACGTCCAGACGCAAAAAGTGTTTTATTGATGATCCGTACAAAATCACGGACGAAAATGCGCATCGTATGACCGCTATCGCGTATTCCGTGAAACAATACGTCCATTCGTTCGAACGCACTTTTTCACGGACAACGTGAAAAATGCGTTCGTCTGACCCTAGCCTTAGTGCAGTTAAACGCACGTTAAGGCTCAAACTGCTTTCGTCTGACCTTAGCCTAAATGACCTCTGTTCACAAACGGGCATAACACCAGGTGTTTTTAGTCTGGTAATCAATTTGATACATTGTACAATATACTGAGGGTGGGGTGGTGCCTGTTTCTGATTGAGATTTGAGAATTAATTTCCCTAAAACATCCTAATATGCTGCATTTAAATGGTGTTTGAAAAAAATCTAAAGCAATGTTATTTTTCACCTCGGGATTAAACATTCACAGGGTTATTCAGAGAGCGGTGAAAAGCAGGAGAATAACTTGAGAAGTGAAAATTCTAGGTCAAAATAGCGAAACCAGAAAAATTCTCCCATTTAACTCACTTTCCAAATCGGCTATTTGGTCTAGATTGTTCTCTTCTCCTGCCAGTTCTCCTGGCTTTCACCTCTCTCTCAGGGTTGTTCAGAGAAAGGTGAAAACCAGGAGAATGGCAGGAAAAGAGAACAATTTGGACCAAATAGACGATTTGGAAAGTGAGATAAGGCTAGGGTCAGACTAACGCATTTTTCGCAGCGACCGTCAAAAAGTGCGTCCGAACGCATTGCCGTATTTTTTAACGGATTGCGCGAAAACGGTCATACGATGCACATTTTTGTGCGTGATTTTTTACGGATCCAAATTAGGAAACTTTGGGTGTCTGGACGTTATGTTGGCCGGACATGAGCAGGGTCTAATGTCTCCAAATCACGCACACACACCGCTAGTGGACGCAGCGCACTCTGTATGTCAGTACTAGCGGTTCTGCGTTCTCGAAAAAATGCATTCATTTTCCACTTGCGTTGCGCAGCCGGACTTTCGTGCGACCGTACTTCGTATATTGGCCGTCATTGCCCGTCATTTGCTGCTAGTGTGGCCGTGATTAAGTGCGCCTAAACGCACGTTAAAAATTCGATAGTCTGACCCTAGCCTAAATGGGAGAATTTTTCTGGTTTGGCTATTTTGACCTAGAATTTTCCATTCTCCAATCATTCTCCTGCTCTTCACCGCTCTCTGAAAAACCGTGACAGGGTTATTCAGAGAAAGGTGAAACTCAGGAGAATGACTGAAGAGAAAATTCTAGGTCAAAATAGCCAAACCAGAAAAACTCTCCCATTTATCTCACTTTCCAAATCGGCTTTTTGGTCTAGAATTTTCCATTCTCCTGCTTTCCACCGACAAAAAAATCAGTAAACTTTTTCTGCGTGTCCGAAAATGTCTCCTCTTTTCATACAGACTGCCGCCCCAAGCAGTTGTTTATGGATAGATTAAAGGAAAAGCATTTACCGTCATATGAAACGTCATTTTTTTTGTTTTTAAGTGTTTCTATACATCCTAGAAATCCGCCACTTCACGGGCAGGTTATGGGGACCTCCTAGGCACGATATTTGAAGGAATTTTTCGTTTTTATTTTTAACCCTTATTTCATGGAAAACTCACTGTCCCTTTAAAAATGTTTTATTTTTTAACTTTTTGTCCTTGTTTCCTGTCCCCCAGGGCACTACCCGGACCCCATACACCTTTTATGGCAAATATCTAGCATATATGCTCTCTTGGAGGGCACTCTAAAAACCGAATTTTCAGCCCATTGACTTGCATCGGGGTTCGGGTTCGGGTTCGGTCCCGAACAAATGGGAAGTTTGGGTTCGGGCTCGAACCGAATTCGGGCGGTGTTCGGCTCATCCCTATGCAGTACATACAGATACAAGGTGTTGCTGTAATTGCCATACACAGGCATTATGCAGCACATGCAGATACAAGCTGTTGCTGTAATTGCCATACACAGGCATTATGCAGCACATGCAGATACAAGGTGTTGCTGTAATTGCCATACACAGGCATTATGCTCACATACAGATACACGGTGTTGCTGTAATTGCCATACACAGACATTATGCACCACATACAGATACAAGGTGTTGCTGTAATTGCCATACACAGGCATTATGCAGCACATGCAGATACAAGGTGTTGCTGTAATTGCCATACACAGGCATTATGCTCACATACAGATACAAGGTGTTGCTGTAATTGCCATACACAGGCATTATGCTCACATACAGATACAAGGTGTTGCTGTAATTGCCATACACAGGCATTATGCAGCACATACAGATACAAGGTGTTGCTGTAATTGCCATACACAGGCATTATGCTGCACAAACAGATACAAGGTGTTGCTGTAATTGCCATACACAGGCATTATGCAGCACATACAGATATTGCATTGCTAATAATCTCATTATGATCACTAGGGATGAGCCGAACACTCCCTGAGTTCGGTTCGGAGCCGAACCCGAACTTTCCAAATGTTCGGATCCGAACCCGAATCCGAACTCGAACTCAATACAAGTCAATGAGGAGGAGATATTGCTAGATATTTGCCATAAAAGGTGTATGGGGGTCCGGGTAGTGCCCTGGGGGACAGGAAACAAGGACAAAAAGTAAAAAAAAAAAGTTTTTAAAGGGACAGTGAGTTTTCCATGAAATAAGGGTTAAAAATAAAAATGAAAAATTCCTTCAAATATCGTGCCTAGGAGGTCCCCATAACCTGCCCATGAAGTGGCGGATTTCTAGGATGTATAGAAATATGTAAAAACCAAAAAAATACATTTCAAATGACGGTAAATGCTTTTCCTTTAATCTATCCATAAACAACTGCTTGGGGCGGCAGTCTGTATGAAAAGAGGAGACATTTTCGGACACGCAGAAAAGGTTTACTGATTTTTTGGCGGTGAAAAGCAGGAGAATGACAGGAGAATGGAAAATTCTAAACCAAATAGCCGATTTGGAAAGTGAGATAAATGGGAGAATTTTTCTGGTTTGGCTATTTTGACCTAGAATTTTCTCTTCAGTCATTCTCCTGAGTTTCACCTTTCTCTGAATAACCCTGTCAGGGTTATTCAGAGAGCGGTGAAGAGCAGGAGAATGACTGGAGAATGGAAAATTCTAGGTCAAAATAGCCAAACCAGAAAAATTCTCCCATTTAGGCTAGGGTCAGACTAGCGAATTTTTAACGTGCGTTTAGGCGCACTTAATCACGGTCGCACTAGCAGCAAATGACGGGCAATGACGGCCAATATACGAAGTACGGTCGCACGAAAGTCCGGCTGCGCAACGCAAGTGGAAAATGAACGCATTTTTTCGAGAATGCAGAACCGCTAGTACGGACATATAGAGTGCGCTGCGTCCACTAGCGGCGTGTGTGCGTGATTTGGAGACGTCAGACACTGCTCATGTCCGGCCAACATAATGTCCAGACACCCAAAGTTTCCTGGTTTGGATCCGTAAAAAATCACGCACAAAAATGCGCATCGTATGACCGTTTTCGCACATTCCGTGAAAAAATACGGCAATGCGTTCGGACGCACTTTTTGACGGTCGCTGTGAAAAATGCGTTAGTCTGACCCTAGCCTTATCTCACTTTCCAAATCGGCTATTTGGTCCAGATTGTTCTCTTTTCCTGCCATTCTCCTGGTTTTCACCTTTCTCTGAACAACCCTGAGAGAGAGGTGAAAGCCAGGAGAACTGGCAGGAGAAGAGAACAATCTAGACCAGTGGTCCCCAACCCAGGCCCTCAGGGCCCACTAACAGGCCAGATTTTGCAGATCACCTTGGGGAAATGCAGACTGAATCCTGCAATCACTGAGCAGCAAAACATAACACCTGTGCTGTGCTTCAGATATCTGGCAAACCTGGCCTGTTAGTGGGCCCTGAGGGCCTGGGTTGGGGACCACTGATCTAGACCAAATAGCCAATTTGGAAAGTGAGTTAAATGGGAGAATTTTTCTGGTTTTGCTATTTTGACCTAGAATTTTCACTTCTCCAGTTATTCTCCTGCTTTTCACCGCTCTCTGAATAACCCTGTGAATGTTTAATCCCGAGGTGAAAAATAACATTGCTTTAGATTTTATTTTGAATTTTTTTCAAACACCAGTTAAATGCAGCATATTACGAAGTTTTAGGAGGGAAAATAATTCTCAAAAATCTCAATCAAAAGCAGACACCACCCCACCCCCTCAGTACCTCAGTATAGTGTGCAATGTATCAAATTGATTACCAGACTAAAAACACCTGGTGTTATGCCCGTTTGTGAACAGAGGTCATTTAGAGTTGAGAATCTTTCCACGTATACATTAGTTTTTAATTTAATATCTAATATACCGTTGCTTATAATATTCTGCAGTAAAGAGTCTCTTTATTTCTAGATTTTTTTAGTATTTTTTTAAGCATTTTCTATACTTTTTTCAAAATTTCTTTTTTTTTTTTCGAACTCGAACCGAACACACCCAAAAAGTTCAAAGTTCGCAAACTTTAGAACTGCCAATGTTCGGGCCGAACTCCGAACCGTTCGAACCCGAACAGCTCACCCCTAAGATCACTACAAACCCCAATAAGCAGGAGATCTCACCATTTTATTATCTGTCTGCAGCACATTTGCTGCATCTGCCTGTATGTTGATAATGCAGGCCCCGTGTAAGCAGATCTCACAATTTTATTATTATCTGTCTGCAGCACATTTACTGACACAAAGGCCATTTCTGCCTGTATGCTGATAATGCAGACCCCATGTGTCATTGTGCCAGATAAGGCAATATTTCTGTAAAGGATAAACCAATAAATTAAAAATTTACATTATTTTAATCTTTTAATTATTTCAGAATTACAATATTTATCCACAAGTGACATTTCAATCACTATATCTCCGTACATGTCAAAGAGCACAGAAGAAGAGCTAAATTACACTATTTTAGCCATCTCAGAATAACTATCTTTATGCACAATGGCGGTTTTATCCTATATTTAAATGTTATCTACATATCTCAATGCTTCAGATAGATTTCAGGATAATGTCTTGCGCAAGAGAAAGCACTTTGGTAGGGAAAGGGTTAATGTCCTTCCTCTGTTTTATATTATCCTTCTCCCATCACTGGAGTTAAGAGGATTCAAGGTGTGGATACCAGGAGGAATGTTCCTCACTGCTGCTGGTATTACTGGCAGGCGGAAGAGAGGATCCAGAGGGCAACCCGCTTGTACAGGGGACAGCAACCCTGGCATTTCAGATGTTTTGGAACTACATTTCCCATGAGGTTCTGCCAGCCTAACAGGCAGCTGACCATTATGGGAAATTTACAGGGTTACTCAGAGAGAGCCGATCTGGCCCCGAAATTCAGAATTTCAGCGAACAGGGAACATTTTGGGGCCATTCGGCTATTCAGAGAGCAGGCAGTTAGCCAAATCTTGGCGAATTGCCTGCACGTACGGTGCCTGTTCGAGGGCAGTGAAATCCCCCATAGAGATGCAATGGTACGTCCATTCAGAGACACCAAACAGCAGAAAAATGTCAGTGAAATGCCCTGATGTTTGGTGGTTTCATTCGGCAGGTTTATACAGACGAATCCCATAGGTTTCGATGTAAATATTTTTCCCGTTTTAATACAATATCTAATAAACCGTTTTTTATTTTAATCTGTAGCGAAAAGACTCTTTATTTTTAGATTTTTTTAGGATCTTTTAAGAATTTTTGGGGATTTTTTTGTCAATTTTTTTTTTAAATCGTTTTTACATTTTTCCGTAACAGACTATTCATATGATATATGACAGACATTTTTGTTCAGTAGTTTTTCTGCAAACAGCGTTTCCAAACTTTCAAACATACTGTGTTTTCTTCACCACTTTCGTCTGCTAGTATGCTTTTTCCGACGGCTGCTCTGCGCTGTGATCATCTCCTGCTTGGATTTTTCCGTCGTGTTCAGCTTGGTTTTTGCAGCGGTTTCTGTGGGGTTTTGGTGAGTATTCAGTGAGTGTTCAGCGAGTGTTCCGCGGGTTTGCGGCGAGTATTCCCTGCCTTACGGGGGCCCTGTGGTGTTTGCTGAATACACCGCAGGGACGGCGAACTAGGAATCGCCGAATCCCCCGAAGTGCGGAGAACGAAAAGTCACCGAACGTGCAGTGATTTTTTGGGTCTCTTTGAATAACCCAGTTAGTTCAAAAACATCCCTGCTGTAGCTCTCATGTCATCACATTGACCAGAATAGGGCCTTAGATTTCTTCAAGAAAAGTATACTTTTTATTTCTCTATTTGATCTAGAAGAAAAATAATTAATTTATTTTTTTAAGCATAAATGACTCAGAAATTGTTTTGAAATGCCATGATTTTAGTGCTTCGATTTGACAGGTTTAAACAGGCGAATCCCATGGGTTTAAATGTAAAACATCTAATATCTTTCTATTTTTTTAATAAAAAAAGACCATTTTTTCATTTAGTCTTTTACAAAAAAACATTTTTTTTGATTTTCAAAAAATTTTTTTTGTTTTTTCTAAAACATTTTTAAAAAGACTTTCTAAATATTTTTTACAAACATTTTTTACATTTTTTTTTACGGGCCTTTACTTTTATTTATATGCGTTTTAATACTTTTTATTGATTTAAACTCCTATTAGGAGTTTCTTTTCTTTTTTACAGCTCTGCAGAACTCGTCGAGGCAATTTTGATCCAATTAGACGGTTTGTGACGACGTCCGACTGCTTTGGCGATTCCATTTTTAGCACAATACGGTGAACATTCGCTAAGTAATGAATTTGCCATATTTTTGGCGAAATGGAATCGCCGAAGTGCGACGGAATGCGATGAAAAGCATTTTCGGTGCTTTGTGAATAGACTCTTTAATAGAAGAAACATTGTAGCAAAACACGTAAGGATATTGTTTATTTATAAAGTGATCAGTATCTCACACAAAGCGTTGACAGAAACAACAGAAAATCTCTTTCACTTTTAATTTGATCATCGTGTATTTAATTTATCACCCAGATGCCATCAGTATTTTGTGACAGAGGTCCTCGCGGGGGCGACACTAATAGTGTGTTTGCCAACATGTACAGAAGCTTTATTTTGTGCAATAAAGGAGGCCTCGTAACGCAGCGTATTGATTTTTCTCTCCGACGCTAATGTTCCCATCTTTCGCAAGGGTAATGAAAATTAATTGGGAGGAATGGCAAACTCTTGCCTTGTGTAGGTTTAGTAATAAAAATGGCAGTTTGCGTGTTTCAGGCAGGACGCTGCGAGTGGGCTTTCCGTGCCAGTAAATCTTCCATTAATTCAATAGTCAGCGCCTTCCACTGCAAACGTCTCTCTCTCGCTCTTATTCTTTCAAAGCCATGAAAAGTCACAGTGAAATGTATCTCTCTTCGAGTTCTCTTTCTTTTGCTTTTTCTTAAAAGTTTTAATAAGTCAATTTTCAGGCAACATTTAAAACGTGGTTTATAGAAGGAAAAAAAAAAGTGAAAATCTAAATGTGAAAAACGAGCTAATAGAGACGGAAACTCTAATAGTAATATTTTACGAATGGATTCCTCCCTACTATAAAATATCTTTCATGCATTAAAAGACACAAGGTTTACCAGTTAACCCCCTTCAAACCCAAAATCGAGTTATCTTGATTTTACATTGGAATACATTGAAAAGCAATTGTTATCATATCAAAACACCATTTTCACACCTTTTTAAAGCAACTTTAGTTTGCCCCCTGTGGAGAAATCATTTGTTTTATCTCTCTCCAAGCACCCTGGAGAGACATAAAATAAGCTTCAAGAAAGTAGCCCCAAACCTCACTGTAATAAAAAGCTTAAACAATTTGCTGAAGCATTGCAGCAGCCAGGGATTTGTCAGAATACAGGGAGAGCTGTGGGGTCACTCACTTCAGGGGTTTATAATGAGTCTCATAGATTGTAAATTCCCCTGATTCAGGCCATATCATCCATGTGTGGTATTCCAATGTATCAACACCTTGTACACTGATCTTGTAAAATGCTGCAGAACATACATAGTTATACATAGTTATATAGGCTGAAAAAAGACATGCGTCCATCGGGTTCAGCCTCTCCCACAATATGTGGCACTATATAAAAAAAGGATAAAAATAATATTAACACTAACACTAATCTTACAGGGTTATTCAAAGAGATCCGAATTGCTTGAGAAAGGTAACCGAATGCTGAAAATCAGCATTCGGTTACCTTTCCTGGCCATTCGGCTATCCAGAGAGCAGGCAATTCGCCAAATCCTGGCGAATTGCCTGCACATACGGTGCCTGTTCGAGGGCAGTGAATCCCCATGAAAAAGCACTGCTTCGGCTATTCAGAGAACACAAACCAGCGGTGAAAGGTTCCCCTAATGCCCTGCCATTCGGTGGTTTAATTCGGCAGGTTTATTCAGGAGAATCCCATAGACTTCAATGTTAAAAATATTCCCGTTTTTTAATTCAATATCTAATAAACCGTTCATTATAAAATTCTGCAGTAAAGAGTCTCTTTATAGATTTTTTTTTAGGATATTTCTAGCATTTTTCTTTTCTTTTTTTTTTAAAAGTCCGATTTTTATATATTTTTTTATTTTATTTTTTTAATTTATTTTTTTAAGTTTACATATTTTTTCTGTAACAGCCCTTTTTATTATCATTCCCTGGATCATATGCAAATTTCAGACATTTTCGCTCAGTAGTTTCTTTGCAAACAGCGTTTCATTTTCACAGATTCGCACAAACTATTTTGCTAATTTATTCACCTCCCTCGTCTGCGGTCTCAGCTGCTTCGGCTGTGTTCGGCTCCTGCTCGGGCTTGGTTTTCGGCAGGTTAATCCAGATGTTTTTGTGGCTTTTCTGTGTGCATTCGGTGGGTTTTGCGGTTAGTTTTCGGCAGGTTTGCGGCAGCTTTTCCCTGCAATTCGGGGACCCTGTGGTGCTTGCTGAATACACCGCAGGTTCACCGAAATGGGATCCAAAAGGAACCGAATTGAAGAGAACGAAAAGTCACCGAACGTGCAGTGACTTTTCGAATCTCTTTGAATAACCCTGTTAACCCTAATCCTAAAAGTACCCTTAATGATAACTGTAACCTAACTCTAAAAGTAACCCTAACCCTAATCATAAATGTAACCATAATCCTAACCCTAAAATAATCTTTAAAGTAACACTAACAGTAATCCTAACCCTTAACCCCTTAGTGACCGGGCGGTTTTACACAAATCCGTCTTTTAGTGACCGCTGCTGTTTTTTTACGTTTCTGCGCTGTTAGTGTTTAGGACAATTTTTCCTCTTACTCGTTTATTCGACCCACACATATTATACACCCTTTTTCCCGCCATTAAATGGACTTTCTAGAAATACCATTATTTCCATCATATCGAATAATTTACTATAAAAAAAAATATGAAATATGAGGAAAAAAATGGTAAAAACACACTTTTTCGTAATTTAATCCCCAAAATCTACAACCACCCAAAAAGACCCCGGCTAAATAGGTTCAAAATTTTGTCCCGAGACTAGAAATACCCAATTTTAACATGCGTTTGCTTTTTAACCCCTTCACTGCTGAGACAGTTCACCTATGTGCGCTGCGCTCATTCTGACCATTTTGTGCTAATTATTTTTAGATGACAGCCTAGGTCCTATTTAATTAAACTCCCCCCAGACAAAAAAAACTTTAAAAAAAAATTTTTTTTTTTATTTTATTTAATTTTTTTATAATTTCTTTTTTATTAAATTTTTTTAAAAAAAAATTTTTAAAACCAAACCTGGTCATGTTTGGTATCATTTGAAAGGCCATAATCAGGCCTTTCAAATTATGGCAAAAATCAGGAGATCAGGAGATAAAGGGATCCTTAGGATCCCCTTATCTCTACATGGCAGCTAGAGGGTTAACTGGCCCACTGACATCCTCACACATATGGTGAGGTTGTCAGTGGGTGGGGGGGGCCTGGTGGCTTGGCTGACATCCAAGATGTCAGCCCCCCTCCAGGTTTGAATCGCGTTTTGGCGCCAATTGGTGCCGAAAAGCGATCCGGCGGCGAAACTGTTAATGCCATACACCACTGGAAAGGGGAGGCTCTCCCCTCTCCAGTGGTGCAAACGGCATCTCCCTAGCTTTAATGGTTGGAGAGATAGAGGGCTCCGAAGAAGCCCCCCCTCCCCTCCATTGAAACACATGGGGGCACCTTCTGATGACGTCACCACGCAGCGTGGCGACGTCATCAGCCTCGCCTGCCCATGTAAATCACATGGGCAGGCTTCCTCCCTGCCAGATCGCCGTGGGATCCGACGAGGGAGGTGAGTATCGGGCGGGAGGGGGATTTGGCGCCGCTGACGTACCCTGTACGTCCGCGGGTCTAAGGGAGACCCGAGGACAGGACGTACAGGGTACGTCAGGGGTCATTAAGGGGTTAAAGTAACTCTAACACTAATCCTTCCTATCCCAAATCCTGAAAGTAATCCTAATCATCATTGTGACATGTTAAAAGAACTAAACTGGCCATTGCTGGAATCTAGACGCACCCTTCACCTTTCCAACCTCGTGTTTCAGAGCTTTTCTGGGAAGCTGCCACCCTACCTGAATATACTGCTTCTCCCAGCAGTTCCCTCATCCTATAACCTCCGATCCAGGACCAGCACCTTACTTACAATACGACAATACAAAAAGACAGTGGCTCGATCCTCATTTTCCTACAGACCACCACAATTATGGAATAACCTCCCAGACACCATCAAATCTTCCCTCAGTCTAAAGTCCATTAAGAGCTCCCTATTAACATACCTCAATACAGAATGCACCTGTAAACATGTAACACAGTGACTATATACAGAATGCACCTGTAAACATGTAACACAGTGACTATATACAGAATGCACATGTAACATAATGACTATATACAGAATGCACCTGTAAACATGTAACATAGTGACTATATACAGAACACACCTGTAAACATGTTACACAGTGACTATATACAGAACATGTCTGTAAACATGTAACATAGTGACTATATACAGAAGTCACCTGTAGACATGTTACACAGTGACTATATACAGAACACGCCTGTAAACATGTAACATAGTGACTATATACAGAATGCACCTGTAAACATGTAACACAGTGACTATATACAGAATGCACCTGTAAACATGTAACATAGTTACTATATACAGAACACACCTGTAAACATGTTACACAGTGACTATATACAGAACATGCCTGTAAACATGTAACATAGTGACTATATACAGAACACCTGTAAACATGTTACACAGTGACTATATACAGAACACGCCTGTAAACATGTAACATAGTGACTATATACAGAATGCACCTGTAAACATGTAACACAGTGACTATATACATAATGCGCATGTAAACATGTAACGTAGTGACTATATACAGAATGCACCTGTAAACATGTAACACAGTGACTATATACAGAATGCACCTGTAAACATGTAACACAGTGACTATATACAGAATGCACCTGTAAACATGTAACATAATGACTATATACAGAATGCACCTGTAAACATGTAACATAGTTACTATATACAGAACACACCTGTAAACATGTTACACAGTGACTATATACAGAACATGCCTGTAAACATGTAACATAGTGACTATATACAGAAGTCACCTGTAGACATGTTACACAGTGACTATATACAGAACACGCCTGTAAACATGTAACATAGTGACTATATACAGAATGCACCTGTAAACATGTAACACAGTGACTATATACAGAATGCACCTGTAAACATGTAACATAGTGACTATATACAGAATGCACCTGTAAACATGTAACACAGTGACTATATACATAATGCGCATGTAAACATGTAACGTAGTGACTATATACAGAATGCACCTGTAAACATGTAACACAGTGACTATATACAGAATGCACCTGTAAACATGTAACATAGTGACTATATACAGAATGCACCTGTAAACATGTAACACAGTGACCATATACAGAATGCACCTGTAAACATGTAACACAGTGACTATATACAGAATGCACCTGTAAACATGTAACACAGTGACTATATACAGAATGCGCCTGTAAACCTGTAACATACAGGGTAATTCAAAGAGATCCGAATGGCTGCCGAAAGGGAACTGAACGCTGAAAATCAGCGTCCGGTTACCTTTCTTGGCCATTCGGCTAACCAGAGAGCAGGCAATTCGCCAAATCCTGGCAAATTGCCTGCACATACGGTGCCTGTTTGAGGGCAGTGAATTCCCCATAGAGAAGCACTGCTTCGGCTATTCAGAGAACACAAACCAGCAGTGAAAGGTTCCCCTAATGCCCTGCCATTCTGTGGTTTAATTCGGCAGGTTTATTCAGACAAATCCCATAGGCTTCAATGTTAAAAATATTCCCGTTTTAATTCTATATCTAATAAACCGTTCATTATAAAATTCTGCAGCAAAGAGTCTCTTTATTTGTAGATTTTTTTAGGATATTTTAAGCATTTTTCGGGATTTTTTTTTAAAGAAAAATTCAAATTTTTTAATTTTTGTTATTTATTTTTTTAACTTTTTTATTTTTTCTGTAACAGCCCTTTTTATTATCATTCATTGGATCATATGTAAATCTCAGACATTTTCGCTCAGTAGTTTCTTTGCAAACAGCGTTTCACTTTTCAAACATTCAAGCAAACTGTTTTATTCACTGCATTCGTCTGCGGTGTCGGGTTTTTCCGGTGCCTGCACCGCGCTTGATCGGCTCTTGCTCGGGTTTTTCTGGCGTTTCCGGCGGGGTTAATCCAGATGTTTTTGCGGGTTTCGGTGTGCGTTCGCCCTCGTTTTTTGGTGAGTTTTTGGCGGGTTTGTGGCGACCTTTCCCTGCAATTCAGTGGCCCTGTGCTGCTTGCTGAATACACCGCAGGGTCGCGAAATGGGATCGCCAAATCAAACCGAATTGAAGAGAACGAAAAATCATCGAACGTGTGGTGGCTTTTCGATTCTCTTTGAATAACCCTGATAGTCACTATCAGGGTTATTCATTCAGAGAAAGGTGAAAACCAGGAGAATTGGCGGGAGAAGAGAACAATCTAGACCAAATAGCTGATTTGGAAAGTGAGTTAAATGGGAGAATTTTTCTGGTTTGTTTTTTTTTTACTTAGGAGAATGACTAGAGAAGAGAAAATTCTGAGTTTCACCTTTCTTTGAATAGACCTGTATATTTCCTACATATTTATTTTCTGGGTTAATCTGTATATTTGTGTTTTTGTTTTTAATATTTTGCATTGTATTACTTTGAATTGTTACCGTCGTTACAGAAACACAATGTTCTTGAATCCAGAACATACTGAAAACGAGAGAAATCTCAATGTATCCTTCCTGTAAAATACTTTATAAATAAATAAATAAATCCTAACCATAATATTAACCCTGATTTACTTCTGGTATGGGGGGGGGGTGATATTCAGGGGATGTAGAAGAGGGTTTAATCCTGTGGGGGTATAGAGGATGTAAAGAGGGAGCTATTGTTATTGGGGTAAAAATAAGTGTTCCTCTGAATTATCCAAAAAGTCTAACCTGATGCAATATTGGACTCGTCCTATATTTTTGGTTCGGTCCATTTCAGCAATTACTGACTTTGATGGACTTCTGAATCCTAAACGTTTGGATCCTGAAATCTGCCTCCCTGAACTGAGATTTTTGTTTGTACACATGAGTAATAACTGCACAATCTCAGAAACAATTCAGGGAGGGGAAGTCTGGCACATGATCTATTCTAAGCTCAGGGAAACATAACATACATTATTTCACGTACATTTACAAATTCAAATGTAAAAACAACGTAATTGTCCGACCTGTGGGCGTTCTGTTCCAGGGATTCCATCTGGTGTAGGTGAGTAGAATGGTTTAGTTATGTGTTATGTTACATGTTGCCATTCAGAGGGATTTGCATGAGTCACTTGGTCTTAATTTGATTTAATGCACGACATATATTTGATAATATGACAAAGATATTTTATTAAGTGCCTGATCCATCTTGAGGGGTTTTTTCTGTCTTTTTCCTTCTGCCTGAGGAGGTACAATTGTTCCCCAGCCTGGTTTATGCCTCTTTCCATGGCAATAAAATGTGGTTGGAAATTGCAAATACAATATGTCAGTGGAAACATGTTTTATTAATGGCAATCATTCCTCTGTTTACTGTGATCAATTTGAAAAATGAGCATCTCATTTTCTGAGAAGCGTTACAGCCATATATTATGTGCTTTCATAAAACTTGCTATTATCCAACAAATCAACACACTTTCGTGTAATGAAAAAGAACGTGCGGGGAAGGCTTGACTAATAGAGCAAAGTCTAAAAGTTATTTTGCGGCTCCTGCCTCGAGTTCTTCTTTTTTTTTTCTATATACAGAAAGAGAAATGTTGTGAAATCTGAAGGAAGACAGAAAGACAGCTCGGCTCGATGAAATTTTGAATGGATTGTGTCAGGAATTTCACGAGGAGGAACGCAAGAGGAAAAGGTCACGAGAATGCCACCTGCACTCCAAAATCATTATATGGATTCTACCAAGTCCAAATGCATTTTCATTATTTTATGTTGTCTTTTATTTTTTTGAATTGAAATACAGAGAAAACCAAAACGAGAAATTCATACGGAACCCCATTGGTATACCTTATTAATGGAAGAATGTGCCCTCCATGGGGAGAGACTACTTTATCAGTGAGATTTCACTACTGAAACCCTGTTAAGAAGCTACAAGGAGCAGCCCTCGCTCTCACTGTAACAAAAAAGCTAAGCAAACTTTACTACAGCATTTCAGCAGCCAGGGATTTGTCAGAATACAGGGGGAGCTGTGGTCAGTCGCTGCTGTACAGGGAAAAGTTTCAGGGGGTTATAATGAGTTTAAATCCCTGTACAGTACAGATACAAGGTGTTGCTGTAATTGCCATATACAGGCAATATGTAGCACATACAGATAGAAGGTGTTGCTGTAATTGCCATACAGAGGCATTATGCAGCACATACAGATCCAAGGGGTTGCTGTAATTGCCATATGCGGGTATTATGCAGCACATACAGATGCAAGGTGTTGCTGTAATTGCCATACGCAGGCATTATGCAGCACATACAGATACAAGGTGTTGCTGTAATTGCCATACGCAGGCATTATGCAGCACATACAGATGCAAGGTGTTGCTGTAATTGCCATACGCAGGCATTATGCAGCACATACAGATACAAGGTGTTACTGTAATTGCCATACGCAGGCATTATGCAGCACACACAGATATTGCTTGGCTAATAATCTCATTCTGATCACTACAAACCCCCATAAGCAGGAGATCTCACCATTTCGTTATCTGTCTGCAGCACATTTGCTGCATCTGCCTGTATGCTGATAATTCAGGCCCCATGTAAGCAGGAGATCAACATTTTATTATCTGTCTGCAGCATATTTATTGCATCTGCCTGTATGCTGATAATGCAGACCTTGTGTAAGCAGGAGATCTCACCATTTTATTATCTGTCCGCAGAACATTTACTGCATCTGCCTGTATGCTGATAATGCAGACCCCGTGTGACATTGTGCCAGATAAGGGGTGCCATCACGTGTTTAGAACTGTTCATCCCAGCAATATTCCTGTAAAGGATAACAGAATACATGAAAACATAACAATTAGCAAATCTACAAAGTATAAAAATTTTATCGACCACAGAATATCATTCTTTATCCTAAATCTCCATATGATTTACCCTGCATGTAAATATTAACTAAGCATCTTATATCTCATGTTACAAATATATGGTATAATAATATTTTTTTTTCAACAAAAAGTGTTTGGTAATGAAAGGGTTTAAAAGGAAATCATTCTGGGTGTAGTGTTTAAATTTTTAGATATCACTGATTATCCTAATACTGGCAAAGGGGGTGTTGAATAAGATCTGTGCACGTCTATCCAAAGGCCATTACTGCCTGTATGCTGATAATGCAAACCCCATGTGACATTGTGCCAGATAAGGGACGCCACCTAGAGTTTACAACCTTTTATACAAGTGATATCTCAGTAATAGATAAACCAATACATTACAGTGACTGTTACAAGTATCTATAAAGCGCCAACAAGTCCTGTAGCGCTTAAAATCTACAAATGAGAACATTTACAATGTTTTAATTTGTTCATTAATTTGAGATATAACTGATTATTCTGATACTAGCGCAGAGGGTGCTGCATATTATAATACCTGTGCACATATATCCAGAATGTTAGTGTCACATGATCTGGGTTATTAGTAGGGATGAGCTGTTCGGGTTCGGACGGTTCGGGGTTCGACCCGAACTTAGCCTGTTCGAGCAGATCGCGAACCCCGAACATTTCCGGGTGTTCGCCGCATGTTCGACCACAATGGACCACAATGCATTTTCCCACTGCCTGAAGCTCGTAATTGGCTACAGCCTTGCACCTGTCCACAGGTCTGGTGCAAGACTGGTTGAACACTATGCCAATCACCGCTCAGAGTCCTGATTGGGCAAATTTTGCCCAATCATGGGCTCACAGAGCTAAGTCCCGCAGCACACTATATAAGGTTTCAACGCAGCGCTTCTGCACGCATTTCAGAGGAGATTTCAAAGAAGATAGTTGTGTGTGTTGTTACTGCCGGTCTGCCACGCTACTGGGGGGGTCTGGGGGGGTCTCATTCGACCAAATATCAGGGAATTTAGGTGATGTGTGTCTTGTCACTGTGCCAGCAAGTTTTTTGGGGGTTTACAACTTTCTTTAAAACATTTGTGAATTGAGGTGATCTTCTGGGTCTCGTCACACAGCCAGCAATTATTTTTGGGGCTCACTAATTTCTTTAAAACACTTGTGAATTAAGGTGATCTGTGTCTCGTCATACAAAAAGTACCAAGCTGTATTTTGGGGCTCACTAATTTCTTTAAAACATTTGTGAATTAAGGTGATCTGTCTCTTGTCACTGGCTGCCAGCTATCAGTGTATCTCACTGAGTTATACCAGAGTTATTTAAATCTTTATACCAGAGTTGAATCAGAGTTCTGTATATATTAATCTATATATCACTCACCATGTCTGAAAGAACAAAAAGGATAGGCAGACGCTCCCAGCCACAGATAAGAGGGCAAGCAGCCCCTGTGTCGGGAGGCTGTGTCTCTGGTCGTGGTGGACGTGGTGCATCCTCTGCAGGGGCACGCTTGTCCTTTCTAACTGGTGCTGGCCGTCTTAAGCAGCAGCAACATACAGAGGACTTGGTGGATTGGCTAACCAGGCCATCCTCATCCTCCGAGTCCTCTGCCAGCCAGGCTTCTAGTGCTTTACAGTCCACCTCAGCTGCCAAAGCATCTAATGCAGCCTCCATGTCCACACCTACTCCTGCCGTAGCCTCACTATCACACACGGAGGAGTCAGCTGAATTGTTTGACTACAATGAGAGTGACATGCTGCTTGAGGATGCGCAGCAAGTACAGTGCTCTGATTCAATCTCTGAGGTTGAGCAAGGGAGTATAATCAACCTAGAGGAAGGGGGTGCCAGTGATGACACACAAATAACCGGCATTCATGTTGCCCCAGCAGCTGCAGCATACTGCCAAGTTGGCTCCAGTGACGAGGAGATAGGGGGTGAAGATGACATTGATGATGATGTCACTGACTCCACCTGGGTGCCTGATCTAACAGAGGAATTAAGTGAGGAAGAGGGGGAGGAGGAGGCACAGCAAACACGAGGCACAACATCCTCTGTGACCAACCGTAGCACTAGCCAGTCCAAGGCATCACATGTCAGAGCTGCTCCGGTGCAGAGCGCTGTTGTCTCAAACAACACATGCAGGAACTCTGCTGTCTGGGAGTTCTTTAAGAACTGTGCAGCAGACCCCACCGTTGCTATTTGTAATCTATGTCAGAGGAGGCTGAAGCGTGGGATAAACACCGGACACTTGGGTACCACATGCTTGAGGCGACATATGAACAAGTGCCACAAATCCCGTTGGGGCAAAACTTTGCGTAGGTCCTCCTCCTCCTCATCTGTCTCTACCCACATTGTATGTCCTGCCATGCAATTGCCTACAACCTCCACAGACAGGGATGATGCTACAGTAATGGATGGACCAGCAGGTCCTTCCTCACAATGTGACATCATCCCAGTAGCTGAAGATTTACGCAGTCAGATTATGATGCCGCAGCTGCTGCAGCGAAAGAAAAAATATAGTCCCAACCATCCCCAAGCACAGAGTCTAAATGCCAGCTTAGCAAAATTACTCACATTGCAGCTGCTGCCTTTCCAGCTGGTGGACTCTGCTCCCTTCTGTGAATTTGCTGAATGTGCTGTACCACCGTGGCAGGTTCCAAAATGCCATTACTTTTCACGCAAGGCCATTCCAGCACTATACCAGCATGTGGAAGACAATGTTATCCAGTCATTGGGAAAGGCAGTCAGCAGCAAGGTGCATGTCACTTTAGACACGTGGTCCAGCAAGCATGGACAGGGTCATTACATTTCCTTCATGGCACACTGGGTAACTCTGATTGCAGCTGGGAGGGATCCAAGACAGAGCTCTGTGCTGGAGCTTGTTCATCCACCACACCTCCAGAAAGCTGCTTGTATGAGGTCTGTCTGCACCACCACTACCACCTCTCCCTTTTCCTCCTCCTTCTCCTCCTCCTCCTCCTCCTCCTGTCTCTGGCGAAGTGGCAGTTAAACCGACGCCTGATGACAGGGTCTACGCAATGGCTCAAGCAAAAAGATGCCATACTGTGCTTGAGCTGGTTTGTTTAGGGGACAGGAGCCACACCGGGTCAGAAATTTTGTCAGCTCTGCAGGGGCAGGTGCAGAGATGGTTAACACCACGCCAGCTTGAGCTGGGAATGATCGTCTGCGATAATGGCAGCAACCTTCTCTCTGCCCTACGCAAGGGTAAATTGACGCATGTACCATGCCTAGCACACGACCTAAATCTGGTGGTACAGCATTTCCTAACCAAGTACCCAGGGCTGCCAGAGCATCTCAGCCAGGCCAGAGAAGTCTGCAGCCACTTCAGACGGTCATTCCCAGCAAGCGTTCGCCTGGCAGAAATTCAAAGAGAATTCCACCTTCACACAAACCGTCTGATCCGTGACATGCCCACCAGGTGGAATTCGACATTAGCAATGCTGCAGCGTCTGCACAAGCAGCAGAGGGCCATCAACGAGTACCTGTGTGAGTATGGCACAAGGACAGGTTTAGGTCAACTTGGTTTTATTCCCCCCCGCAGTGGCTGATGATCAAGGATGCATGCACTGTACTGTCACCATTTGAGGAGGCAACGAGGATGGTGAGCAGGGACAGTGCATGCATCAGTGACACAATTCCTTTAGTGTTCCTGCTGGAGCACACTCTGCGGGGAATTATAGATGTGGCTCTAGAGGCAGAGCAGCGGGAGGAAGAGGAGGCCTTCCCTAGCTCTCAAGGCCCCAGTCTTTCCGCAGACAGCATTCCAGCGGGTCCTACTCAGATCAGACAGGAGGAGGATGAGGAGGAGGAGGCAGAATATTTAAGTAGTGGGGGCATTGAAGGTGGGGATTCCTCAAGGGAGGGTTTCGTGTGCCCAGAAAAAGAAGGGCTTGTGCGTGGCTGGGAGGAGGAAGTGCACGATACGGTCATCCTCATTGACCAGGAAGGTTCGGCAGCTAATGCCAACTCCAACCTACGCTGCATGGGCTCCTTAATGATGCAAAGCCTGCTAGAGGACCCCAAGGATTCGTGCTATCAAGGAGAGGGATCATTACTGGTTGGCAACCCTTCTTGATCCACGATACAAGGGGAAAGTTGCAGAGCTCATCCTGCCCGCACAGAGGGAGCACAGGATGAAAAAACTTGAGGACGCTCTAAAGCAACACTTGTGTAACACCTTTCCAGGCACTGGTAGATTACCAAGTGCTGACACACGTGCTTCTGAGGCTGCGGATGATCAGAGGAATAGTGGTGAAGGCCAGGGCCGCTTGACTGATGCATTTTTAAATTTTTTAGTCCTCGACGCCCAGGGACGTCAAATGTAGGCACCCATTGCCAGCGTCTTCACCATATGGTGCAGGACCACCTAGGGGCAAGGGCAGGCCTGGATACCTTTCCAGCAGATGATCCACTGGCTTACTGGGTGTTGAGATTGGATCGCTGGCCAGAACTTAGCCAATATGCTATGCAGCTACTAGGTTGCCCTTCATCTAGCGTGCTTTCCAAAAGGATGGTCAGTGCCGCTGGAGGTTTTGTCACAGACAAAAGAGAGCGTCTGTCCAACTCTGTAGACCGGCTGACATTTATAAAAATGAATCAGTCCTGGATCAGCAGCTATCAATCCCCTGATGCTGAAGTAGTGGAATAGATAGGGGATGTCCTCTTCTGTATTCACAAAACCTCCAGCACTGAACTCTTCCACAATACCACAAAAGGGTCACGGTGTGAAGGCACTTGCTGCCATGAAAGGCACAATATCTGGCTGCACTGACGCCCATTAAAAAAAAAAAATTCAATATAGGACCATATAGGAACTCGGGGAGTGTTCGGCTCATCCCTAGTTATTAGGGAGTTTATAATAAACAGCAGTTTACAATGTCTCTAGATCATGTATACAAAACCACACATATGTCTAACATATTTATGGATAATTAAGTGAAGGATATACCTCTATACTTCACCCCAGCTGAGTGCACCAAGGTCCACAGGCAGCCGCCCACTGTATCACCAAAATTCAAGAAGGAATTGGTCACAGTAGGGAGTTATGCCAAAAATAGGAGCACTTTTATATAAGTCAATGGATTCTCCTGGAAGTCCAATATATAGCATATAGTGAGTAATAGTGATATGTAAACTATTAGCAAACACATTAAACAATTACACAGGTACAATACAATACAAAAAAAAAACACCTTTGAATGGAACAGTTGCAGAACCCCTTAACCCTAAATTCCCCTAATGTGGATATACCGCTTGCAATAACCTTAAGGTATCCGCTTGAAAGCCACCCCTATATCTACCAAAAAGGGTATAGTGGTGCCACCTTTATCCTTACAGCATTGGTTGCAACAATTGTTTATATTTTGTAATGTCATGCAACATTACGAGCAGCATCCTAAGTGTCACCGTAACGTTGGGTGATATATAATTATATATAAGTGTGACTTTTCAAGCTGCAGCTCTTTGCTCCGCACACCTGTTTCTTTTGTTTTTTTTAAAAAAAACAACATATAAGTTCCCAGAGCAGGTGAACAAATATTCAAAGGTTTCAGCTCAAAACAGGAACTTCTATCACACGGAATGGAACTTCTAAGAAACGGTAAATAAAATGCTCCTAATATATGCAGCTCAATTCATATTATATTAAAATGAAATATTCATCGAAAGATCATCCTCAGGTTTTCAGCTTCTTTTCATACCAGAGGTTATTATAGCAATCCCAAAATAATGAAATATTCATAGCATATTTTAGAAATTGAAACTCCTTTTATCTGTTTGGTTTATCATTTTACGAGACTGTCTGTATGGATCATTTATTCCTTTAAACAATGCGCGGATACATTTCCAGCAATATCTGAATCAGCCATCCCTTATTATGTCTTCTCTAGTTATTTTGTTCTCTTTCTCTCCAGGAACCAAAAAGCCGATACGTCTCCCTCGCCTATATTTCATTTAATATTGAGATATTACAGGATTAAAGTCAAAATGTATTAATACACTGTATTTCTTTTCCCAATCCTGGCGTGGGCGCTCAGACCAGCAACTGTTTATGTGTTTATTTTGAATACATCCCATGATAAAGCATTTTGAGTTCCATTTTTTTAAATGGGAGATTGAAAACGCGGCCTCCTTGGGATCTCTGGACCGATTGAACTCGAATCTGTCATCCCGGTCCTTCGAAAGAGAGTTGTTAAGGAAGGAAGAAGATTGATTGCGTGGCCAAAAATTCTATCTTGGTGCATAACTTAAGAACTTGTTAAAAATGAGAAAAGAGAAAGATTATCACGCGTATAAAAGGGTGGATATTATTAGTTTGGATTTTTTAACCACTTCACTATCAAGCGGTTTTTGTTTTGATTTGTTTGAAACATGAAATGTGATGTTAACGATTAAATATAGGGTAAGATAGAGAATTTGCACAATAATTATTCTGAAATAGTTAAAAATGAACCCCTTAAGGATCAAGGGTCTTTAAAGTCAATGCATTTATGACAGTACAGGTCCAACATTCGTCCTTAAGGGGTTAAAAAGGAACAAATTTACATTACGTTCATTTTTCATGTTTTGGTTCATCCTTTACAGAAACGTCACCGGGATGAAAGGTTCTAAATGGTAGATGGCGTCCCTTATCTGGCACAATTTGTCACAGGGTCTGCATTATCAGCATACAGGCAGAAATGGCCTTTGTGCTTTGTGTCAGTAAATGTGCTGCAGACAGATAATAAAATGGTGAGATCTCCTGCTTACATGGGGTCTGCATTATCAGCATACAGGCAGCTGCAGTAAATGTGCTGCATACAGATAATAAAATGGTGAAATCGCCTGCTTACACGGGTCTGCATTATCAGCATACAGGCAGATGCAGTAAATGTGCTGCAGACAGATAATAAAATGCTTATGTGGGTTTGTAGTAATCAGAATGAGATTATTAGCAATGCAATATCAGTATGTGCTGCATAATGCCTGTGTATGGCAATTACAGCAACACCTTGTATCTGTATGTGCTGCATGATGCCTGTGTATGGCAATTACAGCAACACCTTGTATCTGTATGTGCCGCATAATGCCTGTGTATGGCAATTACAGCAACACCTTGTATCTGTATGTGCTGCATAATGCCTGTGTATGGCAATTACAGCAACACCTTGTATCTGTATGTGCTGCATAATGCCTGTGTATGGCAATTACAGCAACACCTTGTATCTGTATGTGCTGCATAATGCCTGTGTTTCTCTTTATTCTGTAACAGAACTTTTTATTATCAATCATAGGATCTTATATGTAAATTCCAGACATTTTCGTTCAGTGTTTTATTTTTAAACAGCAGGCCATGGGTTTGCGGTGGCGGCATTCGGCGGCCGACTCCCTGCACTTTGGGGACCCTGCAGTGAATGGTGAATTCACTGCAGGGTGGGGAAATTTGATTCCCCGAAGTGCAGGGAACAACAGAACACCAAAATGTTGGCGTAATTTCGGTGCTCTGTGAGTAATTCCTTTAGTGGTGAGGTTTTTTGCTGCCCCCTAGAAAGTGCCAGTTTAGGCCTTGCCTACCCGGGACATACTTGAAAATTAGTGAAATCTCAATGTATCCTTTCTGGTAAAATACTTTGCAAAAGTAAAAAAAAATAAAAAAAAATTCCAGTGTCACCCTATGGGGTGGTGCCACCCGGTGCGGGCCGCCCACCACAAGTACGCCCCTGCACACACCACATACACACACACACACACACACACACAGATATACAGACACAAACGCACCTACATACTTTATACCTTTTATCTCTGGTTACTAAGTTTGCTTGTAAATTTGTTTGTTGATCCCCATAATCTTATCATAAAGCACCGCGGAAACTGCGTTGTATAAGGCTAGGGTCAGAGTGGGGCAGTCGGAACGCGCGTGCAGGCGCACTAAATCACGGCGGCAGTAGCAGCACATAACGGCCAATGACGGCCAATATACGCAGTACGTGCGTACAAAAGTGCGCCGACACCACGCAACCGGCAAATGAACGCATTTTTCTCAGAACGTGAAACCGCTGCTACAGACGTACAGAGTGCGCTGCGGCCGCATGGCAGCGTGTGTGCGTGATTAGGAGACGTCAGACGCTGCTAGTGTGCGGCCTACATAACGTTCAAACAGCCGGATTTCCCTAGAATTGCGTTGGTGAGTACCTGCGACTGTGCGACTGTGGTCGTCTGACCACTTAAGCGTATTCCGTGAAAAAATGCGTGCGCACGCATCGACGTACATTTTGACGGTGGCCGCAGAAAATGCGCTCATCTGTCCCTAGCCAAAATGGTGATTTATTTATTTTTATTTATTTATTTATTTATAAAGGATTTTACCAGGAAGGATACATTGAGATTTCTCTCGTTTTCAAGTATGTCCTGGGTTCAAGAACATTGAAGTGTTACAGTTGTTACAGAAATACAAAGTAATAAATGCAAGATATTAAAAACAAAACACAAATATACAGATTAAGACGTAAAATAAATATATAAGTAATATAGTTACTATGTTACATGTTTACAGGTGCATTCTGTACCAAGGTATGCTAGTAAGGAGCTCTTGAGTGACTTAAGACTGGGGGAAGATTTGATTGTGTCTGGGAGGTTATTTCATATTTGCGGTGCTCTGTAGGAAAATGAGGATCGAGCCATTTTCTTTTTGTATTGTGGTATTGCAAGTAAGGTGCAGGTCCTGGATCGGAGGTTATAGGATGAGGGAACTGCTAGGGGAAGCAGAATATTCAGGTAGGGTGGTAGCTTCCCAGAGAAGCTCTTAAACATCAGGTTGGAAAGGAGAAGAGTGCGTCTAGATTCCAGCGACGGCCAGTTTAGTTCTTTTAACATGTCACAATGGTGGGTCATGTAGTTACATTGTAGCACAAAGCGGCAGAATGAGTTATACAATGTAGTAAGTTTCTGAAGGTGTGTTTGTGGGGCGGCTGCATACACTACATCTCCGTATTCAAGAGCCGGCATAAGCATTTGTTGTACAATCTGCTTTCTTACCGCGGGGCTCAGGCAGGATTTGTTTCTGTACAGGGCACCTAGTTTGGGGTAAAGTTTAGATGAGAGTTTTTCGATGTGGGGGCCAAAGGATAGATTAGGGTCCAACCACATACCTAGATATCTGAGAGAAGTGACTGTGGTCAGCGTGCCATTTGATTTTGTCCTGACATGTAGATGGGGATTTTGCAATTTGTGTAGTTTAGGTTTTGTTCCAAAGAGCATTGTTACAGTTTTGTCAGTATTTAGAAAAAGTTTGTTATCTGCGATCCACTTTTCTACCTCTGTGAATTGTTCTTGCAGCACGGCCTCCAGCTGCGGGAGATCTGGTTTGCTGGTATAGATTACGGTGTCATCTGCATACATGTGTACAGTTGAGGCTTTGCAGACGTTGGGCAGATCATTTATGAATAATGTAAATAGCAGGGGGCCGAGTATTGAGCCTTGGGGTACTCCGCACGTGACTGGGAGGGGGAGGGAGGAGCTGCCAGAGATGGACACTGTCACGGTTCCCAGATCCCACCATGCAGTCCTTAAAGCCCAACACTCCACAGAGCCAAAAACTACCAACAGGGTAGCCGTAAAGGAATCCCTAACTGTCTGGTCCTTAAAAATTGGCCAGGTATATGTATACTAGCTAGACAGAGAGAGTTAATCAAAGACAATGTCGTAATACAAAACCAGGTCAGCAACACGGGGGTAGTCAGACGAGCCAGAATCAGGAATACAGAGTATAGAATAGTCAAATGGAATAGCCGGGTCGATATCAGTGCAGAAGCGTAGTACAAGGAAATAGTCTAGGACAACGGAAGGCAGAATAGTCAGAAAACAAGCAGAGGTCAATAACAGGTTAAATCACGAGAGCATTCAGGTACAAGGAGCTCAGGTATGGATAACCACGATCTGGCACTGCTTAGAAGGAACTGTTGGTTTTTAAAAGACCTTCACCAGACCGCACCCCCCTCTCAAGCTACGCCTCATGCAGCCACCTCCCTGCCTGTTTCAATTTAAACCCGGGCGTTGGTGAGCGAGCAGCATCAGACATGCTGCCATCAAGCACACCGGAAAGGCTGGAAGCCCCCAACGTTACAGACACATGTTACGATCGGTTGGATACATATGATTCAAACCAGGTTAGCGTGTGATCACCAATACCAGCGTTTTTAAGTTTTTGTAATAAGATGCCATGGTCTACTGTGTCAAAGGCCTTGGCAAAATCAAGAAAAATGGCTCCAGTTAGGTCTCCTTGTTCCATGCCAGCCTGGATATCATTGCAAACTTTTAAAAGGGCGGTTTTAGTTGAGTGATTTGGACGAAAGCCGGATTGATCTGGGGTTAAATAGTTTGAAGATTGATAATAATCACGTAATTGTGTGTACACGCATTTTTCCCAATTTTTTGACATAACTGGGAGCAATGAGATTGGACGGTAGTTGGATACCAAAGTACTGCACCACTTTTATGGATAGGTACTGATGATAATAATACTCGCAGACACACTCTATCATTACAGTGCATTTAGAGCCTGTATGCATTTTTTGACCGGTTGAGGGCTCTCTCTGCTGATTAATCGTGGTAATCCAGTTGGGACTGCCAAGAGACTTTAACCCCTTCACTACCAGGTGATTTTCCAAAAAAACTATGTCAGGAACCAGGGTTTTAAAAAAAGTCATTTTAATTAATTACACAATCAGACATATTTAGGGATATTATTATATTTTAAAAATGTTAGCACCCCGGGCATTATGCTCACAGGGCTAAAATTTTGGGGGCACCTTCTCATGCCAAAAACAAAAGAAACTTTGTTTGCAGCAAAGAAATTTAATTTGCTTCTGTCCTGCACAGCTGCAGGTCGAGATAACTCAGTATTGGGCTCCGTACGGTACCTTTGAAGACCAGAGTTATCTCCATCTCGGTAGTGAGGGGGTTAAAGTCCCAGCACTTCTCCGATACATCTGCTTCAATGTCCAATGTGATGGAACTTTAAGAACATATTGTGGAGCACATTTGCAAATTAATTTTGTTTGCAATAAATAGAATGTTCTTTGCATTTCTCCAGAATAAGACCAGGTCGAGATAACGGGATCCCATGGGCACCCTGAAGGTGCGTTTGAGGATCAAGTTAACTCGGTTTTGGTAGTGAAGGGGTTAATATAGCAGGTCAGTGTAACGCCTCTGCAATAGGATAAAATGAAGTCTATTTAATTTAAATGAATGCATAGATATGAGCTTGGGTATTAATTTGCTAATAGGATTTTAAAGGCAAATTAAAAGTCACTTGTACAAAATGTTTTATCGCTAAAAAACACAAAGTATTCTTTGGGAACCAATGCCCTCGATATGTACATCCGGCCTGGCTCTCCATTTTTAACAATTTGGGCTTGGGCCATGTTTAATGTGAATAAAGCTCTTAGTAAACATTTGTTGGCAGTAAAAAGCCCCCAAAAATCTCCCCTCTGATCCCTCCATCCATCTCGTTAAATTACCCTCCACATCCAGACTTCATCAGGGACTCATTTTGAGAATTTGCCCAGAAGTTTGGCCGAGCAAGGAATCATGGGAAAATATCATCTGATTTGAATGCCTCGGCCGTACATTTCTGAAAAAGATTTTGTGGCATTCAAGGAAAATTGTGTTATTTTCCATAAATGTGAAATCTGACCCAAATGTTTTAAAAATGTAACAAGACAACTCATTGCTGAAGCTTCCACTTTGACCCTGTCCTCTCATATAGAATGCACAGGAAGCATAAACACGATCACATACGGCAAATTATAACACGGTACCATTAATAAATGTGCATAAATATTTGGTTATGTCCTTTTAGTACATTAAATCTACTAGAAGGGAAACCGTCAAGTTAATATTCTGTTCTCTGCCACAAAATCACATTTTATTGTTACATTATAACATTTTAAAAGCTGCATGATTTCATACAACTGCTTCCTTACTAGCTTCTTCCATTTTTCCTTTTATCCCTTTTTCCTTCTTCCCTTCCTCTCTTCTTTCCATTCTTCCCAACTTTTCCTTTCTTTCTTCCTTACATCTTTTCTTTCTTTCATCCTTCCTCTCTCTTCCATTCTTCCTCCCTCTGCCTCTCTTCCTTCCGTTCTTCGTTCCATCCTTTCTTCCTCCCTTCCTTAATTTCCTACTTCCTCTAATCCTCTCTCTCTTTATTCCATTCTTCAGTGACTTCTTTATTTTTATCCTTTCTTGCTTCCATTCTTCATCTCTCCCTCCCTACATCTTCCATCCATCCTTCCTTCTTCCCTCTCTTTCTCTTCTTTTCATTTTTCCATCCGTTCTTCCTTTCTTCTTCCCTTCCTTCCATTCTTCACTCCATCCTTTCTTTCTTCCTTCCTCTCTCTCCCATTTCCTTTCTGCCTTTCTTTTTCCTTCCCATCCTTTCCTCTCCCTTCCTTCCATTCTTCCTGTCACACTTCCTCTCCCTTCCTTCAGTTCTTTCTCCCTTCTCTCTTCTTTCCCCCTTCCTACCATTCTTCCATACATTCATTTTCTTCCTTTCTCTCTCCGTTCCTTCCATTCTTCCATCCTTCCATCCTTGTTCTATCTTCTCTCTCCCTTGCTTCCATCATTTATTTCTTCTTCCCTTCCTCCCCCTTCCTTCCATTCTTCCTTCCTCACTTCTTCTCTCTTCGCTTCATTCCATCCTTACTTTCTTCCTCTCTCTTCCTTTCATTATTCCTTCCTCCCTCCCTCTTTCTCTTCCTTCCTCTCTCCTCCTTTCATTCTTCCTTCCTCCCTCTTTCTCTTCCTTCCATTTTCCTTTCTGCCTTCCCTTTATCTCCCTTCCTTCATCCTTCCTTCCAACTTCCTTGCTGTTCCTACAGTTATTCTCTCCCCTTCTTCTCTTCTCCCTTCCTATCATTCTTCCATCCATCCATGTTCTACCGTCTTTCTCCCTTCCTTCCATTCTTTATTTCTTCTATTCTTTCTTCCTCCCTCCCTCTCCCTTCCAGTTTCCATCCTTTCTTTCTTTCTTCTCTACCTCTTCCTTCCTTCTCCACTTCCTCTCTCTTCTTTCAGTTCTTCCCTTACCTTCTTCTCTCTTCTTTCCTCCTACCATTCTTGCTTCGATCCTTTCTTTCTTCATCCCTTCCTACCATTCTTCCTTCCATCCTTTCTTTCTTCTTTCCTTCTCAACACAAAAAGTGGACTCAATCAATACATTTCAGAAAAATAAATACAGTGCATTCAGAAACTATTCAGACCCCTTCACTTCATCGCAAAATCTACACTTAATTCGTTGGTCGCTCCTCTGACTTCACGGCTTAGTTTTTGCTCTGATCAGCATTTAGACAGGGTAGACCAGACCTTATAGAGAGGTGAGCACCTTCCCAAATCACGTTAAATAAGTGAATTCTGCCACAGGTGTGTGCAATCAAAGTGCGGAAACAACTCAAAGACGATCGAGAGCAGGGAACGTACCTGAGCTAAATTTAAAGCCTCATGCAAAGGGTCTGAATACTTATTTCAATGTGATATTTCAGGGTTTTTGTCCTTATTATATTGACTATCCCTGACTCCATCATTACATTAAGTGATGTTTAGTGATTTTATATTATAGTCACTAGGGATGGGCTGGTGGTTCGATGCGAACATGAGTTCGCATCGAACATTGGCCGTTCGGCCGTTCGAATAGCGAACATTTCCGCGTGTTCACCCACAATGCACCACAATGCACTTTTCCACTGGCCTGAAGCTTGTAATTGGCTACAGCCTTGCACCTGACCACAAGTCAGGTGCAAGACTATGCCAATCAGGGCTCAGAGTCCTGATTGGGCAAATTTTGCCCAATCATGGGCTCACAGAGCTAAGTCCCACAGCACACTATATAAGGCTTCCCTGCAGCCCCATCGTGTGTTTGTTGCAGGAATGAATCAGAGAGGAGAGGAGATTGTTGCATATCAGGGTGCTATCAGGGTGTATCATTAACTTATACCAGAGTACTGGGAATTTGAAACTGCATGTTGACACTGTAGACTAATCAGGGTGTATCTCTGATTTATACCAGAGTTCTGGGAATTTTAATCTGTGTCTTGGCACTGCCAGCCATCAGGGTCAGGGTGTATCACTGATTTATAGCAGAGTTCTGAATATCTTTAATCTAGATAACACAGTTGAATCAGAGTTCTGCATATCTCCAATCTTTATACCAGAGTTGAATCAGAGTTCTGCATATCTCCAATCTTTATACCAGAGTTGAATCCGAGTTCTGTATATCTTTAATCTATATATCACTCACCATGTCAGAAAGACTGAAAAGGACAGGCGGACGCTCCCAGACACAGATAAGAGGGCAAGCAGCCTCTGTGTCGGAAGGCTGTGCCCCTGGTCATCGTGGACGTGGTGCATCCTCTGCAGGGGCACGCTTGTCCTTTCTAACTGGTGCTTGCAGTCTTAAGCAGCAGCAACATACAGAGGATTTGCAGGATTGGCTAACCAGGCCATCCTCATCCTTCGAGTCCTCTGCCATCCAGGCTTATAGTGGTTTACAGTCCACCTCAGCTGCCAAAACATCTAATTCAGCCTCCATGTCCTCAGCTACTCCTGCCATAGCCTCACCATCATACACAGAGGAGTCAGCTGAATTGTTTGACTACCATGACAGTGACATGCTGCTTGAGGATGCGCAGCAACTCCAGTGCTCTGATTCAAACTCTGAGGTTGAGGAAGGTAGTATAATCAGCCTAGAGGGAAGAGGTGCTAGTGACACACAAAGAACTGGCACTCATGTTCCCCAGCAGCTGCAGCATACTGCCAAGTTGGCTCCAGTGACGAGGAGATAGGGGGTGATGATGATGATGAGGTCACTGACTCTACCTGGGTGCCTGATCGAACGGAGGAGTCAAGTGAGGAGGAGGCACAACAAAAACGAGGCACAACCTCCTCTATGAGCACCCGTAGCCAGTCCAAGGCATCAGATGTCAGAGCTGCTCAGGTGCAGAGCGCTGTTGTCTCAAAGCACACATCCAGGAACTCTGCTGTCCGGGAGTTCTTCACGACATGTGCAGCAGACCCCACCGTTGTTATTTGTAATCTATGTCTGAAGAGGATCAAGCTTGGGAGAAACATCAGCCGCTTGGGTACCACATGCTTGAAGCGACATATGACCACTATGGATGAGCCGAACACTCCCCGAGTTCGGTTCGGAGCCGAACCCGAACTTTCCAAATGTTCGGATCCGAACCCGAACCCGAACTCGAACTCAATACAAGTCAATGGGGCTGAAAATTCGGTTTTTAGAGTGCCCTTCAAGAGGGCATATATGCTAGATATTTGCCATAAAAGGTGTATGGGGGTCCGGGTAGTGCCCTGGGGGACAGGAAACAAGGACAAAACGTTAAAAAAAAGTTTTTAAAGGGACAGTGAGTTTTCCATGAAATAAGGGTTAAAAATAAAAACAAAAAATTCCTTCAAATATCGTGCCTAGGAGGTCCCCATAACCTGCCCGTGAAGTGGCGGATTTCTAGGATGTATAGAAATATGTAAAAAACAAAAAATGACATTTCAAATGACGGTAAATGCTTTTCCTTTAATCTATCCATAACCAACTGCTTGGGGCGGCAGTCTGTATGAAAAGAGGAGACATTTTCGGACACGCAGAAAAAGTTTACTGATTTTTTGGCGGTGAAAAGCAGGAGAATGACTGGAGAATGGAAAATTCTAGACCAAATAGCCGATTTGGAAAGTGAGATAAATGGGAGAATTTTTCTGGTTTGGCTATTTTGACCTAGAATTTTCTCTTCAGTCATTCTCCTGAGTTTCACCTTTCTCTGAATAACCCTGTCAGGGTTATTCAGAGAGCGGTGAAGAGCAGGAGAATGACTGGAGAATGGAAAATTCTAGGTCAAAATAGCCAAACCAGAAAAATTCTCCCATTTAGGCTAGGGTAAGACTAGCAAATTTTTAATGTGCGTTTAGGCGCTCTTAATCACGGCCGCACTAGCAGCAAATGACGGGCAATGACGGCCAATATACGAAGTACGGTCGCACGAAAGTCCGGCTGCGCAACGCAAGTGGAAAATGAACACATTTTTTCGAGAACGCAGAACCGCTAGTACGGACGTACAGAGTGCACTGCGTCCACTAGCGGCGTGCGTGCGTGATTTGGAGACGACAGACCCTGCTCATGTCCGGCCAACATAACGTCCAGACACCCAAAGTTTCCTGGTTTGGATCCGTAAAAAATCACGCACAAAAATTACCGTTTTTGCGCATTCCGTGAAAAAATACGGCAATGCGTTTCGACGCACTTTTTGACAGTCGCTGCGAAAAATGCGTTAGTCTGACCCTAGCCTTGTCTCACTTTCCAAATCGGCTATTTGGTCCAGATTGTTCTCTTTTCCTGCCATTCTCCTGGTTTTCACCTTTCTCTGAACAACCCTGAGAGAGAGGTGAAAGCCAGGAGAACTGGCAAGAGAAGAGAACAATCTAGACCAAATAGCTAATTTGGAAAGTGAGTTAAATGGGAGAATTTTTCTGGTTTGGCTATTTTGACCTAGAATTTTCACTTCTCCAGTTATTCTCCTGTTTTTCACCACTCTCTGAATAACCCTGTGAATGTTTAATCCCGAGGTGAAAAATAACATTGCTTTAGGTGTTATTTTGAATTTTTTTCAAACACCAGTTAAATGCAGCATATTAGGAAGTTTTAGGAGGGAAATTAATTCTCAAATCTCAATCAGAAGCAGACACCACCCCACCCCCTCAGTACCTCAGTATAGTGTACAATGTATCAAATTGATTACCAGACTAAAAACACCTGGTGTTATGCCCGTTTGTGAACAGAGGTCATTTAGAGTTGAGAATCTTTCCACGTACACATTAATTTTAATTCAATATCTAATAAACCGTTGCTTATAATATTCTGCAGTAAAGAGTCTCCTTATTTCTAGATTTTTTAGTATTTTTTTAAGCTTTTTCTATACTTTTTTCAAAACTTTTTTTTTCAAACTCGAACCGAACACACCCAAAAAGTTCAAAGTTCGTGAACTTTTGAACTGCCAAAGTTCGGGCCGAACTCCGAACCGTCCGAACCCAAACAGCTCATCCCTAATGACCACCTGTCATGCATCCCGTTGGCACAACACTTCTTATCAGTCCTCATCTGTCTCTACCCCCACTATATGTCATGCCATGTCTACAACCTCCACTGACAGGGATGATGCTACAGTAATGGGTGTACCAGGTCCTTCCTCAGAATGTGACAGCATCCCATCAGCTGCAGATTTACATAGTCATATTTCATTCTCCCAGCTGCTGCAGCGTAAGAAAAAATATAGTCCCAACCATCCCCTTGCACAGTGTCTAAATGCCAGCTTGGCAAAATTACTCGCATTACAGCTGCTGCCTTTCCAGCTGGTGGACTCTGCCTCCTTCCGTGAATTTGCTGAATGTGCTGTACCACAGTGGCAGGTTCCAAAACGCCAGTTCTTTTCACGGAAGGTCATTCCAGCACTATACCAGCCCGTGCAAGACAATGTTATGGAGTCATTGGGAAAGGCAGTCAGCAGCAAGGTGCACATTACTTTAGACACATGGTCCAGCAAGCATGGACAGGGCCATTACATTTCCTTCACGGCACACTGGGTAACTCTGCTTGCAGCTGGGAGGGATCCAGGATGGGGCTCTGTGCTAGAGCTTGTTCATCCACCACACCTCCAGAAAGTTTCTTATATGAGGTCTGTCTGCTCCACCACCTCTTTCTCTTCCTCCTCCTTCTCTGTCTCTGGTGAAGTGGCAGTTAAACCGACGCATGGCAGAGGGCTATGCAATGGCTCAAGCAAAAAGATGCCATACTGTACTTGAGCTGGTTTGTTTAGGGGACAGGAGCCACACCGGATCAGAAATTCTGTTAGCTCTGCAGGGGCAGGCGCAGAGATGGTTAACACCACGCCAGCTTGAGCTGGGAATGGTCGTCTGTGATAATGGCAGCAACCTTCTCTCCACCCTACTCTTGGGTAAGTTGACGCATGTACCATGCCTAACACACGTACTAAATCTGGTGGTACAGCATTTTCTAAACAGGTACCCAGGGCTGGCAAAGCTTCTCAGCCAGGCCAGAAAAGTCTGCAGCCACTTCAGACGGTCATTCCCAGCAAGTGTTCACCTGGCAGAAATTCAAAGAGAATTCCACCTTCCCACAAACCATCTGATCTGTGACATGCCCACCAGGTGGAACTCTACATTGTCCTCCTCAGCGACCAGGCACACTCGGAAGCGAATGCCACCTCCAACCTACGCTGCATGGGCTCCCTTATCCTGCAAAGCCTGCTAAAGGACCCCAGGATTCATGCTGTCAAGGAGAGGGATAATTACTGGTTGGCAACCCTTCTTGATCCACGATACAAGGGTAAAATTGCAGAGCTCATCCTGCCCTCACAGAGGGAGCACAGGATTATATAATCTAACAATTGTGATGTCACCACTGAGGATTAAAATATACTTAAAAACGTATTTTATCGCAAATCCCCTTCGGCGTTTCTTCCTCTTAACGCCACAAACAGAGTTATCAATCCAAAATTGGGGGATGTACGATCTATAAGACAAAATAACATCTCATGGTGCAGAGGGTAGCAAATTTCTATATTAAAAGGCCCCCGCTATCATTGCACTCACAAGGTTAAAAATAATTGTAGGCATATAGTATTGCTTGTTACCGCTCCCAGAGGAAGATCTTCGTTTAGTTTGCCCACCGCCACAGGAAAGAACCACGAGGAAATTTTCCACTTTCCTGTGGTGGCGGGTGAACTAAACGAAGATCTTCCTCTGGGAGCTGTAACAAGCAATACTATATGCCTACAATTATTAGGCTTGTGCACCGATTTTTTTTTCCGGTTCGATTCGGTTCGATTTGCTCGGATGTTTAAACTTTTCGATTCAGCTCGTTTCGACCGATTTCTGTTTCGATTCGATTCGGCTCGACTCGTTTTTCGTGTACATTTTTTTTTCGGAATATCGACCATTTTTCGTGTCACTTTGCTCGTTTTTTGTATCGACTTTTCGTGATTTCGGAAATTTTCGTTTTTTCGGAACGTCTGTTCTCCTCGTTTCAAAGCTGTCTAACTCTATTCATTTTGACGAAACTACTATGGTTTACTTTTTTATACTTTATATATTTTTTTATAATAAATTTTTGGTTTGTTTTTCGGATCCGATAATTCATTTTGTCAATACGATAATTCTGGCGATTCTATCGTGTTTTTTTTTAATTAAATAAAGATCCTTTTTTTCTTATGAATATACATTTCACAACTTTATTTAATCACATTAAAAAATGGTATGAAAGCCAAGGAACAAAAAAAAAGAACAAAACGATTTAAAAAATGCTAAACTGACCCGAATGGTCTGACTTTAAAAATAAAAACCAGAACAAAAAGGTTTTAAAACGGAAAAATAGTTGATCAAAATGATCTGAAACGAAAAAAAAAAAAAAAAATGATTTAAAGCAGACAAAAAAAAAATTAACCCTTTCGCTGCTGAGGCATTTCACGGCTTCCCTTCATGCCTGTGTTCGGCACTGCGGTCTGCTGCTGAGCTAATTTTTAACAGTTTCGCTCCTCTTGTTTAAACGCGTTTTTTTGAAGCCTTATTTTATAATATGACCCAGATATGTTATATATCGTTCTTTCCGGCAGACTCGGCAGATGATTCATAATATATCATTATCATATGTATGCGTCATGTCCTGTCTGTATATTATAACAAAAAATGCAATAAAATTAGAATTTTCAATGTTTGTTTTACAAGGTGTAAAAGTGTTTTTTTCACATTTTAACATGCGAGTGTTTGCGGTTATATTTTATGAGTTGCGTTTGTTAAAAAAAATTGAAATGGGGACTAGACATGTGCACAGCACAAAATTTCGTTTTGAACTAATGAATTAGTCCTAAAATGCAATTTATTTAGTTGCTAAAGAATTTCGTTTTCAGTATTTTCGTTTTCAGTATTTTTCGTTTTCAGTAGTTTTCGTTTTTAGTATGAAAACTAATTTCATTCATCCAAAAAACAGTGGATACAATTACTATTGTAGTGGCTCCTCAGAGGGCTGAGATCGCTGCTTGTTACAGTATCTCTCACTCTCAGCACAATGTGTCAGTCAAAGCTGTTACAGTAACTGACTGCTGCTCATCACAGCGCTCAGAGTTTCAGTAAAACTAGTAAATAATATTTTTATAGATAAGAGGTTAGAACAATATTATTTCCTTGTTTTACTGAAACTCTGAGCGCTGTTAGTCAGTTACTGTAACAGCTGAGCCTGATGCATTGTCTGAGAGATAATATAACAAGCAGCAGATCGCTCACAGCCACTGGATTTAAAGGGCTATAAAAAAGAGGCTCCTCTCTGTATAATGTATAGAACATCCTCCTGCATTAATTAATACCCCTCTCTGTATACTGTATACAACATCCACCTGCATTATTTAATACCCGTCTCTGTATAATGTATAGAACATCCTCCTGAATTAATTAATGCCCTCTCTGTATAGAACATCCTCCTCAATTTATACCTTTCTCTGTATAATATATATAACATCCTCCTGCATTAATACCCCTCTCTGTATAATGTATAGAACATCCTCCTGCATTAATTAATGCCCTCTCTGTATAGAACATCCTACTGCTTTGGCATGTGGAGGGTGCAGAACTTCGGAATGCAATGCTTATCCAGCACAGGAGAGGGAACTTTTTCTTAAACTTTCTATCTCTGTGGGGGAGACACAGGATTATAAAAGCCGGGGAGAGGGAAAATATTAACGTAAATCGGTCTGAAAGCTCAGAGAAGAGATGACTGGTGCAAATTTATTTTTATAATAAAATAAAGCAGGGAAAGCATTCAAATAAATCACACTGAAGGTTCATAATGACAGAGTAACTGTAAGAGCTGGATACTAAATGTATCAGATGTAAAAAAAAACTTTATAACAAGCAGCACTGGGAGAGGAGAGGGACTTTATATAAAATGTGTATTATAGATGAGGAAAGGGGGATAGTGCTCCTGGATAATATAAAATGTATCAGACCTAAGCCCCTATTATGCAGAGCGGGAGGGGATATAACACACATTTTATAAAGTCCCTCTCTTCTTCCAGCGCTGCTTGTTATAAAGGGTTTTTTACTATCCAGCCCTCCTCTGTCATTAGCTTTCAGTGTGATTTATTTGAATGTTTTCCATCTCCAGCTGCTTTTATCATCTTGTCTGCCTCATAGACATACAAGGCTTAAGTAAAGGTGTCCTCTCCTGTGCTGGCTGTCTGTGCTGCGAGTGATTATTCTGGAGCTTTATCACTGTCAGATTTTCGGGTAGGGGTCAGGAAGGATTACACATACAAACCTTTTCTGTAGCTTTGCGATGTTGCGCTCTTCATTTCTGGTCTCCTTCACTCATCAATGTAATATCATAAAAAGGATTGAAACTAAAATGTAGTGCATTTTATTTTAGTTTCTTTCGTTTTCTGTACTGAGCAGTTTCATATCTCTTGAATCATACGAAAACTAAATTTTCCCAAAATTCGGACTAAATCGTTTTAGTACTAAAACTAATGCACATGTCTAATGGGGACTTGTTATATTTTTTTGGGTGAAAATTACACTATTTTTAACAAACGCACCCCATACAAAAATCCTTAGTGCCGCTTAATTGTTCACATTATAATTGAAATGGGAACAATATTGCTGCATTAACAAAACAAAACAAAAAACCTGTTTATTTTTTTTTTATATTTTAATTTTTTATAATTTTTAACATTGTCATGTTTGGTATTGTTGGAAAGGCCATGCTCTGGTCGATCCAAAGATACCAAACATTAACCAACCGATAGCTGCCGCGGATCGGGAGATAGGGGGTTCCAATGGACCCCCTATCTCCACCATTGGTCGCAGTTAGGGGTTAACTCCAGAACTGACGTCATTGTGACGAGGTCTTGGGACTGTTGGCAGCTGCCGTTCCCCCACGCTGTGGTCTTCCTGCAAAGACGTGACCATGTTGGCGGGCAGCGTCTTAGCGGGCAGCGGTGGGAGAGAGAGAGCTCATAGCTGGGAGGTGGTGTTGCATGAAGCTGCAAACAGGGACAAATAAACTAGACCTGAGCCGCACTGAGGATCTTTGGGTTGTGTCGGAGAAGACTTCACGCAGTGCTGCCATCAATATTTTTTGATAAATTCTTGGTCATACAATGAATGTGACTGTGGACAAAAATCCGTGTTGTTGTGACATCGCCTAAGCTTAACAAAACCATGCCACGTCAGTAATCAAATCTCAAGGCAGTACAACAAGGTTGTGTTAGTGTGTGACATTTTTTGGCCAGGCAGGAAGTGTAGAATGTGCACAGTCACATTCATGGCCACAAATATGTTGACAAATTTATGACAAAGGGTCCATAGAAATGTCAATACATTTATGTACATATAATTTTAACAGTGTGGAAACCAAGCAATACACATTAACTTATTAAGTATGGAAAAGCAACGCACACAAACAGGAAAATATAGAAAAAATATAAAATTTATTTACAACATGGGGAAGGGAAGGGAAGGGAACATGCCAAGGATGGCAAACTGCCCAACAGGGGCACAAACAAACATAGTGTAGTGGAAATAGACTGGAAGATGGCTGCCATTGTAAGCCAGGCGACCACCATCTTGTTCAGAATATTGGTTCACTTGAAATAATTAGGCCGTTTTTAGCTGAAATTAGAAGCAGGCATACATAGAAACTTAGGAATGTGCTGAGATTGGAAGAAAAACAATCAAAGCGCTGAGAAAGGTCTCTGCTGTTTTCGACACAGAGAAAGCATACATCAAGGTCGTTGGGGCCCGCAGAAATATAAAGGAGTATAGAGATCAGACCAGGTGCCTTTTGTAACAAATGAGTGAAGACGCTAGGGAACGGGGCGCAGCCCAGAACAGTGGGAGCAACTAATTATGATTCACTGAAACTAACATGAAGTTTGCCAATTTACAGCCAAATTAATGAAATGTCTTTTGTATTAGCCAAAGGGAGGTACTAACCCACGTGGGGTGGGATAGCGTAACCGGGAGGTGGGCTAATTGGGATGCGCCTAATCATGTATTTTGAGGTATAAAATCTCATGTCACTGTGAAAATCGCTGCTCATTCTTTGCGATTGAATCCTGTTAGAGCATCTGTTGTGATATCACAATAAAGTTTGCCTTTCCTGAAGAGACTCGTGTTCAGACAATCCTTGCTCATGTCCGGTCCGGCCTCGTCTTGAGTGAACCTGCAGATTCTGGTTACATTTCGGGAGGAGGCTGCCACTGGTCTCACTGCCGCTCCAGGATGTCAGCGGCATTGCTTATATGCTCCCGCAATTCCTGGAGCAGTTCCTGGATGGCATCGATGGTCGTAACAGCCAGGCGTAGCTCGCCGATCGCATCCCGATTTATTATCCTGACACTGGAGGACGTGTCCGGTCTGGCTTCTCCTTCTATATATCCAATAAATGAAAGAAGGAAAATACAGTAAGTAAAGCAGGTTTCTATTTTTGACTAAAAGTCTTGAAAAAATATAACAGTAGTATATACCAGTGCTGGCGGCCTCCTGAGGCTCCGACTCCTCCTCCGACTCCTCTTCCTCCACCACCACCGTCAGCATATCCGGTGCTATATCTAAGAAATTAAAGAAATAAAAAATACAGTAAACAACAAAACTGATTTATTTTTGAACAAAAGTCGATGCAAAATACAACAGTAAAAAAAAAAAACTGGACTCGCGGCCTCCTGCTGCGGCTCCGGCTCCCTCTCTCCATCGCCCTCCTCCTGCAACCCTTCTCCTGCTCCTCCTCCTGCTCCTCTTCTGCTATACATAAAAAAATTAAATTAAAATACAGTAAACAAAAAAATTTCTGTTTTTGAACAAAAGTCGTTGCAAAATAAAACAGTATATACCAGCGCTGGTGGTCGCCCGTGGCTCCTCCTCCTCCTCCACTGGGGCACTGGTGCCCGCCGGGGCAGATGCTGCCTTCTTCCGGTCTTCTGCCAAATCCAAACAATAACACGTAAATAATGCAGACTGGAAAAAATGGTATATCTATACAATATATTGCCGAAAGTATTGCGACACCCCTCCACTACCCACTAGCACTACCAGCTTGACCCACCACTACTCCCATCTCATAGTTCTAAAGTCACAAAATATTTATTTATTTCCTCTGCACATAGACATATATTACCGTTCAATTATATATTTTTTCAGAAGTAAACATTACGTTTATTCAATAAAAACTATTATTTGTGTTGTGTGCGTACAAAACGCATTGTGTGACTGCTTTTAGTTATTTTATAGATGCCTCAGCCTCAATTTCACTTTCAGTTTCTGCTAATAAAACTGGATATTGCAGAAACAACAGAAATCCACCATTTTGTTTTGAATTTTGCATCTAAAGCATTCAATGACACTGCTGCAGCAAACTGAATTGCTGCGCTGCAACAATTCAGCAGCTGCTGAGGACGTATTGAACGCGGCTCTGTTTGGATGCACTTACAGAAGAACTACATGTCCCATCCTACCACTTAGCAGAGACGCAGAGATTTTTGTTGATGCGCAGGTGGGAGACAATATTGGGTCAGCTGCGGGTCATCTCGTATGCATCACTCAATCACAACAACCTCCCCCCCAACACACTACAGACTACACACAGTGCCAAAAGAAATCCAGCATTGTAACTTCATCTACATACATCAAATATCACAATTTTCACGAATACGTAAAATCACAAAAAGGAAGAGCTATGGCAAAAATGCATGTATGACGAGTTGTGAAAACGCAAAGCTATACACAATCACATTGCATGAAAAAAGGACTAGATAAATCAATGTATTTCTGTGCACATTAGCACATGCAAGCACATTATTATTATTATACAGGATTTATATACCGCCAACAGTTTGCGCAGCGCTTTACAATATAACATGACACTTACGTTTCGCTATGACGCGACGGATGTGTCTCAGCTGCTCCTGCTCGCGCGTCTTGAGGTTGGACCAGCGTTTTCGGAGCTAGTCCTTCGTCCGGTCCTTCCCGAACAGCTCCAGGATGGTGGTGCGAACTTTATCGAGGATACGGTCCTTTCTTGCATTATTCTTCCTGCCGTAAGGGCCCTTACGGCAGTCTTAGTCCTTAAGATCAAAGATGCGGACCAGCTCCAGCATCTCGTCAAATGCCATGTTGCTGGCCCGCTTCTTTCTGGGTGGTGTTTCATGGGTGCAAGAAGATGAGGAGGTGTCTGAATGGCACTCGTCTCTTGCAGCCATGATGAATAATAAAAACAATATTTTGTCCAAAAAGTTGTCAAAAAACTGGCTCAATAAAGTTACGACATCCGCGCGCGCGCACATGCGCGACCCACGGACGAATCGGATCCGACCCGAATACGAAGGAATTGTCGTATCGACAGAATTATCGGATCATTGGAAACAAAAAAAACAAGTGATACGCATTTACAAATACAAAATTTACAGAATCAGCGATATAACCGATAATAGTTAAATATACGATGTCCAGAATTACCGAAATGGAACCAAAATCACGAATGGAACTGAAATCATGAATAGAGCGAAAATAAATTTCGATTTGACACATTTCAAGTCCATTCGAAAATTTCGAAAATATTTCGTTTCGGCTCGGAAAACTTTTCGGATCTGTCGGTTTTCGGGTCCGATCTGATTCGGAAATTCGGCCGAATCCGAAAACACGAATCGGGAAATTTCGTGAAAATTCCGGAATTCCGAAACCCGAAATGTACATCCCTAACAATTATTCTTAATCTTGTGAGTGCTATGATAGCGGGGGCCTTTTAATATAGAAATTTGCTACTCTACTGCACCCTCTGCACCATGAGATGTTATTTTGTCTTATAGATCGTACATCCCCCAATTTTGGAGCACAGGATGATACAACTTGAGGATGCTCTAAAGCGACACTTGTGTAACACCTTTCCAGGCACTGGTAGGTTACCAAGTGATGACACACGTGCTTCTGAGGCTGGGGTTTATCAGAGGAAGAGCGGTGAAGGGGGCCGTTTGACTGATGCCTCTTCCAATTTTTTTAGTCCACGACGCTCAGGGACGTCAAATGTAGGCACCCATTGTCAGCGTCTTCACCTTATGGTGCAGGACTACCTAGGGGAAAGGGCAGACCTGGATACCTTTACAGCAGATGATCCACTGGCTTACTGGGTGTTGAGATTGGATCACTTAGACAATATGCTATTGAGCTACTAGGTTGCCCTTCATCCAGTGTGCTTTCTGAAAGGACGTTCAATGCCGCTGGAGGTTTTGTCACAGACAAAAGAGTGCGTCTGTCCACCGACTCTGTAGACCGGCTGACATTTATAAAAATGAATCAGTCCTGGATCAGCAGCTATCACTCCCCTGATGCTGATGTAACTGAATAGATCGTGGATCTCTTCTGCATTCCCAAAACCTCCACCACTGCACTCTTCCACAATACCTCAGAGGGGTTGCGGTGTAAAGGCACTAGCTGGTACCAAAGGCCCAATATTTGGGTGCACTGACGCGTGTACTAGATTCATATAATTTTAATATTTGACGGCAGGGTCCATCCCTGCACTCTTCCACAATACCTCAGAGGGGTTACGGTGTGAAGGCACTAGCTGGCACCAAAGGCCCAATATTTGGGTGTATTGACACGTGTACTAGATTCATATCATTTTAATATTTGACAGCAGAGTCCTCCCCTGCACTCTTCCACAATACCTCAGAGGGGTTACAGTATGAAGGCACTAGCTGGCACCAAAGGTCCAATTTTAATGCACCTGTTGTTACTTTCATCCAAAGCCTGCATACGTTTCACCATAATTTAGTAAAAAAAAATCACTAAACTTGTTCTGCATGTCCTAAAACGTCTCCTCCTTTCATACAGGCTGCCGCCCCAAGCAGTTGTTTATGAATAGATTAAAGGAAAACCGTTTACCGTCATTTGAAATGATCTGTTGCCGACTTTGCCTGCCATTTGACTATTCTCTCTGTGTATTCCCTGCCTGTTCTGTTTGCTTCCTGTTGCTACTGGTGTGCACTGATTCTCACCATATACAGTAGCGCAGTACAAGTGCCTAAACATTGCTGACCCGGTTTTGTTATAGCTGCTGATGTAACTGAATAGATCGGGGATCTCTTCTGCATTACCAAAACCTCCACCACTGCACTCTTCCATAATACCTCAGAGGGGTTACAGTGTGAAGGCACTTGCTGCCATGAAAAGGCACAATATTTGGGTGCACTGCCACTGACGCCTATACCAGATTCATATCATTTTAATATTGGACTGCAGGGTCCAACCCGCACTCTTCCACAATACCACAGAGGGGTTACGGTGTGACGGCACTGTTGCTGACACTAAAGGCCCAATTTTAAAGCACCTATTGTTACTTTCATCCAAAGCCTGCATAAGTTTCACCATAATTTAGCCAAAAATCACTAAACTTGTTCTACGTGTCCTAAAATGTCTCCTCTTTTCATACAGACTGCTGCCCCAAGCAGTTGTTTATGAATAGATTAAAGGAAAACCATTTACCGTCATTTGAAATGTCATTTTTTTGTTTTTAAATGTTTCTATACATCCTACAAATCCGCCACTTCACCAGTAGGTTATGGGGACCTCCTAGGCACGATATTTGAAGGAAAGTTTTTATTCTTAATCTTAACCTTTATGTCATGGAAAAATCAATGTTCCTTTAAAAAATTTTTTTAAAAATCTTTTTTTCCTTGTTTTCTGTCGCCCAGGGCACTACCTGGACCCCCATACACCTTTTATAGCCAATATCCTGCATATATGCCCTCTTGGAGGGCACTCTAAAATTTGAACGTTCGAGTCCCATTGACTTGCATTGAGTTCGAATCGTGTTTGCGTTCGTATCCGAACTTTTTCAAATGTTTCAAATGTTCGCGTTCGAATTCGAACCGAACACGGGGTGTTCGGCCCCTCACTAATAGTCACCTTCTAGCCAGGAGCTTTTCACGCAGCCACAGCTATGGTGAAGGTTTTCTTAGCTTTAGGGGTTATTCAGAGAGAGCCGATCTAGCCCCAAAATGTCACCGAACAGTGAATTTCCCCATACGGTGACATTTCGTGGACATTCGGCTATTCAGAAAGCAGGCAGTTTTTCAAATTTTGGCACATTGCCTGAAAGTACAGTGCCTGTTCGGCGGTAGTGAAATCCCCCATAAAGAAGCAATGGTTAATCTATTCACATTGAACAGCAGAGAAATGTCAGTGAAATGTCCTGATCTTCAGTGGTTTCATTCGTCAGGTTTAATCGGGCGAATTCCATAGGTTTCAATGATACAAATATTCACTTTTAATCCAATATCTAATAAACAGTTTATTCTTTTAGGCTAGGGTCAGATGAGCGCATTTTGTACGGACTGTGCGTCCGTGCAGTACGGACGTACTTACTGACTGACAACAAGGTAGTGGCCACACAGTCCGTTTTTTTCACTGACGTATTTTTTGACTGATGTAGCAGGGAAAATAAATTACAGTGATAAAACATTCTGTCCGTCAAAAATGCTGGACGTATAAATGCAGTCCGTCTGACCTTGTTGCATCACTCACACACAAAGCTACACGGATGTTGTGGACGTGGCGCACTCCGCACGTCCGTTCTAGCAGTATTACGTTCTTGCCTAACCTGCGTCCGTTTGCAGCGTCCGTCAGCCTCTGCACTTCTGTGCGGACGTACTTCGTGTGTGGGGCTCCATTTAACACAATTGTATGCTATCACGGACGTACTTATGTGCGGCAACACGGACGTTAACACTGCGCTCGTCTGACCCGAGCCTTAGGCTAGGGTCAGACGAACGCAGTTTTAACGTGCGTTTAGCCGCACAAAATCACGGCCGTGCTAGCAGCAAATGACGTCCAATGCCGGGGAACACACGAAGTACGGCCGCACGAAAGTTCGTCCGCGCAACGCAAGTGGCCAACGAACGCATTTTTTCGAGAACGTCAAACCGCTACTACTGACGTACAGAGTGCGCTGCGGCCGCATAGCGGCGTGTTTGCGTGATTGGGAGACTTCAGACGCTGCTAATGTCCGGCCAACATAACGTCCAGACGCAAAAAGTGTTTTATTGTTGATCCGTACAAAATCACGGACGAAAAGGCGCATCGTATGACCGCTATCGCGTATTCCGTGAAAAATATGTCCGTTCGTTCGACCGCACTTTTCCACGGTCGACGCGAAAAATGCGTTCGTCTGACCCTAGCCTTAATCTGCATCAAAAACTGTCTTCATTTATAGATCTTTTAGAATCTTTTAAGCATTTTTTCAGATTTATTCAGCAAAAAGAAATCCTTTTTTTTTTAAGTGGTTTTTCTTTTTCCTGTAACAGACCCTTTTTATTATCATTCATAGGATCTTTCGTTCAGTAGTTTTTTTGCAAACAGCGTTTTGATTTTGACACTTTCAATCGTATATGGGTTTTTTTGTGGTTTTTTTTACCCCGTTCGTCAGCTTGTTGGCTTTTTCCGGCGGCTGGTCTGAGATGTGATTGGCGGCTCGTCAGATTTTTCTGGCACATTCAGTTTGTTTTTTGCGACAGTTCCAGCGGGTTTTCGGTGGGTTTTCGGCGGGTGCTCGACGGGAATGCGTGGGGGGTTTGTTGCAGATTTCCCCTTCACTCCGGGGACCCTGCGGTGAATGCTGAATTCACCGCAGGTGGGGAAATTTGATTCCCTGAAGTGCAGGGAAGTGCGGGGAATGAGAATAACCCCCTTTGTCTGAGACTATTCAGTGGATATTCCAAATAACCTTTTATCCCCCTCCCCCATCATTAGCAAAAAATACCGTTTTGTTTAAATGACAGGTTCATCGCCGTCCGCTCGTTTCCCGCATCCTCGCCGTCCAGCCGTTTCCCGCATCTTCGCCGTCCGCTCGTTTCTCGCGTCCTCGTCGTCCGCGTCCTCGCGTCCTCGCCGTCCGCGTCCTCGCGTTTTCCCGCGTCCTCGCCGTCTGCTCGTTTACCGCGTCCTCGCCGTCCGCTCGTTTCTCGCGTCCTCGCGTCCGCTCCTTTCCCGCATCTTCACCTTTCCCGCATCCTCACCGTCCGCTCCTTTCCCGCATCCTCGCCGTCCGCTCGTTTCCCGCATCCTCGCCGTCCAGCCATTTCCCACATCCTCACCGTCCAGCTGTTTCCCGCATCCTCGCCGTCCAGCCGTTTCCCGCATCTTCGCCGTCCGCTCGTTTCTCGCGTCCTCGCCGTCCGCGTCCTCGCGTCCTCGCCGTCCGCGTCCTCGTGTTTTCCCGCGTCCTCGCCGTCTGCTCATTTCCCTCGTCCTCGCCGTCCGCTCGTTTCTCGCATCCTCGCCGTCCGCTCGTTTCTCACGTCCTCGCCGTCCGCTCCTTTCCCGCATCTTCGCCGTCAGCTCGTTTCCCGCATCTTCGCCGTCCGCTCGTTTCTCGCGTCCTCGCCGTCCCCGTCCTCGCAGTCCGCTCGTTTCTCGCGTCCTCGCCGTCCGCTCCTTTCTCGCGTCCTCGCCGTCCGCTCCTTTCTCGCGTCCTCGCCGTCCGCTCCTTTCTCGCGTCCTCGCCATCCGCTCGTTTCTCGCGTCCTCGCCGTCCGCTCCTTTCCCGCGTCCGCTCGTTTCCCGCATCCTCGCCGTCCGCTCCTTTCCCGCGTCCTCGCCGTCCGCTCCTTTCCCGCGTCCTCGCCGTCCGCTCGTTTCTCGCGTCTTCGCCGTCCGCTCCTTTCCCGCGTCCTCGCATCCGCTCCTTTCCCGCGTCCTCGCCTTTCCCGCGTCCTCGCCGTCCGCTCGTTTCCAGCATCCTCGCCGTCCACTCGTTTCCCGCATCTTCGCCGTCAGCTCGTTTCCCGCATCTTCGCCGTCCGCTCGTTTCTCGCGTCCTCGCCGTCCGCGTCCTCGCCGTCCGTGTCCTCGCCATCCGCTCCTTTCCCGCGTCCTCGCATCCGCTCCTTTCCCGCGTCCTCGCCTTTCCCGCGTCCTCGCCGTCCGCTCGTTTCCAGCATCCTCGCCGTCCACTCGTTTCCCGCATCTTCGCCCTCAGCTCGTTTCCCGCATCTTCGCCGTCCGCTCGTTTCTCGCGTCCTCGCCGTCCGCGTCCTCGCCGTCCGCGTCCTCGCAGTCCGCGTCCTCGCCGTCCGCGTCCTCGCAGTCCGCTCGTTTCTCGCGTCCTCGCCGTCCGCTCGTTTCTCGCGTCCTCGCCGTCCGCTGTTTCTCGCGTCCTCGCCGTCCGCTCGTTTCTCGCGTCCTCGCCGTCCGCTCGTTTCTCGCGTCCTCGCCGTCCGCTCGTTTCTCGCGTCCTCGCCGTCCGCTCGTTTCCCGCGTCCTCGCCGTCCGCTCCTTTCCCGCGTCCTCGCCGTCCGCTCCTTTCCCGCGTCCTCGCCGTCCGCTCCTTTCCCGCGTCCTCGCGTCCGCTCCTTTCCCGCGTCCTCGCCGTCCGCTCCTTTCCCGCGTCCTCCCGTCCGCTCCTTTCCCGCGTCCTCCCGTCCGCTCCTTTCCCGCGTCCTCTCCGTCCGCTCCTTTCCCGCGTCCGCTCGTTTCCCGCGTCCTCGCCGTCTGCTCGTTTCTCGCGTCCTCGCTGTCCGCTCGTTTCTCGCGTCTTCGCCGTCCGCTCCTTTCCCGCGTCCTCGCCGTCCGCTCCTTTCCCGTGTCCTCGCCGTCCGCTCCTTTCCCGCGTCCTCGCCGTCCGCTCCTTTCCCGCGTCCTCGCCATCCGCTCGTTTCCAGCGTCCTCGCCGTCAGCTCGTTTCCCGCGTCCTCGCCACTGACACTCAAGGCTATATTTAAACATAAACATGATTATAAAATACTTTGAAAACAGATTCCCTTTAATGATATGATTAAGTATCCAGCGTTGAGTTAAGACTTGCGAATACCCGGCTCGGTCGGTCACAGCCAACTCCCCACTGGGCAGGCGTCTAATTCCTCCAGCAAATAAGCAAATTAAGACGCCGCGCTTCCCAAATCGCGCCGAGCGAGCCGAGGATTATCACTTTCCAAGGTTAACGTTAAATGTAAGATGCTTAATATGTCCGGAGATTATTCCGCCATCTTTCAAATTGCCTTTTAATACATGTTAAACGTTGAAGGTGTCATTGTAGGATTCTCTGCGCAGACCGCGCTCAGGGGTAAAATCCGGTTTTCTCTGACCCCCCCCCCCCGTTGCTTTCTACTTTTTACTTTTCCGTTTTTTTTCTTCGTTGAGACACAACAAAAAAAAGTACTAAAATATCAATCCCAGCATCCATGTTTAATAGGATAACTAAAATTGCATAAATTAAAAAAAAATTAAGTGAGACGCATTGCATCAATTGGCGGCGCGTTCATCATCTGCCAAAAACTTCTGTAATAAGGATGTATATTTCTCGGCCAGGGTTTAATCACAGGCATTGGTAATGTATACGCGATGGGGCTTCCTGCCAGCAAGTGTTTTGGCAGCGGCGTTTGCTTTTGAGCTGACATAAAAGTTAGCTGTTTATTTCGCATATAAATGATTATTACGGCCGACGTTCTGCTGCGTTTCCTTTTTTTGCTTCATTTTCAAAAGTCTTTGCTGCTGCGGCCCTTCTTATATCCATTCTTTAAAACAGGGCCAAGCAATTACCTTAACGCGGGACGTATCTTTAGGCTAGGGTCAGACGAACGCAGTTTTAACGTGCATTTAGCAGCACTAAATCACGGCCGTGCTAGCAGCAAATGACGTCCAATGCCGGGGAACATACGACGAACGGCCGCACGAAAGTTCATCCGTGCAACGCAAGTGGCAAACGAACGCATTTTTTCGAGAACGTCAAACCGCTAGTACGGACGTACAGAGTGCGCTGCGGCCACATAGCGGCGTGTTTGCGTGATTGGGAGACGTCAGACGCTGCTAATGTCCGGCCAACATAACGTCCAGACACAAAAAGTGTTTTATTGATGATCCGTACAAAATCATGGACGCAAATGCGCATCGTATGACCGCTATCGCGTATTCCGTGAAAAATACGTCCATTCGTTCGAACGCACTTTTTCACGAACGACGCGAAAAATGCGTTCGTCTGACCCTAGCCTGAAATGTTACAAAACGAGGGGTTAAAGCTGTATATCCTTACACAAAATGAATGCTCTGCAGAGCTATTCAATGGCAGAGATTCTGTAACCCCTTCATCACCAAGAAACTCTGAAAAAAAAGTTCATAACATTTACTTGAACCATTGGATGTGACGTTAATCATTAAATATTGGGTAAAATAGAAATTTTAAGAAGAATTTTTTTCTCTTTTTTTTGTTCCTTGTTATGTTTTATACATGGACTGGGCTAGTTGCTTCTGGTTGTTACAGCTGCCCCAGTAGGTAAAGGGTGCGACACCACTTTTTCTATATGTAAAAATAGAAATTTTGCAAAGAGAGATTGTTGTTGTAAGAGAGTTACATAGGATGAAATAATCATTTATTAATTTGTTTATCCTTGACAGACATAGCGTTGGGAGGAAAGGCTGTAAACTCTAGATGGTGTCCCTTATCTGGCACAATGTCACATGGGGTCTGATTTATCAACATACAGGCAAAAATGGCCTTTGTGTCAGTAAATGTTCTGCAGACAGATAATAAAATGGTGAGATCTCCTGTTTACATGGGTCTGCATCATCAGCATACAGACAGAAATGGCCTTTGTGTCAGTAACCGTGCTGCAGACAGATAATAAAATGGGGAGATCTCCTGCTTACACGGGGTCTGCATTATCAGCATACAGGCAGATGCAGTAAATGTGCTGCAGACAGATAATAAAATGGTGGGATCTCCTGCTTACACAGGATCTGCATTATCAGCATACAGGCAGATAATAAAATGGTGAGATCTCCTGCTTATGGGGATTTGTAGCCATCAGAATGAGATTATTAGCAATGCAATATCTGTATGTGCTGCATAATGCATGTGTATGGCAATTACAGCAACACCTTGTATCTGTATGTGCTGCATAATGCCTGTGTATGGCAATTACAGCAACACCTTGTATCTGTATGTGCTGCATAATGCCTGTGTATGGCAATTACAGCAACACCTTGTATCTGTATGTGCTGCATAATGCCTGTGTATGGCAATTACAGCAACACCTTGTATCTGTATGTGCTGCATAATGCCAGTGTATGGCAATTACAGCAAAACCTTGTATCTGTATGTGCTGCATAATGCCTGTGTGTGGCAATTACAGTAACACCTTGTATCTGTATGTGCTGCATAATGCCTGTGTGTGGCAATTACAGTAACACCTTGTATCTGTATGTGCTGCATAATGCCTGTGTATGGCAATTACAGCAACACCTTGTATCTGTATGTGCTGCATAATGCCAGTGTATGGCAATTACAGCAACACCTTGTATTTGTATGTGCTGCATAATGCCTGTGTATGGCAATTACAGAAACACCTTGTATCTGTATGTGTTGCATAATGGCATAATGCCTGTGTTTGTGTCATGCCCCGCTCTCGGCCCCGGCCGCCATGTTGGGACACCTGCAGTACTCACCTGAAGTCCCTCATTGCGCGTCGCTCCACGCTCTCTGCCCGCAAGCAGGAGAGAGCTTGAGGTGCGCCCCACGCTGCCGCCAGGATCCGAATGCCGGAAGCGTGCACGCGCGATCGCATGTCTTCCTAAGAAACTAACTTAGTACTCTTACGGGTACTGCATTACACCTGCACTGGAGATCCTCGTATGCCAATCAAGTACTCAGGTATCCCAGCTCCACCTACGAGCCCCAGGTGAACGGTGTTCTTATGATCCTCTTAACCCTATTTAAACCTGCCGCCTTTCTCAGTTCATTAACCAGGTTATACTGTGGTTTCACCGCTCCAGTTAACCAGTGTTCCCTCTTCGTTCCTGTTCTAAGTGAATCCTGAGCTCCAGTTCGTATACCCAGGCCTGCTCCTGCTTCCATGGTACCAGCTCCAGATCCTGCATCCCGGTTTGCTTCCGCTACCATGGTACCAGCTCCAGATCCTGCCTCCAGGCTTACTCCACGACCACAGTACCAGCTCCAGACTCTGTATCCAGGCTTGTTCCACGACCACGGTACCAGCTCCAGACCCTATATCCAGGGTTGCTCCACGACCACGGTACCAGTTTCAGATCCACAACCCAGGCTTGTCTCAAATGCCACTGCCCACATTACCTTCTTCTACGACCCTTCGTTCTGGACTTTGTTTGTATTACTTCTAAACCCGAAGACCCTTACTCGCAATTCCCCGTTCTGGACTTTGTTCTAACCAAGAATACCTTTCGACTAATAGTCTTTTGTTCTGGACTTATATTCCTTTTTATCTCAGTAAATATTCCGTTGCTTATATATACCTCCTGGTGTCCTTCTTCGATGGCTTGCCATTGGGTTCCATACACACAACACTATACAGGGGTCACAGCCCCTGCCCTTACAGTATGTCAATTACAGCAACACCTTGTATCTGTATGTTTTGCATAATGCCTGTGTATGGCAATTACAGCAACAACTTGTATCTGTATGTGCTGCATAATGCCTGTGTATGGCAATTACAGCAACACCTTGTATCTGTATGTGCTGCATAATGCCTGTGTGTGGCAATTACAGCAACACCTTGTATCTGTATGTGCTGCATAATGCCTGTGTATGGCAATTACAGAACACCTTGTATCTGTATGTGCTGCATAATGCCTGTGTATGGCAATTACAGCAACACCTTGTATCTGTATGTGCTGCATAATGCCTGTGTATGGCAATTACAGCAACACCTTGTATCTGTAGGTGCTGCATAATGCCTGTGTATGGCAATTACAGAAACACCTTGTATCTGTATGTGCTGCATAATGCCTGTGTATGGCAATTACAGCAACACCTTGTATCTGTATGTGCTGCATAATGCCTGTGTATGCAATTACAGCAACACCTTGTATCTGTATGTGCTGCATAATGCCTGTGTATGGCAATTACAGCAACACCTTGTACCTGTATGTGCTGCATAATGCCTGTGTATGGCAATTACAGCAACACCTTGTATCTGTACTGTACAGGGATTTACACTCATTATAACCCCCTGAATCTTATCTCTAAACAGCAGTGACTGACCCCACAGCTCTCCCTGTATTCTGCCCAATCCCTGGCTGCTGGAATGCCACAGTAAAGTTTGTTGAACTTTTTGTTATGCTGAGGGTGGGGGCCGCTCCTTGCAGTTTGTGTACAGTGAGCTAAGGTGAAAAGGAGATATTGGCGATACGGAGAAATTGGCAATATGGAAAGTTTTCAGTGCATTTAATTGTTTTTCTGCACTTTTATATTATCACATTTCTTTACATGTCTGAGACGTATATGTTCTTCTTCCCTTGCATATTTTTTTTCCAGATATATTAGGATAATTTTTATTTACTGTTTTTGAACGTGGCTCCCTTTGTGCAGCGCGTCGGTCAATTCCCTTCCGCCAGAGAGCGTGGGTTCTTATGTTTATTCTGGTGAGGAGATTGCAGCTCCGCTCTACTCTGCAGCTAATGGTAACTTCCGAAACGGAATATAACAAATCGATTCCGCTTCTACGAATTAGTTTTTTCGTTTCAAAGATTCAGCAGAGAAATGTTAGTGAAATGCCCTGATTTTCAGTGGTTTCGTTCAACAGGTTTAATCAGATGAATCCCATAGGTTTCAATGTAAAAAATATTCCCCATTTTTATTGAATATTTATTCACCTGTTTATTCCTTTCACTTGCAGCAAAAAGTCTATTTATTTTTTAGACATTTTTCAGATTTTTTTGGTGACATTTATGGATTCGTTATTATTTTAAAATTAGGTTTTTTTTCTTTGCTGAATGCAGCGTTTTTTTTTTTTTCAGTCTGGCTGGCTATGGATAAATAGGATATTATTTAGTAATTTTTAGTTAGCTTTGTATTTTTTCACAGATTTGTATTACATGTAGCATTAAAAGTAACCCTTTCACGACCATTATGGAGGATACTCTATCTTCCAAAGCACCTCCTGGTGTCCAGATATTGAGCATACTCGATTCTGTCTAGTTCTGGAGCAATGCAAAGGAATTTTGTTTATTGCAAAAGAAATTAATTTGCAAATGGGCTCCAGAATGTGCCCCCAAAAGGCACGACAGGCAGGCTGCTAAAACAATTTGAACAGGTTGGAAATGGAGTCCAGCTGCATTATAGAGATGTAGTAGCAGTTTTTGACCAGCAGATGGCAGCATCTGCCTGTCAAATAGTGCATGCAGTTTGAAAATGTGCTTTTATGGTTATCAGGCACATTTTCACTTTGTGGCTACTGCAGTGTTGTTTCTCATAAAGTCACTGGGTCCTGGTAGGGGGTTTATGGAATAAGAACTTGGTAGTGAAGGGGTTAAATAAAAATCGAGAATTGTTGAGAGAAAGATTGTATAATTAATTATCAACAATAGAGGATGAAGGAAGAGTAAAGAGTTTAGTAAATTCTTATTTAAAGATAATCTGTAACAGCAACATGTAATTATACGTTGTTGCCAGGTTTTAGGTCTCAGCTCTCTATATAACACAATGACTTTTATTTGTTAATAAGCAGCAATAGGGTTTTATTAACCCACCAAATCCTGGACACGTTACTTTTTTTATGGACTGTTAAGATTATTTGGTTTTTAACTTGAGCAGATTCTTAACATCAAAACAGCGTCTGTGTTTCTCTTAAACCTCACGTAGCCATGAATCAGTTTTACTCCCAGTCCTCGCTCTCCCCTTTTTTAAAATGTTGCCCATTAATACTGTCTCTGCTTCCAGTGGGATCTGCTGGAAGACGTAATAACGCATCGATGCGCTTAGGATAATTATCCTTTTTTTTTTTCTGTTTGCAGATGATATGTTTAAAATACTGTTATTTTATGTGCAGCAAACGGATGAAGAGGACGATAAAAGTTATGCACTTATAAAAGAAGTAACCTTTCTGCATTAAAATTAATATATAGAAAGCGTTATGGAGCTTTAGGCGGAATTAAAACCTGATATATACTTTTATATTTGTAATAATTTAACGTGTTTCAGTTGCAGTGCGACGATCACCTCTTCTATGTTATTTCGGCCAATTAGGGTTTGAAAAAAAAACTTATTGATATGTTTCCAGTCTATGGGTAGGATTCCCTTATTCCCCCATTATCCCCCTATACCAACCCTAAGGGGGTTACTAAGAGAACACTGAAATGTCACCGACATTTCGATGCTCTCTCGTTCTCTGCACTTCGGGGAATCAAAGTTCCCCACCATGCAGTAAATTCAACGTTCCGAGAGCAGGGAAAATCTGCCGAAAAACCCGCTGCAATCCCGGCCTGAAACCCACCAAAACCAACGGGAGCCACCGCAAAAACACACTGAACACGACGGAAAAAGCCGATGAGCCGCCAATCGCAGCACAGACCAGCCGCCAGAAAAAGCCGACAAGCTGACAAACAGGGTTAAAAAAAAACAAAAGAAAACAATACCATTGAAAGTGTCAAAATTGAAGCACCGTTTGCAAAAAAAACTACTGAATGAAAATGTCTGGAATTTCCATATAAAATCCAATGAATGATAATAAAAAGGTCTGTTACAGAACAAGAACAAATGCTTTAAAAAAAAGGAAAAAAGAATTGCTGAAAAAAGTCTTGAAAAATGCCTAAAAGATCCTAAAAATAAATCAATAAATAAAGAGACTTTTTGCTGCAAATTAAAATAATAAACAGTTTATTAGATATTGAATTAAAAAGGCAATATTTTTAACATTGAAGCCTATGGGATTCGCCTGAATAAACCTGCCGAATGAAACCACTGAACATCAGGGCATTTCACTGACATTTCTCTGCTGTTCAATGTGAATAGATTAACCATTGCTTCTCTATGGGGGATTTCACTGCCGCCGAACAGGCACTGTACTGGCTGGCAATTCACCAAATTTTGACAAACTGCTTGCTCTCTGAATAGACGAATGGCCACAAAATTGCTCCGTACGCTGAATTTCAGCATCCGGTTACATTTTGGCAACCTTTTGGACCTCTCTGAATAACCCCTATTGAATTGTTATAGTCGTTACAGAAAAACAAAGTAATAAGATGCAAGATATTAAAAACAAAACACAAAAATAAATATGTAGGAAATATACTCAAGTAATTACATTGGGGGAGACATCCAGTCCATCCTATGCCCAATTAAGCTCACATAATTTTTTTTTTAAATATAGAAATAAATTTAAAAAATACTACGTTCCATTAAACCAATAAAGTATAAAGGGCCCCCCTAGTAAATCTAATGATAAAATCCCTAAAAATAAATAAATAGCCCTCCTCTATTAACTCTCTATTTTAAATTAATAAAAAAGGCCACAGTGCAATATTCTAAACTATACTATATTGCCAAAAGTATTGGCTCACCTGCCTTGACTCGCATATGAATTTAAGTGACATCCCATTCCTAATCCATAGGGTTCAATATGACGTCGCTCCACCCTTTGCAGCTATAACAGCTTCATCTCTTCTGGGAAGGCTGTCCACAAGGTTTAGGAGGGGGTTTATGGGAATTTTTGACCATTCTTCCAGAAGCCCGTTTGTGAGGTCACACACTGATGTGGGATGAGAAGGCCTGGCTCTCAGTCTCTGCTCTAATTCATCCCAAAGGTGTTCTATCGGGTTGAGGTCAGGACTCTGTGCAGGCCAGTCAAGTTCATCCACACCAGACTCTGTCATCCATGTCTTTATGGACCTTGCTTTGTGCTCTGGTGCACAGTCATGTTGGAAGAGGAAGGGGCCAGCTCCAAACTGTTCCCACAAAGTTGGGAGCATGGAATTGTCCAAAATGTCTTGTTATGCTGAAGCATTCAGAGTTCCTTTCATTGGAACTAAGGGGCCAAGCCCAGCTCCTGAAAAACAACCCCACACCATAATCCCCCCTTCACCAAACTTTACACTTGGCACAATGCAGTCAGACAAGTACCGTTCTCCTGGTAACCGCCAAACCCAGACTCGTCCATCAGATTGCCAGATGGAGAAGCGTGATTCATCACTCCAGAGAACGCGTCTCCACTGCTCTAGAGTCCAGTGGCGACGTGCTTTACACCACTGCATCCGATGCTTTGCATTGCACTTGGTGATGTATGGCTTGGATGCAGCTGCTTGGCCATGGAAACCCATTCCATGAAGCTCTCTGCGCACTGTTCTTGAGCTAATCTGAAGGCCACATGAAGTTTGGAGGTCTGTAGCGATTGACTCTGCAGAAAGTTGGCGACCTCTTCGCACTATGCGCCTTAGCATCCGCTGACCCCGCTCCGTCAGTTTACGTGGCCTACCACTTCGTGGCTGAGTTGCTGTCGTTCCCAAACACTTCCACCTTCTTATGATACAGCTGACAGGCGACTGTGGAATATTTAGGAGCGAGGAAATTTCACGACTGGATTTGTTGCACAGGTGGCATCCTATCACAGCTCCACGCTGGAATTCACTGAGCTCCTGAGAGCGACCCATTCTTTCACAAATGTTTGTAAAAACAGTCTGCGTGCCTAGGTGCTTGATTTTATATACCTGTAGCCATGGAAGTGATTGGAACACCTGATTCTGATTATTTGGATGGGTGAGCGAATACTTTTGGCAATATAGTGTATATTTAAAACCCTCTAAAACGCATAAAACATTAAGTAAAATCCCCTTAGTAAATCATATCACTATTGATCGGCAACGTCCTTTTACACCAGGGTCTTCAGCAGCGATGAGCCGCGTTGGCTCCAGCATATTTGACAGGAAATGCCATCCAATAACATCAGGGCTATTCAAAGAGAGACGAACTGTTCGCTGATTGAACATTTGTGTAAACATGGCCTCCCAGCATCAAATGAGAGGAGAGGTGAAAGGATACATTTCACCTCTTTTCTGATTGGTTTGACGTATTTTTGCAACATGTAACCAATTTGGCCAATCAGAGATGCCAGATACTAAACACGAACAATAAAGCCGCTGCACTATGAAAATACAGGGTTACAGTGCGATTAACCCATTAACGTGGTGGCTTGTGCTGGCGGCAGGCAGGATTAAAGATGTGAGGCTGCACATGCTACTTAGAAGGGAAACGGTTTTTGCCCATCCACTGGGTCCATATTCCAGCATCTGACTATGGACGACCGAGGCTGCGCAAATATGTCTGAGTAGGATCGTCCTCTGCAAGTGACTATGGACGTAACTCCGCTATTCTTCTAATAGGCATTTAAACCAGTAAAAATGTATAAAATGTGTCCAAATATTAAAATAGGTCCTTTAAAAAAAGAATAGAAAGCTCTGTTACAAAATAAAAAAAAAGCCTTTTTTTAAAAAAATAAATGGGAATCAAAAAGACTTTCTGCTGTAAATGAAAAGAATAAACTGTTTAAAATTTTGCATGCGTCCCCCAGGGATGTGAAAACTTGTCCAATGGCCCTCGTGTGATTTGAGTTTGAGACCCCTGATGTACTGGGAAATTCAGTGTTCCATGACATTTCGGGACCAGACTCTCTCTGAATAAGGCTAGGGTCAGACGAACGCATTTTTCACGTTTTCCGTGAAAAAGTGCGTTCGAACGAATGGACGTATTTTTTCACGGAATACGCGATAGTGGTCATACGATGCGCATTTTCGTCCGTGATTTTGTACGGATCATCAATAAAACCCTTTTTGTGTCTGGACGTTATATTATCCGGTCATTAGCAGCGTCTGACGTCTCCTAATCACGCAAACACACCGCTAGCGGACGCAGCGCACTCTGTACGTCAGTACTAGCAGTTTGACGTTCTCGAAAAAATGCATTCGTTTGCCACTTGCGTTGCGCGGACGAACTTTTGTGCGGCTGTTCGTCGTATGTTCCCCGGCATTGGACGTCATTTGCTGCTAGTACGGCCGTGATTTCGTGCGGCTAAACGCACGTTAAAACTGCTTTCGTCTGACCTTAGCCTGACCCCTACTGAGACGGGACAACATTTGGCAAATCATCGCAGGAGGAAATGAGAAACTCCCCTTGTTGAGGCCAAAAGCCGTTACCCGTCTCTCAACTGTTTGCTGACATATTCAAAAGAATCCACTGTTTACTTATTGTTTTTTATTGTTATTATTTTGATTATTCAGTGTGTTTTTACTTGTCATTTTTATTCGTTATGAGCCGCTTTTATGCGTCTCGATGTGAATCACGGCAGTCATTCACAGTAATATTCTCATTTATTTTCATAATTGTCTGCTCGTGCGCCTGTGTCACTAATCACCAATAAACAAGTATTTGTATCAATGCGAGGCAATTAAGTAATCTAGTGAAATTAGTTATTTTCTGTGGATTTTTCCTTTGGATCCTCTGAAACATAGGTTGAATTAGAGACGCCGCCTGCACCTGTTAACTCACGTTGCGGCTCCCAAAGTGGCAGCAGCCGAAGCAGCCATGGCTATAGATTCCAGAGCAGCTTATTGTTCACTAACTTACACAAACAAGAGGCAAGAGACAAAAGAAATACAAAACCCAACAGGCAATAGTTTAGGATAATCCTAGTAGATGGCATGAACCCACTGAAAATTGCATTTTTTCCCCCAGGCCTATTTTCTTTACTTTCATTTGAAAGATCAACATTTATTATCTACACAATAATGTTGATCAGTTAACACCAAGATCAATTATACTCGGTCAGCAAGGTGCCTTCTGGTGCAGCGACATTACATATAGTCCATATGATGTTCCACGGGATCGACTGATCCTGCATGGAGACCAGAACTGCAGTAACTCCTTTCGGCCAGCAGGTGGTTCCATCCTCTGCTAAATAGGTTATTACAGTAAGGAATACACTGGGAATATTCCCAAATATTTCTTACTCTATAACTAATAGGCATGTGCATTTTGCTTCATCCACACTTTGTTTTCTCCCGAGATTTCCATTTTCGTTAAATCGGATGCATTTCTGAAACCAAAAATCCGCCATCCGTATTTTCGAATCGATCCAAAATAACGAATCGTGATCCGATCCGAAATGATCCGATACGAAAAGAAATCGATCAGTAATGATGCAAAACGGGGGTGAAGAAATGGAACTAAGGCTAGGGTCAGGGTCAGACTAACGCATTTTTCGTGTTGTCCGTGAAAAAGTGCGTTCGAATGAATGGACGCATTTTTTCACGGACTACGCGATAGCGGTCAGACGATGCGCATTTTCATCCGTGATTTTGTACGGATCATCAATAAAACACTTTTTGCGTCTGGACGTTATGTTGGCCGGACATTAGCAGCGTCTGACGTCTCCCAATCACGCAAACACGCCGCTAGGGACGCAGCGCACTCTGTAAGTCCGTACTAGCGGTTTGACGTTCTCGAAAAAATGCGTTTGTTTGCCACTTGCGTTGCGCAGCCGCACTTTTGTGCGGCCGTTCTTCGTATGCTGCCTGGCATTGGACGTCATTTGCTGCTAGCACGGCCGTGATTTAGGCTAGGGTCAGACGAAAGCAGTTTTAACGTGCGTTTAGACGCACGAAATCACAGCTGTGCTAGCAGTAAATGACGTCCAATGACGGGGAACACACGAAGTACGGCCGCACGAAAGTTCGTCCGCGAAACGCAAGTGGCAAACGAACGCATTTTTTCTAGAACGTCAAACCGCTAGTACGGACGTACAGAGTGTGCTGCGTCTGCTAGAGGCGTGTGTGCGTGATTAGGAGACGTCAGACGCTGCTAATGTCCGGCCAACAAAACATCCAGACGCAAAAAGTGTTTTATTGATGATCCGTACAAAATCACGGACGAAAAGGCGCATCGTATGACTGCTATCGCGTATTCCGTGAAAAAATGCGTCCATTCGTTCGAACGCACTTTTTCACAGACAACGCGAAAAATGCGTTAGTCTGACCCTAGCCTTAATGATCTGAAACGAAACAGACCAGAGCAAAGTGATTCAAAGCAAAGTTTTAATGCGGCATATGAATCCACACACTGCTGGGAAGCGCCTCTCTGCGGTATAATTAATGCAGCATATGAATCCACATACTGCTGGGAAGCGCCTCTCTGCAGTATAATTAATGCAGCATATGAATCCACACACTGCTGGGAAGCGCCTCTCTGCGGTATAATTAATGCAGCATATGAATCCACACACTGCTGGGAAGCGCCTCTCTGCGGTATAATTAATGCAGCATATGAATCCACACACTGCTGGGAAGCGCCTCTCTGCAGTATAATTAATGCAGCATATGAATCCACACACTGCTGGGAAGCACCTCTCTGCAGTATAATTAATGCAGCATATGAATCCACACACTGCTGGGAAGCACCTCTCTGCACAGTATAATAACGTAGCATATGAATCCACACACTGCTGGGAAGTGCCTCTCTGCGGTATAATTAATGCAGCATATGAATATGCACACTGCGGGGAACAAGCGCCTCTCTGCAGTATAATTAATGCAGCATATGAATCCACACACTGCTGGGAAGCACCTCTCTGCACAGTATAATAACGTAGCATATGAATCCACACACTGCGGGGAAGCGCCTCTCTGCAGTATAATTAATGCAGCATATGAATCCACACACTGCTGGGAAG